>CM029663.1:8521051-8918551 GCA_017311315.1 Dendrocalamus latiflorus
TATATCGTCACGGATAATACAAAGGAATAAGAGGAAATAAAAGGTAAAAAAGCCAAAAAAACTAAAATTAGCTAAAATTAGGAATAAGATGTGTTTCAAATAATTTCTGATTTAGATAAGTCAAAAATCAAAATAAGTCTCAGGCCGTTTGGGGGCGGAACTACGTACTTTTTCATCTTGTAATAGGCCCAGCCTGTTATGCATCTTACAAAGTTTGGGCTAGCATCGCCCATTATTCACCTAACAGAATGGGAAAAAAAATATCAAAAAGAGCCCAGGTCCCCCTACAACCACATACCTGGACCGGCTTGGCACAATGACCCGTTCTTACGACAGGCTTTGCGGTTGCAGCCGTGTAGGCATTTGACGCTCATAGTCCTTTTAGAGCAACTCCAACAATGTCTTCTAAATCTCATCCCCTAAATCATTTTTTAGAAGATACAATCTAGAAAATAGAAGACTAAAAATAGAAGACCTCCAACAAATCCCTTAAATATGGTTCCCTAAATTAAAATATAGGTCCACAAAAACTACCAACTAATCTTCTCTGTGCGGTACTTGTGCGTCCTCTGGAAAAAAACGACGGCGGCGTCTCCCTGTGCGGTACGTGTGCGTCCTCTCGAAAAAAAAAACGACGGTGGCGTCTCCCTGTGCGGTACGTGTGCGTCTCCCTGGGATCTTGATTCGTGAATGGCTCTCTTTCTCCTTTGCACACTTCTTTGTTCTCCCTGAGAATGTATGCATCTTTTTTAGCTTACGTCAAACAGTTTTGAGTTTTATTTTTTTGTTTCGATTTATTTGAGCCAGAACCTATTTAACATATGTTGGCTTATAATTTTAGTTTTTTTAGTTTGTAGTTTTTAGCTTTTCTATCGTTTCTATTTTCATCTGGCATGAACTTGCTGAGCGGATGTTCTGCAGCTGGCATGCTCTTACAGAATCCAGAATCCAGTAGAACAAACTTTCTATGTTTGTTGGAGGTTGGAACTTGGCATGGATTGGCAGCTGGCAGCATGGCTGCAGGCTCCTATGATTTGTTAGCCTTCTATGATTTGTTAGGTGCATCAAATTACTTCACGTGAAGGCACTTGATCTTTGTCTAGTGATTACATGCATAAAGGTTAAGAATCAGTCATGAATTTCTAGCTGCTGTGATAGTTGCATGCGATTTGTTTTAAATAGATTGCTACAGTTAATAGCTTATGGTTACAATTTATACTTTCACAGAGATGAATAGCCGTAGAAATCTCGTTAAATTTGTGTTGGATGAAGATTCTTCGGACGATGATGAGGAATTTATTTTTACGGCGGCTCAATTAATTCACCAACAATACATGAATGATCAGAGACAAAAGGATTTTGTGGTTGAAGCGTTAAGATCAATTGCGGAATTGATGATATATGGAAATTTACCTTCACCAAATAAGGTGTACTGATGGAGGAACTCCTCCTGAGTTGCAGCTAAATCGGTGGTCGATTCTTCGCCGCCAGAGTGCCCAGGAGCTGGAGTGTCGGCGACTTCGCAGGTCATCGGCTGTGAGTGTGGCAGCGGCTCGGAGGCGATGGCGTGTGGTGACCCTTGTGCGCATCTGGAGGCAGGAGCTTGGACAGCCCGTGGCGGTGGAAGACCCACTCTTGCAGGGCCGACGCGGCCAACCGGAGCGGCGGCTCGGGGTACCGGTGGCAATGGGGACCGGGACGCCGCAGAGGATGCTCGGGGTGGCGGCGGCGTTGGAGGCTGTCGTGGCATCGCGCCGTATGCTCGGGAAGGCGGCGGCAGTGGAGGATATGCAGTACGAGGCGGCGGTGTGAACAGGGGAGCCGGGGCTCGGGCGGCGGACGGCGCGTGCGCGAGGGAGGCGGACGGCGCGGGCGCGAGGGAGGCGGATGGAGAAGCCGAGGCGGCGGGGTGCGGAGAGCCTCGGGCGGCGGCGAACGGCGCGTGCGCGAGGGAGGCGGACGGAGAAGCCGAGGCGGCGGGGTGCGGAGAGCCTCGGGCGGTGGCGGTAGCGGGCGCGAGGGAGGCGGACGGACAAGCCGAGGCGGCGGGGTGCGGAGAGACTCGGGCGGCGGCAGTAGCGGGCGTCTCCGATCTGTCACGCGACCCAACCGTCTAAGGATTTCGGGGATGGCGTACGTCCTCCATATTTGGGGGACGAAAAACTAGGGATGAAGTCCTCTATATTTTTGGGGACCTTTTAGAAGAGCTATTGGAGTCCTTTTTTTACCTCTTCTTCTAAAATATAGGGGATAAAAGTAATTTAGAAGATTTGTTGGAGATGCTCTTACACCTCGGAGTTTTTTTTTTCTCCAACTTCCCAAATGAACAAGTGGAGCTGCAGAGCTTCAAATCATCGTGCTGTCCACTCCTGCAACCTCAACAAGGCAAGGAAAACCAAAAGGATCTTGCACTAAATCTCCCTAGGTTACAGGGCAACGGTGCTGCGTGCTACGTACTGTGCTAAGTAAAATCTAACCAAACACCGGCCGTCCCGGCGCTGTCAAAAGACCTCTGCTCTCGTCCTTATCTGAATATGCGCACGAAATATTCTACTCCACTGTCCAACTCACGCAACAGGCGGCTGCAGAAAACTGCTACCACACCATGCATATCTGCAAGAAACCACATGTCATGCCCAAGTCAAAGGCTTTACTTAAGTCATTTAGCACTGATTAGCGAATGAATGGATCGTTCCTGGCGTCAGACTGCGACGCCCGCTGCCGACGAGTGGGTGGCGAGGCCGACCGCTCGCCCTGCCAGGGTTGCACACATCAGCGAAAGGAACGGGACGGTGGCGCACGCTGTCGCCGTTGCAGTGGAAGAAGCCCATGAGACGCTTCCGTCGTCCTTGTTCTCCTTGTCCTTGGAATGATACCAAACGTGAAACGCCATGGCGGCACTACCATCCCTCTCACTCGTGGAGCACTACGAGCAAGTTGCCGCAATATAAATTATTCTCGGC
This sequence comes from Dendrocalamus latiflorus, assembly GCA_017311315.1. Classification (NCBI taxonomy): domain Eukaryota; kingdom Viridiplantae; phylum Streptophyta; class Magnoliopsida; order Poales; family Poaceae; genus Dendrocalamus; species Dendrocalamus latiflorus. The sequence continues at coordinate 8,524,015 of CM029663.1, forward strand.
AGAAAGGTGATGGCCAAGCTAGGCGAGGTGGTATGTACCGCGGCATTGTGCATTCCAGCTGGAAATAATATTCTTCTCACCCGGTCACACTCGTGGGTCCAGGTGCACTCAGCCCTTTCGCTTTGTAACCTTTGTTCTTTCTTTCGTTCTTTCCCTCTTTTCTCCTATAGCTGTACTGCTGCTGCAAGGACATTACATTAGACATGGCTTCCCACTGAAACAGCTCAAAACTAGAGATGGTGGCACACGGGTTTGGCTTCTATGCCTAGCTCATTTCGACTTCCAGCTCCAAAATAAACATGTTAATTTCTTAATTTCGATTTTCTTTTTCCTTTATATTGTTTGTAGAGATATAATAATATTTTTTATTTTTCTTTAGTTAAATGATGTAGAAAAAACAAATAAATATTATAATATAATTTTAGCCAAAAGATGATAAGTCAAAATAAACGGCCCTTATTCAGGGATGGAAAAAGGCAGGCAGGCACATGCGAAATGATGCTCCCGTTTGACACACGGCTACTGTGTGTCTGCGAAGGGGCATATTAGACATCAGTGCATCATGCAATCATTATATCGTGACCACTAATAAAAGCAGGATCACAAAGCCTTCTTAGGTGAGAGAAGCGTCTATTCTTTTCGGTTTTTAAAAATTATTTTTTAATTTTTTGAAGTAAAACAAAGTGTTTTTCTAATAAACTCTACAAGTTAAATATAGTATATACTAGAACAACTTTATTTATATCAGATAAAACCGCATATAAATTTTTGTTCTCCGTGTTTTCTCTCGTAAACAATCTAAAAACCATAAACTAGTGACAAAAACTATAAACTAAAATTTAAAAAAAATAACAGACCCACGACACGACAGGTCAGAGGGACAATGCCTGTACTGTACAGCTCAAGCAAGGATGCCTGGACAGTGTGACCAATGCAGAGGGGCAAACTGAAACCACACCAGGGCTTCTCTTCTGCCACATTTCAGAATCCTTGCAAGCACAAGATAATTCATGTTGTCTTTTCTGCCACATTTCAGAAACCACGCAAGCACAAGATAATTCACGAACCGAATCTTTCATATTCTGTGGCACTGCCACTGCATGTACCTTACAATATGGATTGACATGTTGTTCAAAGTAGTTTATCATGGAAAAGATGGCCCGACAATCCATGCTTTCATATATGTCCAATTCAAAGCTACAACAGCCACAATTACAACCAAGATAACATGACAGTAAAATGCAAACATCAACTAAGAACCTAAGGCCAGCCATCTGACCTATTTTTCCCTCTTCAATTTTGCCTTCTTTGTCCACTTTATTCACAGGCCAACTTTGTGTCAAAGCTACTCAAACAAATTGCGAATGCCTGGAAAGCCGAGAGAGGATAGCTGTAGTCCATTGTGAACATGTCCCTTGCAACTTTTCCAAACTGTAGAATAACCATGTCAGGGTTGGCTGGACCAGGTTGTGAAGGAGTTGGAGCACCTGCAGGTGGCGGGCTTGATGCAGCAACCAGCTGGAAATTCTTTACTGAGGCAATGGTGACACGGCCACGGAAGTTCAGGCACCAGCATTGTAGCTGTTCATGCCACCTCGGGGGCTTGTTACGGAGCACCAATGGTCTCTCCTTGAATTCACCACTATCATCTCCATCCATTGTCCCACCAGTAATGTCAGAGAAGCGAGCACTACTGAAATCCATGGAGCGGTCCATGATGGACTTAGAGAAGGAGGTGGTGCTTCGGAACGACTGAGAGAAGGAAGTGATGCTGCGAAAAGAGTCCTCCAGAGCTCGAGGCACAATTTGCTCGGGCTGGCCAGGGACAATACCACCAGGCTCCACTGACGAGGCAGGTATGGAGTGCATGATGCAACGCATCCGCCTAGGACCTCTTGTGCCAAGGACATTTAGCTCATATGTCACCTGAGCTATGTTATAACTAACAGAAGGCACCTTTGGAGATACTTTCTTTGAGTTAAACCTCCTGCTGGTCCTTCCAACAGAAGGGACTACAGCCCCATTGTAAGGGGGCTGTGTGTCATAAATTATAAATTTTGTGCCAAGGAAGTTTGACCTGAAAATTACAACACTAGGCTTGGTGATACACTATCAAACAAGCAAAATGCCAAAAGCTTTGTCTTCCATAAACATAATAATTACCTCAATTTTCCAATGTAGGTCCTGCTCGATCTGGAGATGTTGCCAGCATCCATTGAGATAGTGTACTCTGTGCAAGTTGTGTTGCGGTGTCTTTTAGCAGATAAGACGAATTTTCCATTTTCTGCAGTAACAACTGCACACAAAAAAAATGTTTAAGTGAAATCAGATAGGACAGGCATTTGATCACTTCATAAGAAAAATGTTTCTCATAAATGAAAGACTAAAACCACTAATAGTTTCACAACTGAAGAAGTTTACAGGATACAAGGCAGAACAGTGAATTAAGCAATCAAACATGAGTTATTTAACTTTAATTTACTTTTTTCATCCTTAGCTACATATCAGTGGGATAATAGCCTGGTATGCACAAAAATTGGTAAAACTTGTGGACATTGCTAGTTCAAAAGTCAGAAGCATAACATACCATTGCTGAGGCACAGGTAGAGATGATAAGTGGATTTTGATCTATTCCTCTTTATAAAACATTGAATCATTCCATCTCGAGGACCAGGCTGTCAAGACAACATGAGATATAATGTATCAAGAACGAGGAAAGATATCCACTGGTAATGGTTTGGTGTAATTGTAGAGCTAAGTAGCTAACTCTCAATAACTTGCATTTCAAACATTAATAAAGGGCGCGGATATCTTTTTTTTTCTTTACCTGCTTTAGAGAGACTGGGAAGGTAAGCTTCCCACAAAACTCTGGGCTCAACACAATCTCTTTACACATTTCCCTCCATGTCCTACAAACGGCCGCAAAGCTGACAACATTCTTCCTAGATGGCCAGGTACTCTCGTCAGCCTCCAGTCTCCGTATCACATCGCGGAGGAGTTCAGGAGGAAGGCTTGCCCAGCGGCTCTCTGGGGTTATGGCAGGTGTGTCATGGAGCTCATGCAGTGAGCTCTGGGTCTTCCCCTTGTGATGCCCAGTAAGGCCGTAAAGGCTTGCGAGGGTCACCTCAAAGCTCCGCCTCGACAAGCTGCCAAAACCATCCCTAACATCACGAACTATGCTGCGGAAAGACATTTAAGCCAGCCAATGCCAGATAATAAGGCATACGAAGTCCTAGAAACTATGGCCTGAAATTGGAAACAGGCAAGGGTTACTAACAACCTTCTAGCTGTTCCAAGAACAATGAACAAGTAGTATACCGCACCTCCTTGGAAATGATTAGAGCGTTAGAGAGTGTATGTACAGAAGCAACCGCTACAAGCCGTCCCTGCAAGAAACAAAAGAGTATTGATGAATGATGAGAAAACATGTGAAGTTTAACACGGATGGATTTGATTGACATATGCTCATAATGATATGTTGATTCAACCTAGACCTTGCAACAACCAAGTAGGCCTAACTAGCAACCAAAAAGGAATCCAAGTCCATCATTGCTCACGATGCAAGCACATACTTTTGCCTAGATATATACCAAGCATCACTTTAAGCACAAGAAAACCGGGCTGCTTTTCAAGTTGAGAAAATTGGCACCATACCGCTAAAAAAATCACAGTTTGCCAACCGAAGAACACATCACATGTATGTGTAACAGCCAATAAGAACTTCCCAAGGAAGCTGTGGGAGAACGAAGCACCAGAACACACATATTAAATATCGCCATGAATTGCCACAGCATTTTGAGGAGGAAATCTGGGGCTTTACAGAACCAACCATAGAGTGCAGATTAAAACAAGGCTCCTTTTTTCCTCCTCTGTAATACACATCGTAGTAAGTTTTGATGTGATATACGTCTGCTAGAAGCATCAATAAATAACCAAACAGCAACAGGTTTTCTCTTCAACCAGTGCAATGTAACCGGAAAAGAAAAACAAGACATGTGAGGAAAAAAAGCCTAAAAATCGACAATTCTTTCCTCGAAATTTTTCCTGAACAACACGCATATCTACCGAATCACAGCATACGATCGATCGATCCGGCCAAGAACGTCCCAAAGACCACGCTTCTACCGCACAACTGCTCCACGCGCACACTCACGGACCAAACAGAAGCCCAAAATCACAAAGACCAGAACCAAATCGAGTCAAAACTACCCGGGAGATGAGAAACCAGGAACTCACATTCGGCCGAGCCGGAGCCCATATAATCCTCAACCACGGACGCGCAGAATCGCGCAGCAGATCACTCTCGTACCACGGTTCTCCCCCCCGCACCGAACGAGCCCCGAGTATCGCCACCTTCCCTCGGGCTCTTCTCGGCTACGCGCAAAGAGGAGGTGGTGGCGGCGGCCTAGAGGTGGGTGTGAGAGAAGAAGGCGAGGAGAAGAGGAATGAGGAAAGGTGCGCTGGTGCGGGAGCGGGGAGGGGGGGCTCGGCTTCTTCATCCGTTCTGCGGTGGTGGGGCGGGTCGAGTTGAGTCAGTTGACCGCGCCTTTTCCGTTCCGTTCCGTTCCGTCGGGATGCGTCCCTGCTAACGGCGTCAGGTCGGGTCGGGTGATTCGGGTCAGGTGGCAGCAGCGGCTGCCTGTAGCATGCTTGCCCCGGCGCTCACGCCACCAAAAGCGGTGCTGGTGGTCGGTGGGGTGCTGTGCGTGGCCCTGCTTGATTTGGCTTAGGTTTCTGGTTTTTGACTTATTTTTCACTATTTTTAAATTTCATTTTTTTCTGATTTTTATTTTATTTTTTGAGCTTTTTTACCGGTTCTTTTTTTCTCGTATTCGTTTGCATTACACGTGATGGCTAACACGCTTTTTCTATTTTTAAAATTTTTAAAATTTAATTATGCTAAATAAGTCACCTTCAGCTACAGTGTAATTTCAGCTAGCTACAGTGAAATAAGCCATAAGCCACAGCCCAACCGATCACCACCTTATGTAGGAATTTTTTCGCTGCGATTTATGGTATTTGACTATGATTTATTAGTTAAATGATAGTAAATGTCGAAAGAAACTGAAGACAAAAGTTAACTAAAAACCGAAAAAAAGGGAGTTACCCTTGCTTTTACGGGAAAAACACAACTAAGAATCGAATGGCGGGATTTTATGTCTATTTTATAAGACACATGTTTTTACTAGAATTTCTTTGTAAGACTCTTGTGTTGAAAATATAATTTTTCCCGTGGGAATATGGGATGTATGGGTGTTGTAGAATAGCGGACAGTGAAGGGATGCATTGTCCTTGGGCAATTTGATTGTTGTATCATCATCCTATTGCGCTAGGCAGTAGGCACACTGTGACCTCAATGGTACTTTGACCAAAGTACTCGCTGATAGTTGCTTTTCTTTCGAGCGATCACTGGGGGAGCTACCCCACTTAAATAATTTCGTTACTCGAAAAATGGCACAAAACATATATAAAGATTACAGCAGCATGTCCAAAAGTATTAGGGCCTGTTTGGAACAGAGGAATTTCACAGGAATTTTGTAGAAATTTTACAGAAAACAGTTTAATTCCCGCAGGAATCAGAAAAAATTCCTGCATTCCAAACAGGCCCTTAGGGCTACATGGTGAGAACAAGAGACTATTGCAGGGGGGCGACTAGGGAGCTACTCTTAAAACTAGCAGTAGCTCAGTACTTTCCAGGTTTGTGTAGGAAAGCACAGTGTGACAGTTGCTTTACCGTAGTACTAGAGTGAAAAATGCATAGTACTATAGTAGATTCTAGGTACACGCTGAAAAAGATTTAGGGGAATGAAACTCAAACGCATTCCCAGATCAATTCGGCTTAAGCTTCTGGCTTCCGACTTATTTTTCACTATTTATAAATTTTGTCTTTTTCTGAATTTTTGGCTTTTTTATGCTTTTTTGCCGGTTCTTTTTCCCCTTATTTGTTTGTATTATATGTAATATGCTAACATATTTTTTATATTTTTTAATTTTTTTAAATTTAATTATGCTAAATAAGCATCTGTCAGCTACAGTATTTTTTTCTGTCAGCTACAGTGCTTTCAACCATAAACCACAAAAAAAACTCAACTGATCATCACCAAAGTTGCGGAAAGAGAGGATACCTGAGCTGAGCAGGAATACGTTGCCGTTGCGAGTGTTCCACCAACCAGGCTCGCATTGTACACACGCCTCAAATGGTTCGGTTGAAACATGCAAAATTTCTTTTCCGACTCTGATGTCTGAATTCTGAAACACTCAAACACGAGAGTAAAAAAAAACAGCCGCTGTTTCTCCGGAAGAGTTCACTCTGCCGTGTGTCTGCAACACGCGCATACACGTATTCGACCAAAGAACATGACACCCACGACGTGCTATGCCATAAGGCCTACGTAGCCTTCTTGTGGTCTACCTCAAACATTGTAGCTACATTTGAGGTCAACCTCAAGCTGCAGACCGGCCACAGGATATCATTCTACCTTACCTTTGTGAGTTCTGACCACCTTAGCAATAACTCAAGCGATCGGAGACGCTCTCGGCACGGTAAAGTAAAAAACGTCCACCGTGTAGAGGTGAGCGAAGAAGCTGGGCACACTGGAAAAAGAAGGAATCTCTGAAAAGAAGTGAGCAGTAGAAAGAAGCTTTTCACTTTCCGGCGAGCGAGCGAGCGGGCTGCACTGGCACTGTAACAATATTCTGAACCTGTAGCCGCGACAGGAGGGCACCGGAGCTTGCTACAGGGCGCGCTAGGCCGTAGTGTGGCTGTTCGGTTCAGCGTAGGGAAGCGTCCCGCTCCGTCAGTTGGGTGGGAGCACGGCTCCGTCGACGACTCGACGTCTGCTGCCTCCGTGGCTTCGGCTCATCGTCAGGAAGCTTCCGACGACGTCACCGCAGGTGTTATTGGGGCCACGTCAAAGCGTGCAGCTGCAGCTGCAGGCCACCGGAGCTCCCAAACGTCACCGCGGGTGTTATTGGGGCCACGTCAAAGCGTGCGGCCGCAGCTGCAGGCCACTGGAGCTCCCAAACGCCACCGAGCGACTCGATTCGCTCGGTCGTTTTCCAGCCAAGGTTTAGGTCATTAAAGCGACGCATTTATTTGATCAGCCACCTCTCACTCATCTTTCTTTTTCATGTATAAATGGTTTATTAGATGGATTAACAAAAGACGGCAGTTTTTAATGGATGCCAAATATGTTGTTCGGTGAGGGCCATTTCGGTAATTTCTCAATTAAGAAAAGAAATGAAATTAAAAGGAAAAAGAAAAGAAAAAGGGGCCCACCTGTCGGTGAGCCGGAGGGAAGAGATAAGGAGAGGAGACTTATGGCCTGTTCTTTTCGGCTGCGGCTTATGGTTTTTTGTTGAAATTTTTGAATTTTGGTTGTTTACGGTATAGATTACAGAGAGACAGTTACTCACTTGCGATTTTGGCTGTTACAGTTGTTGGGCTTTTAACGTGTAGATCGTTTAACTTGTAGACCCCGTCTTGAGAAAATACTCCATTTGAAAGTTAGGTACTGTAGCAGAAGCCAAAAGCCAATTTCAAAAGCCCAAAAGAACAGGCCCTTAGTCTCCTCCCAAGCAGCAGTTTCTTCAGATGGATCCAGTCTCTCCCGTATGGTTCGTTCGCTAGATCCGATCTCCCAGGAGGGGTGGCAGCGGCAGAAAGGTGAGGGGTGCTGACGACGCTTGCGGCCAGGGAGCCTCGGCTCCGGCCGTTGGCAGCCACTACGCCGATCTCCCCTTCTGCTCTTAGCTATATAAGAAGGTCGCCTCCATCCATGGGAGGCATTGGAAAATCGAGTGAGCTATCTCTTTATTCCTTTATTCTTCTTCCCAATTTGGCTCTAGTTTTGGTCTTTGGGGTCCCTGGTGCTCGGCAAAGAGACGCACTTGGCCGGTGCTTCTATTGTTCTTGTGCGGTGTCTCCACCTTGTCGGCTCCGGTGTGTCCCAACTGGCAAAGGGGTATTGTATCTCCGAACGCCTCACCCTATAATTGTGACACAGCAAGGCGCTAGGTTTTCTGGGTCAGCACCCTCAAGTGTGCCTTGCCTGATCTTCTAGGTGGCTTCAAGTGCCATCTGCACTGTGAGATTCTTGATTACTCTTTTGCACATTACATGTTCTGTGAGCCGTACTAATTGATTACATTCTGTGGATTTATCTAGTACTGAGAGACATTTCATGCAATGCTTGTGGGCTGTGGGATCAAATGCTCTGTGCTGAAACTTATCTAATACAGAAGTTGGTTTGCACAGCTAGTTAGATTTGAGCTCTTGCTATAGTGCTTACTTTTGTTCATTGATCTTTGAGTTATATTTTTAGTCATAAGTAAGCAACCAGATCTGTGATTATAATTTGTAGGCTACTTTCATATTTCAAATTAAGTTCTCAGAGGTTCTGTTCCTTGTTTGTTTCAGATATTTGTAGTAGTATTATCTATTCACCTTCCTCTATTGGTCAGAGTACTATCTTATAATCAATCTCTTGGGTACTTTTGTTTTACCGAAAATTGGAGTTGCTGTTTTCGCATATGCAAACTTGTATGGCAATTAAAGTAATGCACTAGAGCTCAAATCTTAACCATTAGTTGTCTTATCAATTAGTGAAGAGTATAACAACGTATGAGAAGGCCAAGATAAAAGTCTTGTGCAACTCTACCCTAAGAGCAGTAATCACATAAAACTTATGCTCTTTGCTAGTTTTACTTGATTCTCTGTTCATAATAATGCTTTTCATGATTAGTTCAGCGGTAATATTGGTTCATATGATAAGGATATGTTCTAATATAAATGGCATGGAAAAATTACATGTTTATATGTAATTTATGTTATTTATATACTGCTTGAAATGTTCTTTAATTATACTTTATCATGCTGGAATTAAATATAAATATATGCTTGTACTATATTATTTACAACAAAATATTGCTGGCAAGTTCCTATCAGTGATCCGAATTGATTAAATAAATAAGGGCTAGGTTATGCTGGGTTCTGAATTCAGATATGTGTTTTGATATAATTTGTGGAAATAATGGCGTAGCCCTGTACCGAAGCATTTGGCAACCAATGGATAAAGCAGCAGCAGCCAGCAAGGATGCATGAAATCATCGGCATTGCCATTCCAACCACTACAGCATCTAAACAATTTTAGCTGCTTGCGTTTGCGTAATTAAACCCGGCCGATGCATGAATCATGATGCATGAGACATATTCCAACCCCAGCACACATTAAGATAGTACTATGAGTACTGCATAATAGTCCACGCACTTGTCAGCAATCAGAGAGGAAAATAGACAAAAAAAAAATGTAGCTGTTTTATCATCTCATTTTCTCTTTTCACTAGCTGAATGCTCGTGCGTTGCTACAGATTTAAACAAAATTAGAATATATTTGTATGCATGTTCCAACAAATTTTACCACTCGTTAGTTTTAGAACATGTAGTATGATAAAGTTTTAAAATCCGTAGCAACGCACGAGCATTCAGCTAGTAAATACATAGAGAAATGAATTTGAAACTCATTCCACCATGGGTGTATTGGAAATTATTTTGAAATATGTTGCCATACAGGTATTGCGATTATGGAGTAATTTAACCAAAAAAATGTGTAAGGTATGCGCTTTACATGTAATCACAATGTGGATCAAAAACCTTTGAATCAACACCATTATATGTTTTTGTCGCATTGTATTATTGTTCAAGAAACAGCCTCATCCCATCTCCAGCTATAACATACTACAAGAGATCTTTTTTCTTCTAGTACCAAACCACATATACTCTTGTTTCACTGATTTCTTGACCTTTGAATCAACACCATTATATGTTTTTGTCGCATTGTATTATTGTTCAAGAAACAGCCTCATCCCATCTCCAGCTATAACATACTACAAGAGATCTTTTTTCTTCTAGTACCAAACCACATATACTCTTGTTTCACTGATTTCTTGACCTACCCCTTGCCAAGATTTGCCGGAACAGGTTGCTTGCATCACCAATGTTAAGATCCATCTTAGGTATTTATTACATTCTCTGTCTGAAACAAGACCTTTGTTCTGGTTTTCTTGATTAAAAGTAAGGCCTGTATCCCTTTCTGCCTCCAGAAACTCGTAGGTTACAGACATGAAATACATTTACTGGCCTTCAGTAGAGGTTTTCAACAGACTAAGCAACAGTCATATACTTGGTAAGGGAATCTGCAAAAATTACATTAAATTCTTGATTTGCTAATCAGTATTAATTCTGGAAAGATAAAGAATGCTCAAATACATAAGCTCAGACTATGAGCTTTTCTTTTTTTTTTGTTCCCCAAAAAAGAAAACAACAATTCTAGATCTGTTAACCAGAAATCGCTTTGAATCTTTTGTTTGTCACAGAGATTAATCCTATGACTTATATAATTTGTTCAATAATCTACACATCAACATGATATAAGAAAACAAACTTTACCTGAGCTATAGAATACTATGTGGAAAGACTCCTAGACAAATAAAATCATTCATTTCAAATCCCAAAATCCTGCCACCTAGCCAAAAAGGCATATAGTTTCCAAATCATCATTTCATGGACGTATGGCAGCAAATTAGCAACGGATATAAATTGAGATGCAAATAGTCATGATACTACAATCTTTCTGTTACTATTACATAATTGTTTTTATTTTACAATACAGTAATACTGTCTTAATTAAGCATGTCTAGAATATTCTTGAGTCGGCAATTCTCTTCTAACAAAAATAGTGACGAAAGCCACAATTTTTTTACCTCATTGATTAAAATATTGACTTCAGCACGATGGAGGATGTTCACTCGCCTTTTTCTCATTGGGAAATATGAAGAAAATTAGTAAATGGCACATGAAAAATGTCAAATAGTCAAATGTGAAGCACGTTGTTAAAAATTTTCTAAAAAAATTTAGCCCTGCAGTCAGTACCTCTAGAGAATTCCAAGTTATGTTGAGGAACACTGGCAAGTCTCCGTTGCAGCGTTACCTAAATAGGCCAGCACACTAAGGGGCTGGTACCACACTCTAGTAGTCTGGAAATCACTAAAAAGGAATCAGAATAATGTTGTTCAATTTCTCTTTCAGAGTTGTTCAATGAGCAGATATTAATTCCAACCAAAAATGTGTTTATAAAAGGAACAGAGAGAGGAACTCTCTTCAGAAACACATCCATACATCTTGCAATTTGCTTAGCATAACTACCAAGTACCAATAAATTTAAATTTTAAAACTCAACTTAATAGACCTCAAAATTGTAGAGTTCCTAATAAAGTTGGCATTTGAAAAACTATTGTATATTGCTGCAGTAACAGTTTAGAATTGTACCATTACTGCAGTTACTGAAGGCATGATGTTCTGAAAATCTGAACACATAACAAATTAAAATAACAATATTTCACCGAAAAGGGCAAACTTACAAAATGCTTGCGTGAATTGCAATTAGGTCTTGTCCATAGATTTTGTAAGTTTACTTACTGCTGTGTGCGATGCTAGATTAAAAGGGATGGGTATGTTTGGAATTTTTGCAATTTAATCTCTAGAGTTCTACAAAATTGCAATTAGGTCCTTCTTCCTCTTTGGATTTCTTCCGATTTACTCCTCCAGAACTCTGTTTTCTTCGGCTTACGATGTGTGTAAGGCGTCGCCTCGCCTCACGCCTTACCGCTTAAAAGGTGTGAGGGGGTGGGTCGCCTTACCTCGCCTTACCACCTTAATAACCTTAACGTATTATCTACACCAATGATATTCTAATAATTTAATTCCTACGCATATTAAATTTTCTCAGGGACATCACCTAAGCATAATACACATCTTTTTAGCAAGGATATCTAAATTTAGCAAAAGTTAGCCGGTAACTTTTATTTCTGCCTATTTTATTTTATTTCTCCTTTTTATTTCTTCTCTTTTTTTCTTTTTTCCCTTTCCTTTTTCTTTTCCTTTTTTCTATCTCTCCTTGTCCGGTCGGTGCCTCATTTCTCACCTCTCTCTTTTTCTCCCGGCTCCTCCCCCACCTCCCAGATCTGGATCTCCCGCTCCCACCGTCCCACGCGGCTGCGCCCGCCCTCGGGTTCTCCTTCCTCCCACGCGGCCGCGCTCGCCGCCCGGCTCCTTCGGCCTTCGCCCGCCGCCGCTTCCCCCTCCAGCCCCTCCCCGGCTCCGCCTCCCCCGCCGCCTCCCCCTCCGCCCCGTCCCCGGGACCCCGGCTCCCCCTCCCCGCTGCGGCGCCGCCCCATCCCCACCGCCCCTCCCTCCCTCGGCCCCCCCACCGCCCCCTCCCCCGCCGCCTCCCCCGCCGCTCCCCTTCCCCCGCCGGCTCCCCTCCCCGCACAGAGGAGGCCGGATCCGGGCGGGAGGCGTCGGAGATGGCCAGATCCGGGCGGCGGCGGCCTGGATCTGGTGCGGGGTCGCCGGATCCGGCGGCGGAGAGCGGAGGCGGCCGGATCCCGGCGACGACGCGGGCGAGCGCGACCACGACGGCGGTGGCGACGACGGCGGCACGCGAGCGCAATCGGGCGGATCCGGCGCAGCGGAGGCCGGATCCGGGCGGCAAGACCGGCTGTGGCCGGATCCGTGGCGGTGGAAGACGCGGAAGCAGGTGGCCGCCCGAAGAGGCGGCGGCGGACGGAGATGCAGCGGCGGTGAGCGGTGGCCGCCCCCGGGAGGAGAGAAGCAGAGAGAGGCCCCACATGTCGGCGCTTTTTTCTGTGAGAGGGTGGGAGAGCGTAGGACTCACCATCACCCTCAACTCGTTCTTTTAAGAGTAGAGATTTCCTCTGTACAGATTAGAGAATCTGCTTCTTGTTTTGAAAGGCACGGGTTAGTTCTCTACTGCACCGAGACCTTTAGCCGAGTTCTTTTGGGTTTAAAATTAGTTTATATTTATACTGTTTATAGTAACTAGCTTTTAAATGGTATATTTTTTCAAGACATGGTTAATAGGAAAATTATAGTAAAAAGTATATTGAATTCAGCTGTACCAGTCAAAATCACATATGACTTTTTTTTCTGTATATTACCTCTCGCGAACAGTCAAAATTCAAATATTTAAGCTATAAACTATCAACAAAAAAAACCCATCTAAAAAGAGGTGTTGTTTTCATCCTGCTGTATCCTTTTACTACCACTTTTTTCCCTTTTAGTGATAAGTTCGTGTCAAGGAAAAAAACAATGCAAACGAAAGGCAGATTGATGCAAGCAATGCTTCTTTTTATTCAACGGCAGCATCAAGTAAACGTTGCAACATGAGCACAGACGGCAGGCACGATAAAGCTTGGACATTTTCTTTTCCTTCTCTCTTGAGGCGGTTATGTTCATTTGGGTTTAAACTTGTGGCTTCTTGTTTACTATTTATTGATATCTTTTTTTCTAGTTTTTTTACTTTTTAGGTTTTTTCCGTATTCGTTTGCATTGTCCGTGCTAAGCTAACTTGTTTCTTATTTTTAATTTTTTAAATTTAATTACACCAAATAAATCACTATCAGCTATAGTACAAAATAAATCAGCTACAATATAATTTCAGTTATAAATCAGCTTATTTCAACCGAACTGAGCGGTCCCACTTTTGGAAAAGAACGAGTCGTTCATATGAAACGCAGAGAAATAAATTGTAAAGGGTGGCAATACATATATTTGTCAGGTACAACCACCTAATCGGGCTGAGGAACATCCGTGCCGACCAAAGATTATTGGCTCATTGCTTTTTAGCTTATATATCAAAAAAAGTTGTGTAGACGTAAACGTCGTAGATCATCTGGTGGCATTCAATATGTTTCATGTGCATAAAAGAATTCTCAGTGGGACATAAGCGAAAGCGGTAGTTGGAATTCAATTCGAACTTCGAAGGCCAGGATCCAGAAGCAAGACAACAAGAGGGACGCGATGCAGAGAGGAAGATGAGCAAAAAGGAGTCTCATCATACGTACATTAAACAAAAATCACTCTGTCTTTTCCCCCTTCTATAGGAGAGAGAAAATCATGTCACCTTTGGAACGGAACAAGATCACTGTAAGCTACACATGGGGAATAGAACACGCAAGTACATACTTGACAAGCAAGAGTACATCGCCCTGTTCACATCGATTTCTGGTGGCCACCAATTTTCTCGCTCTACGCACCTTAGTTTTTTTTGACCTATTTAAATTAAAGGTCACTTGAAAACTGTGGGTTTCTAATTTTGATTTATTTTAGTTTTTGCCTTTTCTTTTTTGTTTTATTTTTTTTGCTTTGTCCACTACGATATTTTTTATTTTCTTTTAATTGAATGACTCAGAAAAGCTAACAGTTGTTATAGTGTAATTTCAGCTAAAAGTCAATATCCAAAGTCATTACGTAGAAGCTTAAGCTCTTTGGAGCTTAAGCACTTTGACACATGAAAAAAAGGAAAAATAATCAAGACCCGGTCCTTGTCAATGAAGCCTTTTAAGATGGCACACATGTTGTTGCAACTTGCAAACCAAATTCCGTTTGGTTTAACAAAGGATAAAGAGGAAGAATCATACACGACTAAGAAGAGAACAAGAAAACCAAATTCCATAAGTTTTTCTTTAGGAAAGTCTAATTATATCTACGACTTAAAAGAATCCATTGGTGGCGGTCTATTCTCCCCTCCCCTCTCCGCAGTCATTCCATCTAGCCATGAGATAGGATCTAGGTTATTCATCTCGCGCCCCTCCCCTCCCCCTCTCTCAATCGAATTGCCCCTCCCCTCCACTTCCCTCTTCAGTTTTTTCCTCGTTCCTCCTCCCCAATTCAGCTAGAATGCCTCCACTCCTCTCCTCTTCCACCAGTCTAGGGTTAGGACCGACCAATCTAGTCGCCTCCTTGTTGGCGACCATGACTCCCTCCATCGCCATCTTTCTTCCCTGCGCCTCCGTCCTCTCCATACCCGATGCATCGCCTTCATCCTCCCTGCGTCCATCACCGATGTCATCCTCCCCCATGGCCGCCAACGTCATATGTGCTGTGGTGGATTGGGCCGTCGATGGCGGCTCATCCCAAGGTGGTCCGGTGCGCAAGGGAGGCTGAGCAAACTTGGGCTTCACCCAGTGCAGATGGAGGTGCTCTAGGCCATGTGCGGTGCACTCATCCCATCATTGCCGGCAGAAGAAAGCCTTCACGGCGCGGCGTCCTAGTGTAAGGATAACTGATTAGAGGGGGTGAATAGGAGGTTCTAAAAATTTTTGCCTTCTAAAACTAACGACCACAAATTATAGCTAGCCAAGATTTCAATGCAATTTAAACCAACACAATTCTAGCATGGCTAGGGCACCAAAAGTACTAATCTCTACAAATATATCTCTAGCACAAGTAAATAAGACAATTTTAACAATCACAAAGCCAGAAATATAAGTGTGGAATGTAGAAGCAAAGAAATAACTACAAGAAGACTCGAGAAGTTTTTCCGTGGTATCGAAGACTTGTCAGTCTTCACTAGTCCACATTGAGAAAATCCCAAACGACTTAGACCAGCTCCATGAATTAAGTCTCAACTCCTCAATCCACTAGTGGTTGCTCTTCTCCCACTCCAGAGATGGTGAGCACTAAACACTCACAAGTCGGCGCTGAGCCTCTTCATAATCTTCTTAAAGAGGTCACCTCGCAATCTCCCGCCAAACTGTCAGGTGCCAGCAAGCACCAAGAGTAATAAATCAAGGCTTCGCTTGACAGCGATCAAGTGCCAAAGGGTCAATCTAGATGAATACACTTGATTTTGGCTCAACTACTTTAAATGAATGGAATGAAAGCAATTGAGGTATGAAGTGAATGCTCTATGCTCAAGATGTTGCAATGAAGTGTCTAACTCTGTCCTTGAGCTACTAGGGGAGTATTTATACCCCCACCAACCAAATATAGCCATTGCATAAAATAATCCTAAAAAATCAGGGCGAGCGGAAGTACCACCGTTCATCGGTTGGTACTACCACACCTGCACTATAGCAACAGTAACGGATATATCAGAGGGTCAAAACTAACCGTTGAAATTCGGCACGGAACTACCGCTATTATAATCGCAGTAGTTCTAACCTTCGGTAGTTCCGATTTCTGGTACGGTACTTCCGTTTGTTTCACGGTCAAAACTTGGCGCTCTCTGGAAAACATACCGCCCAGATTTTTGGAGCTTCTGAGATCTGGTAGTACCGCTCAAGGGTTGCGGTACTACTGCTCAGTGGTAGTTCCACCGTTGAAACTCTGATACTTTTGTTTTCCACATAAACAAAAAGATTCCACAGGTACTCTTTGGAAAAATGTACCGCTAGTTTTAACTGGAACTTCCGCGATGAGAAAGTACTGTCGTTTATACTCTGGTACTTACAATTTTTTCTAACAGTGCACAATTTGGCTATCAATTTAGTTTTAAGTGCATGTATGATCCTAAATTGATCTAAATAACATAAGAACATGCTGTCAAGTTACTAGCCATGATCCCTCTTAATAGTACGACATTTATCTTATAATTCAGTCTTCCACTATTTCTCCTAAGACTGGCAAAAACAAAAGAGATCTTAGACTACTTATACCTTTGTCTTGACCCACATTGATCTTCGTGTTAACTCTTAGCATGCATCTCGCATTATCATCAGGACTAAACCTTTTAAACACTTAGCAGACATGTTAGTTCCATATTCACATATGTCATTAATTACCAAAACTATTTTTAGGGGTCTAGATGCTTTCAATCTCCCTCTTTTTGGTAATTGATGACAACATAAATATTATGTGAGAAGAATAAAGTTTTGAATATACTGCTTGTTTCAAAAACAAGTTGTATATTTTTTGTGACTTTAAACAACAAGTAATTCTTGCAATGAGCTTAAATGAGTTTAGAGAATTATTGCTTTTAAAGTCAATTCAAGAAAAGCCCTCCTAAACATGTGTATATAAATGAGAGTGAATTTTGTAAGCACATGTAGGAATTTTGAGAAATTTTGGTAGAGTTTCCTTTTATTTATTGAACTTGAGGAAATAGATAATTGCCATGAGGCATGTAGGAGATGCGAAGAGGGATGGAGCCTCTTTGATGGTGATACCAAATAAGTCTCTTCTTCTTGGGGGACTCATTTTCATTGGAGTCGGAGTCTGTGTACTCTTCATCGGAGTTCTATTCTCCTATGTGGGCTTCATTCTTCCCATCTTTGTGAAGCTTCTTGAAAGTTTTTTCTTGTCGTTGAAGTCTATGATGTACCATTGTCATCTTTTTTTGTGGGGCATTGAGAGGCAGTGTGCCCCTTCTCGTCGCACTCATAGCAATAGATGTTGCTATATCACTTGTTGTTGTTGTTGTAGGAGTGCCCATTCTAGACCTTCTTATGGCTACTACTTCAGTATGGATGTCTCTTCATGAATTTCTTCATCTTCCTCACAGGGAGAGCCAACTCCTCTTCAGAATCCTCCTCATCATCCTCGGATTCATCGCTTGATACTGCTTTGACCTTGAAAGCGGTGATCTTTTTGCCTTGGAGGATGATTGCTCTAAGAGTTCCTTATTATCCTTCTTGTACAACTCGTTAGTGATGAGGTTTTTCAAGAGTTGTGTTGGAGTTATTCTTGTCAACTCGGGAGAGTTGAGAAATAGTGTTACCAACGTCTCGTATTTCTCCAGCAATGCCCGAAGTATCTTTCTTACAATATCAACATCCGTTAGTGACGTGCCAAGGCCCTTGAGCTCATTCACAATGTTGTTGAGGCGAGAATATATTTCATTTATATTCTCATGAGGCAACATTGTGAATGTATCATATTTGATCCGAAGCCTATACAATTTGGCTTCTTTAACCGTAGATGTTCCCTCATGGATTTCTGAGAGGGTGGTCCAAATATCGTGAGTGGTTTCCAAATTGCTCACTGTTTTGAACTCGTCTGCGTTTAAAGCGCCAAATAGAGCATTCATAGCTTGAGTATCTAAATGAACGTTAGCCCCTCTTGTTCCGTGGGATGTAGTGGATCAAGAGTCATGGTATAACCCTCATTTACAATTTTTTATATTCTCGAACTCATGGCCTTAAGATAAATAGACATTCTAATTTTTCAATAAGAATAATTTGAGCCATTGGAAAGAGGTGCCTTCCCTATAGCAATCCCCTTACTAGCCATCATTTTCTCTCTAGACAGTTAAGTCTGAATCAACGAGAGACCAAGCTCTGGTACCACTTGTAGGATCAAAGATAACTGACTAGAGGGTGGTGAATAGGAGATTCTAAAAATTCTTGTCTTTTAAAACTAACTACTACAAATTATAGCTAACCAAGATTTCAATGCAATTTAAACCTACATAATTCTAGTGTGGCTAAGGCACCATAAGCAATAATCTTTGAAATTATATCTCTAGCATAAGTAAATAAGACAATCTTAGCAATCACAAAGCCAAAAATATAAATACGGAATATAGAGGCAAAGAAATAACCACAAGATGACTCGAGAAGTTTTTCCTGTGGTATCGAAGACTTGTCGGTCTTCACTAGTCCACGTTGAGGAAAACCCAAGTGACTTGGACCAGCTTCATGAATTAAGTCTCAACTCTTCAATCCACTAGTGGTTGCTCTTCTTCCGCTCCAGAGATGGTGAGCACTAAACACCCACAAGTCGGCGCTGGGCCTCTTCACAATCTTCTTAAAGAGGTCACCTCGTAATCTCCCGCTAAGCCGTCTAGGTGTCGGCAAGCACCAAGAATAATAAACCAAGACTTTGCTTGACGACGATCAAGTGCCAAAGGATCAATCTTAATGAATGCACTTGATTTTGGCTCAACTACCTCAAATGAATATAATGAAAGCAATTAAGGTGTAGAGTGAATACTCTATACTCAAAGATGTTGCAATGAAGTGTCTAACTCTATCATTGAGTTGGTGGAGGAGTATTTATACTCCCACCAACCAAATACAGACGTTGCATAAGATAATCTTGAAAAATCAGGGTTAGCAGAAGTACCGCCGTTCATCGGCCAGTACTACCACACATGTACTGTAGCAACAGTAACGACTTGTCAGAATTAGCTGTTGAAATTCAGCATGGTACTACCACTGCTATAATCACGGAGTTTTGACCTACGGTAGTTCTGATTTCTGGAGCGGTACTTCTGTTTGTTTCGGGGCCAAAACTTGGCGCTCTCTGAAGAAAAACGTACCGCCTAGATTTTCGGAGCTTCTGAGATCCGATAGTACCACTCAAGGGTTGCGGTACTATCGCTCTACGGTAGTTCCGCCATTAAAGTTCCGGTACTTTCGTTTTCTAGAGAAACAAATTAATTCAAATGGCACAAGAACATGATGTCAAGTTACTATTCATGATCTCTCTTAATAGTACAGGTATTTATCCTATAATTCGGTCTTCCACCCTTTCTCCTAAGACCAGTAAAAACAAAAAGGATTCTAGACTACTTATACTTTTATGTTGAGCCATATTGATCTTCATGTTAGTCTCATATTCACATAATATCAGTAATTAGCAAAACTATTTTTACGGGCCTAGATGCTTTCACCTAGGGGGCCTGCAAGGCGGTAGGGACGTCGAGTGGTTCTACCTTGCCTTCAATGAACACATTGCCATCGATATACTGATGAGGCCTAGGCTACTCTTCCTAGATGATCCCACCGCTGGTCTTGATAGGTATGTATTATTTATCATGTCTCTTTTACCACTTTGATCTTGTGTTTTTAGTTTGGTTGTTTCTGATTCATTGCTTGCATTAGTAGATCAAGGGAGAAATTAGTTCACCTGCTGATGGCCGTAGCACTCTCTATTTCTCTTGGTCTCTGATTTTCTTTTCTGTCTGTTTGTGGTGTCTTTTCTTCGCCGCGACCGTGTTTTATTTTGTTCATCCCTTTTTTAGGAAGCTGGTGACTTGGTTTGTGTTGCTTGATAGTTTGTGGTGGTGCGCACTTTTTTGGGCTTGGTTAGGTATGATGTTTGTAGTGAGCTCGTTTGTTCTTGCCTTATTAACATTATAGGCTAATGTTTGGTGTATGCGATGGTGGACTAATGCTTGTTCATTTTGTGAACTTCCTGACAGTGTTGTTTTGGAATTGATGGGTGGTTCTCCAAATAATTTTGATTCCCAATTGGTAATCAGTCGTTGTTGGCACTTTGTTGAATGTTATCGTAGATAGAGGTTCTCAAGCGGCACATGTGTAAGGTGCTTGATGAAATGCCTCTGTAGGCTTGATGGCTACAAATAAATAGTAAGAGTATTTGCCCATGCACAAAGAGCATAGGCACAGACCCACGGTTATATTTACTATATTTTTAGTTGCATGATTACAGTGCTCCCAAGTCCAAGCTAAAGTTTGTTATGGTCTATGTGATCTTCCCTAATAAAATTTGATTCATTCTGATAAGCTAATAGTTTCATTTCCCGTTCAGCACTCCTGATAGCTTTTTTTGTGTCCCTTGTGTTCTTTATTTATGGTTGTCTTTTATGTTATAGACAACATAATTTGGATTGTTTTTTTATAGAACTTTGGTTGTTTTTTATTTCAAGAAAATAGAAGAAGGCACTGCTACGATAGTTGATTGTGGTTATGACTTTTGGGTTCCTGTACAACCAATTGTGATTTTAATCATTTTATTCACTCTATAATTTACATTCATTTTTTATTTGCAAGGTATTGATGCAGGTCATGGATCACTAGCCCAAGATTGCAGTTCCATTCTCAAGGTCTTTTTCAGTTAGTGTGGTATATCTGAATTGAGTGCCTTGCATTTTTTTCCAAGTAGAACATGCCATGGGGGAAAAACGTTAAGACACGTTGGTCCACTCAAACATGTTTCGATCGATATAGATGCAGTTTACAATTTAAACTACTGATGCAAACCACATTTCTTACCAAGTTTCTCGTTGAACAAATTTAGATTCATGAACTTGGGTTTGAGCTACAAGTGCTGAAATTAATTAGTTTCTACCATAGTTTTATTGATGTACAATTTTATCCTCTTGACCTTGAATTTATTGTTTGTCATTTCAAGTTTGTGCTAACATTTGGGGTTGTAGCTGAATCACTTTATCTAGCCACTGGCAACAACATTAGGTTCAACCTTGTGCATCATCTATCATTGAGCTATGTTTTCCTCTTTCTAATGCAGTTGCTACTGTAACGTTATCTCTTTGGACAGGTACTAATTGTGGCTAGAAGAAGAGTATCCCTGCAGGGGTGCACATGAAGGACATGTAGTGCAACTCTTTCAGGTTTCAATTAGTTTTTTTTGGCTTGTGGTAATATTAGGTTGTTCTATATTTGAATTTTTTGTTTCCCAATGTTAATTTTATAGAGTGTAGTATGTAGTATAGATAGCAATACTTCCCCTGTAACTCTCACATTTGGCGAGCTCGCCGCCGCCTCCTGCACCTAAGTAGCTGTCGTTACTATTGAGCTTCGGCCCCACCGCTCGAGGCATGATGCATGTTGAGCATACTGAAACATTTATTCATCTGAATGTTAATGATATACATGAATGATCTTGGATGCATGATTCCAGGCATTCTCAGCCAAAAGGTCCTGAGTGTGTGCAATGCTTGATTGGTTTATATGCATGCAAATCATAATTATAGAGAAACAAGTACATTACCTAGGAGCAAGAAGTATGCAAGCATTGGTTCTTGTCAATAATAGAATAATAGCATTTAGTAATTAGTGTTCTTATCAATAATATAATTACAATATTTAGTAATTAGTGTTCTATAACTTGGACAACCGTGGCACGACACAAGAATGGTGATGCAAGCCGGGCATGGCAGCAGGGTTAATGCTGCAGCATAGGCTGAGCACAGCGGTGGAGGCCATGGTGGGGCGCAGCAAAGCTCAGCCAATAGTACATAGTGGTGCTGGAGCCAAGGGCATGGTGTAGGCTAAGCATGACAATGGAGGTTGAGCCTTGATATGGACCGAAGCAATGCTCAACAACAACTCGACATGCTTGGGCAATACAATTTTGTTATCTGTAGCAAAGAACGAACATTCAACTAGTACTACTTAAAACGTCTCAATGGTGATCCGTTCTCTCCACACCCTCGCAACCCCAAGAGATGCAAAGAGGGTGGATGGGCCGGCCCTGAACGCAACCCCCATGGCCCATTACATTGCATGCGCCGACACATGGACCCGTGTCATCAGCCCCAAACCACTACGGGTGTATTCGTATTAGCTGCGGCTGATGGTTTTGGCTGAAAATGAATAGTAGTGGCTGAAAGAAGTGGCTTTTAAAAGAAGAGCACGAGCGGTGGGGAAAGTGAGGGAGAGATGCATACGCGAGATGGGAGCAAGAGGAGTTAGGTATGTGATGCTCCCATGACCTCATACCTTATCTCTGGAGTGAGACGGGAGCAAGAAAAGTGGAGAAGCCGCTTTGAGAAACTGGGTATTTATATTGGCTTTTGGCTTCTCCAAGCAGAAGCCAATACAATAGGGCCTATGACTCGTTCTTGCTCAATTGCTTTTCCTTCACCCCATTGCCCACTTCTCGCACGATTCACACAGTAAGGCAGCAATTGCCTTCAATTTTTCGTTCCCTTCAATAGAATCAAGGGAACAATGTGGCCGCTCGAAGCCTTTGCTCCTCCTGTCCCCCGTGCGCTGCCATTCTGCTCCTGCATGTTTCCCATCGCCTCATTGGGTACCCTACTCGCACCACCATGCCCCACCACCACACCTAGCACTACCTCAGTCTAGACACTAGGATTGCCTAGCACCGCTCTCGTAGGTCGAGGCCTCAAGGCAATTGGGAGAGGAGTCATGAGCGCCGGGCTGCTAGGGGTTCAGGGAAGAGGAGTGCCTAGGAGGAACCCAAGAAGAGGTCGAGATCACTAGACCAAAGAGACATGATGTTGAAGGCCCACTGCTCACCACCGGGGATCTCCTAAGCGACCTCGTCGTTGATAGCCGCGACAACCAGTGGCAGATCCAGGATTTTGCCGCACTCCGGGCTGAACTCTAAAAGACTAACTGCCTAGAAGTAACGCTAATTTATACCCACACAATGGCGTAACAAAAGTATGTCGCAAATGCATCATTGACATAAAACTTTAGCTCAATACTTTAACATACAACATAATAAGAAAAGCGTGGCAAAAATAAGGATATGGCGATAGTACTATACGATATTTTGCAAAAATAAGAATACGGTGATACGACAAGTATATATGTATTTAATTTTTTTAAAAATATATAGATAGGCTAGAGAGAGCGAGAAACTGAGATTATCTTGATGAATGCTATATATTCTATTATTCCTTGCCTCCCCAGTCGTTGTGGACCAAGATAGACCACGACAACACTGATGTCGTCATGGAAATGCCACCTCACCCCCTCTCCATTGTCTTTAGATTATGGAAACTGACCTCTCTCTTCGTTGTGTCTTCCTTCAAGGCAGCCCTTACTAATATATTTGCTATTCCCTGTAAGAATTATTTCGCATAAGCTTGGTGTTATTTTATTGCCTAACAGATCATTCATGCATGGACAAATTCCGCCATGATGGCAAGATCAAATGTTGTTAATGTTATATCAAAACTCATCATTCTTGGATTCTTGAAGACAATTTGCACAGCAACATCGTCGCTGAGATGCTCCCAAAGACGTCTGAAGCAAATATCAGAAACAGGTCATTTGATTTTAGCTTGCGAACTTGAACTGATGGTTCAGCGCTAAGAGCTGGCCTCTTCAATGCAATAGGGGGACCAATTTGCTGAAACAAGGGATCCATGCTATACTCCGGTTTCTTCAAGTAAACATCACCAATGGATCTCGACACCTGATAGTACAGTAATAAAATATTAGCTCGTGTTACTTCTCTTTGCTCTGCTTCTAGGAAACTTCATAATAAGCATAATAAGTTTTGCTAAGATGCATGAACCAAAAGACAAAATCATAAGCTAATGATCAAACAATTCCCATCATTAGCTCTCAAAAGACAAATATAGTAGCTTATAAACAAAAGCGATAGCTCAAATGCATAGGTTGTAATCCCAGGAATCAACTGCAAATACCATGCCGAGATGCATCAAATTAATCAAATCCCAAGAAGCAACCAAAAGCTGCAAATTTTATCATCAAGCAAATATCGAGCCACTACATCATGTGAGTTTGTTTCTTGATCCTTAGAATTCAGTTTCCGAATTTTTCACATCAACTGATTTGTTTCCATCAGTTATATCCATGAACTACTTAATTGTTCTGGCCTTTTGGGAGAAGGATATGTCCGCAATATGTTATTTACAAGAGTTCAGCTTGACTGAGATTTGGGACAGTCGCTAGGCTCAATTAAGTACTCGCAGGTTGCAGGTTGCTTTAGATTCAGAGCTGGTATCTTGTGCTTCACCACTTTACCAATCATATCGAGCAGATTAGATTGTTGACTTAATTGAGCTTAATGTGCTTAAGTTTGGTCAGATACTTAGATGTGCTTGCTGTTTGCTTAGTCTCTCTCCCTTTTTATTGACAAATGTGTTTGCTTAATCCTTAAACTATTTACATCTATTATTTCTAAACCCTTTAAATCATTCTTTTGATTATCCTTTTTTTAAATTGAAGTAGAGGCTGTATGCAAGAATTGGCCTTGTTTATGCTACATGGGGCTACTGGGCCCTCCACTCCTTGATCAATTTTGGATACTGAACGGAAAATTGGTTGATACAAGCTGTTCATGTAGCAATTAATCGTATGTGCATTCTCATCCATAGGGCAGAAGCTCACCAGTTTACTCAATATGAACTAAGGCAAAAGATGACTTTTCTGATACTTTCAGGAAAGGGTATGGAAAAACTAGAATTGGAATGACAAGATGCTGTGGACAAAGCTCAATATTCTATACATGTTGTGTTTAGCACTGCCAGCTGGGGTTTCTGCAGTTATGCTGTCAATATTTTACAGGTACCCAACAGCACTTTCAACTATGATAATTTGTTGCTGATTAAGACCATCAATGAAAGAGACTACATTATGCAACCTGGGAACTGGTTATTAGTGGGGTATCAAAACTATGTTTTTCTTTTTCTTATACATAGCCATGACTTGAATTGCATGTGCATTTCAATTCTTTCGGAAGATCTTTGGCTCACTGTCACTAATACGCAGGGGCAACGCTTATTAGGGGCCTAAATTGGCCCTGGCCTTTCTTTTACCTACAAATTTCTTCAGAAGCTACTAATTTTTACCACTTGTATACTAAAAAAATGCTTAGCCTCCTCTATGTTTTGTGTGGAGGGATTACAGGATGTGAAAAAATTCTTTCGTTTTGTTCTTTCGGAACACTATAAGTGATTTCCTATTTTATTTGGTATATGATATTCAGGACTGTAAATGAGAGTTTCATCTTGAGATGGATATTCTATGTGCTCAACCAACAGCACAGATGCGGAGTCCAGCAGTGGCGGATTCAGGAAAAATTTTAGGAGGGGCTGAACAAAAGCGATACAGCGACATAACTCCACTATACCCCTCCTACACCATACATCCATAGCTAAAAATTTATGGGGGGCTCCAAGGGTTCGGTAGCGATAGGGGGGCTCGAGCCCCCCCCCCCCCCCGCCCCACCGCTGGATCCACCCCTGGAGTCCAGGATTTCTGCGAAGTAACTCAGCATGTGGTTGTTCATCTGAATGTAATAGTTAGTGCCATGAGAAAGCAGAGGATCACTGTAAACTTCCTCTCTGCAGGATATTGTTTCTCTTAGTACCCTAGCTACATATGTAAATTAGGATACGTGGGGTATTCATTAACATGTAAAATTTAAGCTAGTGTGCCTTCTAGGTCATGTACAGTTTTGATAGAGATTGCTTCTATTGACTTAATTGCATTAGTGCATCCAGTAGCAAATATTGCTACTAAAACTGATGTACTAATAGGAAACACTTTTTTGCTAAGTAAATGTGCAATCATCCAATATATTTAACTTACAAGGAATTTCATATCACAAATGTGGTCCCCTAATAGGGAGCTTATTATATTGTTAAAAATTGAAAATTTGAAATGTTTACACAAGTATCCATCTCAAGAACATTTTTAAAGTCAGTTGTTTCCATCTCAAGGGAACACTTACAAGGAATTTCAAGAACAGTTGATGTGTTTAGCCAACTCAGCCTACCATACTACGGAGGATACTGGCATTGCATTGGGCTGGCCGTGACGTCTGGGCCAGCTCCTAAATTTGTCTTGGGCCAATTGGAGGGTGTAGCTGCCGAGATGAAAAGTTAGGCCCTTGACTAAGCGAAAGACACCTTTTGTGAAGCCCAGCGTCTGACAATACGGGCTTCAAATAAAGCCTATTAGGCCTGTTGGTGAAGCCTTTGTAGGCGGACTGCAAAGCGAAACAGCGTGTGATCCGGCACGGCAACACGAGCGCATCTGAAGCCGAAGCTTACGCGGGCGGCTTGGCGAGTTCGGTCCGCCGAGCGACAGGAGCCGGAGAGGCGTGTTAGAAATTGGCCCATTTAATTGGCCTATTTCATTAATTCCAAAGCATGCATGATTTAGTACCATATTGCTTAGACAAAGTAAGAAAGACCGATTTATAAGGTGGAGTCTTCCCCACTCTTTGAATATGGAAAGAGATGGTATTCGTGTATTTTCGCGTGAAAATCGCGTGACTTGTGACCGTGCCGTGACGTGGTGCGCCACTTGACAGACCAAGTCCATCTTTATTTTTGCTGAACCATGCACCTCACTCTCTCTGTTTAAATGAGATTTAAACATTTGAATGAGACAGTTACAAGTGAATTTACACTGCTTAATTTGCGATTTGATGAGGCAGTTACCAGTGCATAAATCTTTATTTTTGCTGAACCATGCACCTCACTCTCTCTGTTTAAATGAGATTTAAACATTTGAATGAGGCAGTTACAAGTGAATTTACACTGCTTAATTTGCGATTTGATGAGGCAGTTACTAGTGCATAAATCTTTATTTTTGCTGAACCATGCACCTCACTCTCTCTGTTTAAATGAGATTTAAACATTTGAATGAGGCAGTTACAAGTGAATTTACACTGCTTAATTTATGATTTGATGAGCCAGTTACCAGTGCATAATTCTGTTTAAAACGCAACAGTTACTAGTGAGTAGTAACTGCAGCGCCTATAAAAGGGCCTGGAGACGTCCAAGAAAAGAGACAGAATTTTGCGCCTCCATTCTTCCTCTACTTTTTGTTCTTGTGTTGTTGTGCTGCGCCGTCTGAACCTCGTCGACCGTTCTTCCTGGCGTGCACCTGGAAGGAGGGAGAGCGGCTATCTCCGAACCGTTGCCGCAGAGAGTACCTGCACGGGGCGGCAATAAGGTTTCTGGGCAGCGCATCTGCGCGACCGCTCACTGCACTGCTACACCTACGTTCTGCACTGCGTCAAGCCTGCGCGGCTTCCTGTTCTTCATCTTCATCAAGCTAACAAATAAGTCGTTCGTGCGCACGTTCGACTTTGTTACTATATTGATTTTCTTGTGTATGTTCTGAAGTATGTTGAGTAGCTTGCTGTTAGTTGTGAGTTTTGCATCATTAGTTTATTATTTGTCTTCTAATAAAATTTGGAATTAAAATATTATCTATATTTATAACAAGGCGATGGTGTCGGTGGAGGAGGAGATCGCGGTGAAGGAGCCGCTGGATCTGGTAAGGCTCTTGTTTGTTTAGATCGTATCCTCTCGATGTTTGATACCTGAAGTAATCCGAACTAAATGTTGCGATACCTGAAGTAATCCGAACAATTCGATGGAAAGTGGATAGTGGGAGACTGGGAGGTTAAATATGTTCATGTACACTAGCATAAAAATGTCTCTGTAGCAAGCATAGATGAAGATGAGCATACCATCTGCCCCGGCAACACAGCGAGGCAAATCATCAAATCTCCCAAAAAAGAAAGAATTTTACACGCGCGTGAGAATGGACGGGAGTAGCGCAAGCTAAATGCAAGCCATGGCAGGGTAGCATACAATTGAAAGATGCACAGCATATCCCATTGTGATTCATCATGAGATCCTCAACAATTAATAAAAATCTCGCTGTGTTGCCGGGGCAGATGGTATGCTCATCTTCATCTAGGGAGATTTGATGATTTACCTCATCTTATATTGTATTTGATAAAATACCTTGCGATGTGTCACTTACATGTGGGCCTTGGACCCACATGTAAGTGAGACATCACAGGGCATTTTATCAAACTCACATAAAAGGTGGGGCAAATCATCAAATATTTCTTTTTTTTTGTTCATATCGTGTAACATGTTAATTGTCCCGGGATGGCAGTTGCTGAGATGTCTTTCTTGTACCATTTTACCTAGGCGTATGATCAACACTTAAAACATGATCCTTGGAGATGTTGAGGAGATCGTGGCAACTGTTGAGATTGATGATGAAACATATGAAGAAATTGTGCGTGTAAGTGCTCTGACCTTTTGTTTTTAATTTTGGTGTATATTTTGTGATGTCAATACCTTTGAAGGTCAAGTTGTGATTGTTTCGACAAACTTTAACCATTGATGAATGATGGTATTTGTAGCGTATCTATGGGGAAAAATGCTTCTGTGTGTATTTAAGATGTATGGAGCCCCTGAGCAATAAGGGGTTGTCCACCTCGTGCATGCCAGTACATCATTGCACACATTTTTTTTCCACGGAGAGTCACTGTGTTTATGGTTGGATTGGCTTCCATAGAACATCATTAGAGCATGAAGCTATTAGAGAACGTTTTTAGGCTCAGTTCTAAACAGCGATGACTTCTAGAAATCAAAAGTTGTTTGGAACGCATTGTCTTCTTAACGTGTCTCCCCTTTTTCTTTTTTCTTTGCATTATCCGTTGAGATATAACATCGCTTTTTTTTATTTTTTTTCCCCTATTGTTCTTCATTTTCCTTTAATTGAATACCTCAGAAAAAAACTAACAGCCACTATAATACTATTTCAGCCAAAAGCCACATCATTTTGGAACATGGCCTTAGACTAGCTGGGGATTTATGGTTCTGATTTAGCATTATTAGTGTGATACTAGATGAGTCGTTCCATATGACCATAACGACTTGTTTTTGGAGTAATCTGATGCTGTGGGACAATTATTTACATTACTAATTGCTAATCTGTTAAATGTCTAATGAAGATGTTTGTATATGAACTATTTGCTAAAATTTGTGCCTTTCCAGACCACTAGACGTACCATCCCCTTCCTATTTGTCCGAGGTGATGGTGTTATATTGGTGTCTCCTCCCCTGCGAACTGCATGAAGTTTGAAGGGAAATCCTACTCATTGTCAACTGTGACTGGTGTGTATTTTGTCAGTTGATAACATGGAGTGTATGTTATGTGCCGCACTGGTACTGTCTGATGGATTGTAGGCTTAGCATGTGATAAAATTGTGTAACAACTGCTTGTGTTTGAATTGATCTGATCGAGGTGCTAGTTTCTACGCCATGTCGAATTAATCTGGTGTTTACTATCAGCTTAATCTACTCAATTTCCAATGCTTAATCTTACTTGGAGTAACATGTCTTACAAGCTGTATTTGAGTGACTTAGCATAGAAGCACCTCCCGGCGTAGTATTATTTGAAGAGAGTAGACTTGGTGCTAAGATAGATAAAAATCTGTATTGTACGCAGCATATTGTATTTTTACCGTAGGGTAAAACGCTAGTCAATAGATTATTATTCGTTTTAGCCGATAAAACATCGCTCTAACGAATAATAATCCCATCAGAGTATTGCAGCATAACAATAATTAGAGACAGAACACGATATTACAAGAATATCGCTACGCAGGGCTAAAGTTTATTATAAAGTTGCAAGGGCTTGAATATCATAATATTTAGAAATGGAAATGTTCTAACTATTATCTATCCAAAAATGAAGACATTATAACTACATCCAATCATACTCCGTTTCACCAAAGATGATTCCTAACTGTTGTCTACACCTAACCTCCACACAGGGTGTCTGGCTTGTACTCGTTGTATCCCGAGTCCACGGTATTATATCCAGTAGATTCTGCCTAATCTTAGCTGTTCTCAAAACTGACATACTCTTAAATAAGGGAAGATAATAGTAAATGTGAGTATAGAAGTACTCAGCAAGCATTATTAGCAAAATGCACTGAATGCTCAACTTCTACACTTCTAGGACTATCCATTCCTGTCCTCAATCTCTTGCTCATTCACATTCTCTCTCTTCTTTATTCTCTTTTTCATGATTTATAGAAATAAAGTTTTGTTGTTAGGTTTTGAAAGAATTCCAGATTATTAATTTAGAAAACTACTAAATATTCGTATGAACAGCAAGAACCACCATAAGTTTCCGTAATTCTCCTTTTCTAGAGACAGGCATGAATTCATGATTTGTATAGTATTACGCAAGCTTGTATCATGTTACCCATCACCACTCTGGATCCTAGTGGCTCCTAGATCTCCGCATTTCCTTAGATGCGGTGTCCATATTAGAGTACAATACTTTTACATCTATCTCAGTATATTATATCTCCATCCAGCTACTCACAAGCGACGGCGTGAGGCAGTGTACCACCCTCACCTAGACCCACCGAAAAAGACATAGTTGTTGTCTGTGGTGGTTTCTGACCCTCGCCCAACACCCAACTGTGTAATATATTGCCTTCGCATACCCCGCTTCTAGTCTCTTACCAGTCCTGGGTTCTTGCGATCCACATCCCCCATTTTTGTCCTACTTACCAGTTCTGAGTTCTTGCGGCTGTGGATCCTCCACTCCGGTGCTGGTTCGGCTCTTGTGGGTTCCTTCCCTAATTAATACTTACCCACATAGAGAATATAATAATCTTGATAAAGTTACTAGTCTGTCCGTCCTCAGACAAGATGTTGGTTGATACTTTTTCTACGATCTATTCACACGGATGAAGTTTGTGACTTGTCATGTTCTATGCAGAGGTCCCAAACCTACCTCTTTGTCACCTGCTAAGGCAACCTATGCCCACCTTCTTAATTAACTTAGGTGGCCAACTGCTCCATTAGTTGCCATCTATTTCGTTTCTCTTCTCTCTTATACCCTTTGCTCAATTTAAATATTCTTTATTTCTTTCATGCAGGGTGATACTAGATTAATACAGAAATACTTGTTTTACGAACTATACTTTGAAGATTTGTTCAAAGGAATTCTTGCTTGGACTACTATATATTCGGATTTAAATAGGATCAGGTGAAGTCCCTCCAGTGGCTTGGATTGTCGTTTGCAATTAAATACATTGGCTACGACTTAATTTACAGAATTATAATAAAATACAATGCGTCGATGTGTTTGTGCTCCTAAAGTGAGGTTTTGCTCAATTTAATTTGATTGTTGTAGTCCTAGTTAACTCGTTAACTCATATTCTATACTCGTCGCTTGATGTTATTTTCCTAGCATGAAGCCGGGTTGTTTACTTAAAAGTTTGACTTAGCCTTTTGTTAATTTCTGACCATTTACCGTTGTGATACGATAAATAGATACACGTACAAATAACGGCAAACATTAATCCTAGCTGATCTCGCGTATGCAATTATGCCTATTTAATTTCTCGTAGGTACGTATGTATTTATCTACTTTTCTAGATAATTTTAGGTCTCAGGGTTATTCAAATAAATTCTTCCTTCTTGGTATCGGTGCTTTTCTCGCATTTAGTACGCATGTGACGAGTTAAATTATAAATACAAAAGAAAATATTTTTTAATTAATTAATTACTTAATTCATTAATTAAACTATACTCAGGCGTCCTTATGGGATCCATAAATTTCACTTTAGTCACTTGTAGATTTTTACAACATAACTGCTATTTAAATTATCGCGTATAATTTTAATTGCCACGCATTATCTTAAATCAGCGCGTGCTATTCTAATCATCGCAAATAGTTTTAAATCTTCTGATGGCTATTAATTTATTCTAATAATTTAGAATACTTATTAGTGGATTTCTACAGTTTATAATCGACTAATAAGAATTAATTAGGCATTTAAATGCGCGACATGGCGATCTAAATGATAGTCTAATAATTTAATTCACATGCATACAATTTCCAGTCTATGGGCATCACTTAATTTATTTTTAATATCTAAGAATACTTACTAGGGAAGTTCTGTAATTTAACATGACTATCTAGGTTAGTTATGCATTTAATTACAACCCTGAATGATTTGAATGGCAATGTACCGATTCAATCAGTACGTGCCAGATTTTAATCTACTGACAACCCTTAACTAAGCTTTAATAGTCATAAATACTGATTAGTGATATTTTGTAATTTAACATGATTAGCATAATCCTATCGAGTAGTTTAATCTGCAATGGATCACTTAGAGTTAAATATTTACGAAGATAAATTTTTATTATACGTGCGCTTCTCCTCTCTCTTCTTCCTCTCTCTTTTCTCTTTTTCTTCCCATTTTCTTTTTCTCCTTCCTTTTCCCTTTATTTTTTCCTACCAGGCCAGCTCCCCTCATTTCTCCCCCCTCTCTCTCCTGGCTCCTCCTCTCCTTACGCTGATCCGGATCAGCCCCTCGGCGTCGTGTCTTCGGCCCCTTAGCGCCGCACCGCCTCGGCCTCCCCTTCCCTAGCACCTCCACCTCCGACTACTCCCTACGCCTCCTCCCCTCGGCTCAGCTACGTCGTGGCTATGCCGCCCTTGAGTTGCCGCATGGCTTCACCACCACCTGTGCCTCCCCGTGGCCACCCTCTCCGCTTGTGCTGCCGGTTCCCCTCTACGTCAGTCTCTCTGGCCCTCGCCTCTGCCGGCGTTCGTCGCCCGAGCTCTGCTCGCCCTCACCGATAACCCTAGGTTGGCCGGTGTCGGGGCTATTGCCAGCTGACTCTGATCCGTCTCCTCCTCCTCCCCCTTTACTCCTCTCCTACCCTTCTTGCCCTCTCGATTTACTTAAGTGCATCTTTAATTTCAACTTGTTGTTTTTGATTCTTGGAACGAAACCGAGGGTGGGGTTTGGTGGCTACGGTGGGGCTCGAGGTTACTCCATGCGTCGGGGGAGCATGGGATGGTCGTCGGGTGCGCGGAGTTCACTTGGCTCTACGGCGGCTTGCCTTCTCGGTAACTTTAGCTCCCTCGCCTCTATTCCTTTACCGTCGGCTAGTAATCTTTGTGATGGCTCCATGGTGCTCTAGTGATGCTATATGACCTTCGGCTAGTTGCTTATTGGCTATGGACTATACATGGTTTATTTCTAAGAATTTGATGCTATTATTGAAATTGAATGGTGGGCTACCTTTGTTGATCAGGTTGCTTTGGGAAGGAACAAAGGCTTGCTCTTGGCAGTTGCTTTCGTGGTTGGTCGTGTGCCGACTGGCTGTGGCCTTCTCCTCCCACGGTGTGTTAGCCTGTGGTCTGGCTTCTTGCCGATTTCTTGCTCCTGGCTGACTTGTCCTGATGCTGGCCTGGTGGTGGTCGGTGATGCTTGGCTGTGTGATGGGGTTTAGGTTTTGGGTGGAAAGAAAGGAAGAGAAGAGTGGATTCTTACTACCATGTTCAGTATTTCTTCTTGTTTCTCTTCGGCTGGTTGCGTGTGCCCCCTTTTGCTTGCGGCCATGCTCTCTAGATGAGGCATGATGTCCCTTTTACTACAGCAATGTGGTGGCCGATTGATATTTTAGGGATTTGGGACATTTGGCTGGTTGCTATGGTATTTGAATCAATGTCAGGTTTGTTTACACTGAGTGATGATCTTATGGTTGTGAGAGGTGCCGACTATCCCCAGACGGTCAGGTATCTCCGTGAATAGACTGCCCTGCCCGAAACTAACCTGTAGGGCTCTGACAGCAATTTCTTCTTTTACTGATTTTCTTTTGTTCGGTAATTGAAACTGTATTTCTTTTGGATGTCCGGCAATTTGCAATTGCTATATGATATGGGATGCATGTAATTAATTTTTACAGTTTTTGATTAAAGGTATACATGTATGAAAGGCGACCGATGTAGATAAAGTTCTATAATTTTTTGATTAGTTACAGTTGTGCGGTAGGTATCTAAGTTTGTGAGAGTCATTCGGTTGGGACCGAGAATTGTAAACTCACAATAATTTGTTCTGTCGTTATTAATGTAAAGAGAGCTGTAATATCTATATTTAATTTAAGCTAATTTTAATTGCTCGATGAATGTAAATTGACTTGTTGTAAAAGAACTGTAATACTGACACTATTGTACCACAGACTGTTGTACATATATTTTAATAATTGAGTTGAATGCTTTTACTTATCGTGCAATTGAATTTTATTTCTTACTCTAGTCTATACAATTTGATCTTCGCCCTCGTCGATGGAATTGTTGAAGTAATGTATTTGTTTATCGTTTGTTGGTTTCAATCTAAATGGATACACAAAAGGTTTAAATTCCCCCATATTTTACATTATTAGTTACATACTTAATCTCACTTAACATCATAACTCGTCACTTAAGGTTAATAAAAAATGTGGGGTGTTTCACCTTCCCATCTCGTTAGTCTCTTCTCACCCTAAACCCCGTCCTCCGATCCATCCATCTCTGTTCTAAACCCTAACTGCCGCTACTGCTGTGTTTATACGATTTCAGGTTGTGACGGATACATCTGGAGTGGAGGGTAAGCCCATCCCAAATTGCCAATGCTCTTATTTTCTTTTAGCTTGTTCAATTGTTAAGAGCAAAAGGAGGGATCTTTTTGATGTGGTTGCTGTCTTGTTGATTGATTGATTGGTGTGAAGGTGCGGCGCGAGCTACGAGATTGAGGTGGTGTCGGAGCAGTTCCGAGGGGAAGCGGCTGCTGGAGCGGCACCGGATGGTGAACACCGCGCTGGCGCCGCACATGGCGCAGATCCACGCCGTCTCCATCAAGAAGGCCCTCACCCCGGCGCAGGCCCAGCCCCAGCCGGAGCCGGCCGCCGATAAGGCACAGGCTTAACTCGCTCCAAAGAGTTCGATCAATCACATATATATGCAACGTCACTTAAGAGATGCACTCATGTAGCATGTAGTCTTTGATATTGGAAACGCACATTAAGCTCTCTGCTTGAATAATGTAGCGGATGCATTTGCAGAATTGAAACTTTAAAAGTGATGTTATGCTTGACTGCTCTACACTGTGTTTGGTGCCGTCAATCTGTCATATAGGTAGTTTGCAGTTTGGTTGCTTCGGTGGATTGGTTCTTTTAATCTAGTGGCGTTTATTGCAGCAAGTTGGTTGAATCGCGGTCTGACCTAGCTGTTTGCTTAGGGGATCAGATGATGATTGATGACACCTTGTTTACTGAAGCATTTCTTTTTCTTATTGATGAGGCCACCATAAGGGGAATCTATTCTTCTTGTTGGTATAGTTGGAGATGTAAATGTTAGGCTTTTGATTTACGCGATAACTAGTTTTCAGTTAGATTATGGTTATATCATGTTGTTGCGCTGTGTTGCATTGTATTTGGTTCATGCCTTACATTTTAAGCTTTGAAACCTTTGCTACTTAGGACCTATGTCGAATTTGGCCTATTTTAACTCAACTCTATCACAAGGCCTGAAAAATGTGTTTGTTTGTAGGCTTGTAGTACTATGTTGATATCGGGGACATTTTCGCTTACATGTTAGTATTAAGTTTGCTAATTGAACTGGGGTAGACAGTTATATCTCCTTTTGTGTGCATGAAGCCATGAACAACACAGACATTGTGATCACGTATGGCCCAAGCTGGTACTACCTATTGGATTAGGATCTCATCGAATGTTTCTAAGATATCTGAATGCAACAATTGCTGTGTCAGCCATTGGATTTGGAATAACATGTCTCACATCTATTGATACGTGCATCATGATTTCAAAGGCTTTGATAGAATGGAAGAATGCATTATCTGATTCACTTTTTGGCAGATTAAATAGTAGACTTTCCCTGTCGTTAACGCTGATCGATTAAATGAGCACTGATCTTCCACGATTTTCCGGTCTGCCTTGCTGGGTGTCTGCACTTTACGCTGTGTTGTGAAAGTTTTCATGCGAAAGCCTTGAGCCACTAGGAATTGAATCGTGTCCATCTAAGCAAGCAGTCTTGATCTGTAGTCTGATATAGGGTCTAACTTGTGCGAGAACAGGGTAAAAAGCCTAAGAGGTGACCGCAATATCTTGCTGTACAGTACAGTACAGGACTACGGCCCTGTTCTTTTCAGCTTTTAAAAGCTGCTTTTCAACAGTAACTAGTTTTTAAACAGAGTATTTTTTCAAGATAGGTTATACTAGTTAATTATAGTACATACTTTACTGACTTCATTTATATCAGCAAGAAACACACGTGAATTTTTATTACTCTATAATTTTTTGTATAAATAATCCAAAAGTCATAAGTCATAGAGAAAAAACAGGCCCTACGGGTAGTGCGTTTGGAGTCGACTCAGGGCCCAAAAAACTTCGGCTGCGTGTGCCTCTTTTGAACGTAGGAATTTCACCGTTCAATTTATTTAGGCCCTGTTTGGAATGCAGGAATTTTTCCCGATTCCTGCGGGAATTGAACTGTTTTCTGCAAAATTCCTGTGAAATTTCTCTGTTCCAAACAGGCCCTTAGGAATCTAGAAAAGTTCTGCTTCCTCAACCGCATGGTGGCAGCTAATGACCTGTACCTCAGTGCCTGATGCTTTCGATCATCCATATGGCATCTTTCCGAAACGAACGCCAGCAAACAAATCTCTACGGTGAAAAAAATAAGGCATGATTTCGGCTAAGAATAGTCTAGGAAGATATGCGCACTCTGCGTCGCCAGTTGTCGGTTCGGCACAACGGCAGGTGCCACCCATCTCCTGGACGATCTAAGATGCGTGGACTGAAATAAGCTGGTTTATAACTGAAATTATACTGTAATTAGCTAAAATTATACTATAGTTGATAGTGACTTATTTGATGTAACTAAATTTAAAAAATTAAAAATAGAAAAAATATGTTAGCCAAAACACAGACAACGCAAATAAATACGTGAAAAAAACACGCGACACGGGACGTGCCAGAAAACACGCGAGTGTACACGCCAGAAAACACCCCGACGGGCGAGTTGGCTGGAAATTGACAGCAAGTCAGCGACGGAGCAGGCGAGCACGCGCTGCGAATCGTGCGGGTTTTCTCCGTGCGGCGAGGGGGAAAAATGAGTGAAGTGGACGGGCACGCCAACGCCGAGGAGCCGGATCGCCTCGCGCCGCGGCTGGACGAGAGGATCCTCTCGTCCCTGTCGCGGAGGTCCGTCCGTCGCCGCGCACCCCTGGCACGACCTCGAGATCGGTGAGCTCTCCTGGAATTTTTTCCCCAAAACACCACCGTTACTGATCGAGGAACCCTAGCCTTTGGTGCTAATACTGGAGATTTATCTATTATTACAAATAGCACGATAAAATATGAAATAATGAAAAATAATCAAAAGCATGAGATAAAAAATTTAACTTAAAAAATCCTTGCGAAAAAAATCACATATGTATAATCAGTAAAATCACTATATAGAGAAGAAATTACAAAACACTCAGCATATTACATGTATATATATAACTTGAAATGTGCGTGTTATCTATCATAAGGCTTAGAAGGTATAAATAGGTTTGAAACCAAACGTTAGTCCTAGTTGGCAGTGGAAACAGACCTATTCAAAAACTGGAACAATAGCCTGCTCAGAGACGGAGAGTCTCAATTGACAGTGAAGAATTGTAGTCGGAAACGCCTTGAGTAGCCACGTCTGACTCTAGTCGGTGCAAATACCTTTGGATACCACGCTAGTCCAAGTTGATACAGAGTCCATCATAAACTCGAAGATGATTCTAATCATAACATCTGACTAGTCACATTAAGAGTGAAAACTGGTCACAAAATACAATAATCTCCACCTTAAGCCGAATTCCTTTTGTAACAAAAAGAACCAAATAACTACTCGAATATCTTATAAAATACTTATGCGTCAAACATCTCAAAGGACTAATGAGTAATACCGATCAAATCTGAGTAAAGCCCACATTTAGTGGTAGGAACTGACATTATCATCATATCAACTAGATTATTATGAGTATTGATCTTATAAACTTTAATATTACCTTGATAAACAACTCATCGAATAAAGTGATCTTATATCAATGTACTTTGTTTTCTCATAGAGTATTTGGTCTTTTGTAAGATAAATAGCACTCTAACTATCACAGTAGATATTGGTGCAATATGTATTTTTACAAAATTCGGTGTACACACCTCTTAGCCAAACTTTTCACATGTTTCAAAAACAGTCATATACTCGACTTTAGTGATCAAAAGAGCAATATTAGTTTGCAGACAAGCTTTCCAGCTTACGACATAGCCTTCAACAGTGAATATGAATATATAACCAGTAAGAGATCTTCTCTTATCTAAATCTTGAACAAAATCAGAATCTACATATCCAATCAGTCTATCATTGATCTTTTCAAACTACAAACAATCATTAGAAGGGTGAAAATGGCTCAGATACTTGTCAACCGATCCAAACTTTTTCGGATTTGACTAGCGTCGGCTCGGAAACAAAAATGGCTAGTTTTTATCGAGACGAATACAAATATGGTATGTCATTATCCGATAGATACAGATACAGACTCGGCTAGCTGGCTCAAGACACCATTCGGCTAGTCGGGAGATACAACCCATTTGGCCATTTAGTTTTAGCCTAGCCCAGTAGCCCACATTTTATGGACTAAGTTTGGCCCAGATGAGACCGGATCGAGCATACGAGACACTTACACGTATTCAATTTCTTCAACTGTTTGCAAACTTGATGTTAAAGAGAGTTTAAAGTGTGCAACCAACGGAGTGTTGGTCGGTTTAGCCTTATGCATGTTGAAACGACAAAGCATTTTTTTAATATACTTTCTTTGACTCAGGTATATTTTCTAAATCTACGACCTCTGAAGATTTTCAAACCAAGAATCTTCTTTACTACACCGAGATCCTTCATCTCGAACTCACTGCTTAATTGTATTTTTAACTTTGATATTTCAGTCTTATCCTTAGCCGCAATCAACATATCATCACTATATAGGAGCAAGTAGATAGCTAAACTATTGATAGTTTTCAAATAAATACAGCTATCATAGTTAGATCTCTTGAAGCATTGAAACATCATAAATAACTTAAATCCATTGTATCATTGTGTTGAGTGATTGCTTAAACTCATAAAGAGACCTTTTCAATTTGTATACAAAATTCTCTTTTTTGGAATTACAAAACCTTTCAGCTGCTCCATATAGGTGTCTTCTTCTAACTCTCCATGAATGAGGTCTTCACATCTAGTTGCTTGAGCTCATAATCATGTATAGCTACAATACCGAGTAAAGTCCGAATATAATTATGCTTCACAACCAGAGAGAAAATACCTGTAAAGTCAGTATATATCCTTTAGAAGCGAGCCTTGTCTTGAACCTAACCTGATCGATCGGAGATGTGTCTTCCATTTACAACGTATGAGGTGAGGCCTGAGATGAGCGCAAGGCTTTGTCTCGTGCTGGCATGTACGTACGTACCAGCTGCGAGCGGAGAGATTAGGACCAAGTGGTGTTATCTATCATCTGAATCCTATGTGACGCGACAGCGAAACGGTTTTGAGACGGTCGTCGGTATCAAAAGGCAATTCACACCAAGAACCGAGTTGCGACGGGCGCCTTGTTCAAAGTTCTTGCATTGAACAAGAGCTTGTGAGCGATGCTCAATGGCCTAGCCTTTACGCGTGGATTCGCTTGCATTTCGTGGCCCAGTCAAGACATTTCAGAGGCAGTGAGCCAGTGACGCACCATCCGAGGTCAATAGACTTTGCCCACTCAGATCGACGCAGAAAACTTCTGCTTAAACTGTTCCTTGAGAATAAGAGAAGTTAGTAAGAAATTAGCAGGGAGGATTTCACACGGGGCAGGTCATACTGAAACCAAGTTAGCCATTTCACATAGTATGCATTTTTGCAGCAACAAGGTTGGCATAATAGCAGCAAAGTACATCATAAGTGCACTTTTAATACAGTCATGGAAGACATAGCACTATCAAATATCAACCATACCAAGAACATAAATTATGACTAGCAAATAGCAACGTGTGCTCGAACATACTTTGAGAATTCAACAATCTATGCAAGGGAAACAAAGCTGTTGGCGATTGCTGGAGTTTGCGGCAAGCCATGTAGTCCAATAAATGTGTTAGTTGCTACTGAAGGCTCCATCATCACCAAAGAGTAACAGTTTTTAACAATATCGACATTGAGCCTTGCAGGCATGCTTCAGGGGCAATCGAGCTTACAGTAAAATACAACACTTGCTGATTTTGTTTCTGAAGAAGGCAATACAAAGTGTTGAGAAATTAAGCAGATGGAATAAAAGGTGAAAAGATGTAGTCTGACAGAATTGGGAACTTATGTTGAAAACAGTAATAACCTGGAGTCTTGCAGACACGATTGAAGTACCAGAGTTTAAAGTATAGTACAACACTGGTTTGTTTTCTTTGCCTGCTTGTAGAACATCTGAAAAGGACAGAACAACATCTCTCAAGAAAATAAAGAGATGAAACAGTATACAAGAAAAAACTGTGAAATGATACTAAGTTAATATTTACTGTGAGTTGAAAAAGCTCGAACAGTTTTAACTTTCAAGACTGCAATAGCCATTTTCATATTTTGCTCCAGGTACATACTCCACACTTATATCAAACAAAAACTATTCTGTACATTGAATGACTGCATTCAGGAAATTGGATGATAGCATTGTCACTAACAGACTCAATGGAAAATTAACAACTTGTTTCTACAGTACTTCCATGCATGGTGATTGCTTTGACTAGACAAGTTAACTTTACACATTTAGCAGTACTTCCACGAATGGTGTCTGAGGAACAATGTACAGTCTGAAATAAATTTAAAGATGTTGCTTGATGTATCATGTTGACAACTAACAGTTTAGTAGCAAAATTATCCCATGTTTTACAGCATAAAAGCACTCATCGGATAAAAAGTGTGATGAATAAGTCCCTGTACTGTGGTCTTTGTGGGGCTGTGGTAGTTTTTTGTTTTTTGACTGCTTTAGGACAGCATCTGCTTTTGCTTTAGGACAGCATCTGCTTTTAGGACAGCATCTGCTTTTGCTTTAGGACAGCATCTGCTTTTAGGACAGCATCTACTTTTAGGACAGCATCTGCTTTTAGGACAACATCTGCTTTTGCTTTAGGACAGCATATTGACCGCTTTAGGACAGCATCTAGGATAGCATCTTAGCATATGCTTGGCTGGTTCTCAGCCTATAAATATGTATCTCCAACCCCTCAGGTTGGCATGGCATTGTGTGAGCAATAAACAAGAAGAAAATTGCCCCATCTCCTAGTGTCATCCTCTCCATGAGAGTTAGGATCTTGCTATCACCAAGAGCAAGAGTCCAGCGACTAACAAGTGGTATCAGAGCCTTAGTATCCTGTAGCCTGAGCATCTCCTGCTCATCTCCTTCTCCGGCCTCACAGCAGCCCCAGCCGGTAGCAGCAGCAGCTCCGGCTGTCCCCGCTCACTCCTCTCCGGAGACGGGCAGCAGCTCGTCAGAAGCAGCCCTCTCTCCACGCAACAGCCCCCCAGTAGCGCGCCATGTCCGCAGGGCAGTCTCAGCGCTCGGTCGCCTCGAGCATGCGGCGTCAGCAGACGGCCGAGCTCGCCGCGGCAGAGCAGCGCAAGCGAGCGGCGGTAGAGACCGCTGCGGCGGCGGAAAGGGCGTCAAGGCTGGCAGCGGCGGAGCTGGCAGCAGCCAGAGCGGAGGTGGAAGCGGCGGCGGCGGCAGATGCAGCGCGTGCGGCAGCAGCAGAGGTCAAGGCTCTGCGCGGCAGCAACAGCAGCTCCGGCTCTGTTGATGACAGTGCCGACGCGGACCCTCAGCTGATGGAGAGGGAGGCAGCGCAAGGGCGAACGGCGCAATGGGCAGCCGCGCACGCGCAAGAGCGCGGCGGCAGCCCAGACAGGCGCGGACGCGCCGGCGGCGCTCCTGAAGGAGGCGCACACGGCGGTGGCGCTCCTGGAGGAGGCGCGCACGGCGGTGGCGCTCCTGGAGGAGGCGCGCACGGCGGTGGCGCTCCTGGAGGAGGCACGCACGGCGACGGCGTACGGGTCGACGGAGAGCGCGGCCCTCACAGGCAACGCGGCTCTCTCTCCCCGGTTCGGTACCGTGGTCACCACGAGTACCAGGCTGTCGTCAGGGACGTCGGCCCCGGCGGCGGGTGGCCTACCCTCACCAAGACCAACTATGTCGAGTGGTCTGCGGTGATGAGGGTAAGGCTCCAGGTGCGGCATATGTGGGATGCAGTCCGGTACGGCGACGTCGACTACGACCAGGATCGACGGGCGCTGGATGCTCTCATCGCTGCAGTCCCGCCCGAGATGCAGTTCTCGCTTACCAGCAAGCGGACTGCCAAAGAGGCTTGGGACGCCATCGCTGCAGCACGCATCGGCAGCGACCGCGCCCGCAAGTCTACACTGC
Organism: Dendrocalamus latiflorus; assembly: GCA_017311315.1. Classification (NCBI taxonomy): domain Eukaryota; kingdom Viridiplantae; phylum Streptophyta; class Magnoliopsida; order Poales; family Poaceae; genus Dendrocalamus; species Dendrocalamus latiflorus. Next base: position 8,566,412 of record CM029663.1, read on the forward strand.
AGGCACTACGCACGGAGTGGGAGAACCTGGCCTTCAAGCCAGGTGAAGACGTTGATGACTTTGCTCTCCGTCTCAACACTCTGTTGCAGAAGTTGGTGCAGTTCGGTGACGACACCTACGGCGAGGAGAGAGCTGTGGAGAAGCTCTTCCGCTGCGTCCCCGAGAAGTACAAGCAGATGGCTCGCTCGATCGGGTCTCTGCTGGACCTCTCCACGATGACCATCGAGGAGGCGTTGGGTCGCCTCAAGGTCGTCGACATCGATGAGCCACAGAGCCTCTCGGGACCCGTCACCATTGGCGGGAAGCTCCTTCTCACTCGGGAGCAGTGGGCTGCCGGCCAAGGTGACAGGAAGAAGGGGGAGCCTTCTTCCACGACAGGCGGCCGCAAGCATGGCAAGCGCGGCAAGCCGCGCAAAGACGCCCAAGCAGGGGCGCGAGGAGGCGCCCAGGGCGGCGATGCTGGCAAGCAAAAGCCGGCACGAGACGACTCTTGCCACAACTGCGGCAAGCTTGGTCATTGGGCCAAGGAGTGTTGACAGCCACGACGCGGCCAGGCCCACGTCGCACAAGCGGAGGAGGAGGAGCAGCCGGTCCTGTTCATTGCTCATGCGAGCATTGAACTACCTCCAGCGGCACCGGCCGCAGTGGCTCTCCTCCACCTTGACGAGCCCAAAGCACACGCCCTCCTCGGCGACAGTCCCGGCAAGGACAAGACCGACGGGTGGTGCCTCGACACCGGCGCCACCCACCACATGACCGGGCGGCGGGAGTTCTTCTCCGAGCTCGACTCAGGCGTTCGAGGCACCGTCAAGTTTGGCGATGCCTCCGCCGTGGAGATCAAGGGCGTCGGCTCTGTCGTCTTAGTCGCCAAGACTGGCGAGCACCGGCTGCTCACCGGCGTCTACTACATCCCCGATCTGCGGAACTCCATCATCAGCTTGGGACAGCTGGATGAGAACGGCTCGCGTGTCGAGATCGAGCACGGGGTGCTGCGGATTTGGGATCTTCGACGCCGCCTTCTTGCCAAGGTAACCAGAGGCGCAAATCGACTCTACACTCTTCACGTGCAGGTGGCACAACCCATCTGTCTCGCTGCTCGTCGGGACGACGAGGCGTGGCAGTGGCACGAGCGATTTGGGCACCTTCACTTCGAGGCCCTGAAGCGGCTCAGTGCCACAGAAATGGTGCGAGGCCTGCCGTGCCTTGACCATGTGGAGCAGCTCTGCGACGTCTGCGTGTTGACGAAGCAGAGGCGACTCCCCTTTCCCCAGCAGGCGAGCTTCCGAGCCAAGGAGAGGCTCGAGCTCGTGCACGGGGACTTGTGTGGTCCGGTGACACCGGCCACACCGGGAGGACGACGCTACTTCCTGCTGCTCGTCGACGACCTCTCCCGCTACATGTGGGTGATGGTCCTCGGCAGCAAGGGAGAGGCTGCGGACGCCATCAGGCGCACGCAGGCTGCTGCGGAGGCGGAGTGCGACCGCAAGCTGCGCGTGCTGCGCACAGACAACGGCGGCGAATTCACGGCGGCTGAATTCGCGTCGTACTGCGCTGATGAGGGCATTCAGCGCCACTACTCCGCGCCGTACAGCCCGCAGCAGAACGGCGTCGTCGAGCGGCGCAACCAGACGGTTGTGGGGATGGCTCGGGCCCTCCTCAAGCAGAGGGGGATGCCGGCTGTCTTCTGGGGAGAGGCGGTGGTGACGGCCGTCTACATCCTCAACCGCTCACCTACCAAGGCGCTCGACGGCAGGACGCCGTACGAGGCTTGGCATGGGCGCAAGCCGGCGGTCTCCCACTTGCGGGTCTTCGGCTCCCTCGCGTTCGCCAAGGAGCTTGGCCACATCGGCAAGCTCGACGACAGGAGCACTCCGGGAGTGTTCATCGGCTACGCGGAGGGCTCGAAGGCCTACCGCATCCTCGACCCTGTCACACAGCGCGTCCGCATCTCGCGTGACGTTGTGTTCGACGAAGGGCGAGGCTGGACGTGGGACAAGGCGGTGGACGACGGTTCGGCCTCAACTCTCAGGGACTTTGTTGTCGACTACGTCCACTTCGAGAGAGCCGGGGGAGCTAGCAGCTCGTCTTCACCGAGCTCGTCCACCTCGACACCTTGCTCGCCATCAGTTCTGGCGAGTGCTCCACCACCTTCGGCACCGGCTCACCACTCTCCTGCACTGGCGGCCACACCACCGGAATCGGCCCCAACAGCTTTGGTCCACAACGAGCAGCGCACGGTGGAGTTCGCTACTCCGCTGTCTCACGACGAGGATCGCGTCGACGCCTACCACGACGACGAGCCTCTGCGCTATCGTACCATGGACAACATCCTCGGCGAGCTGCCGGTCCCTGGACTGGCGCAGCGTGACTTCGAGGCGGAGCTGCACTTGGCGTGCGACGACGGCGAGCCCCGCTCCTTCGCTGAGGCGGAGGGAGACGCGGCGTGGCGTGTCGCGATGAAGCAGGAGATGGACACCGTCGAGCAGAACCGGACGTGGGAGCTGGCGGATCTTCCTGCCGGTCACCGCGCGATCACCCTTAAGTGGGTGTTCAAGCTGAAGCGGGATGAAGCCGGCGCCATCGTCAAGCACAAGGCTCGCTTGGTAGCACGAGGCTTCGTGCAGCAGGAGGGGGTCGACTTCGAAGACGCCTTCGCACCCGTCGCGCGCATGGAGTCCGTTCGTCTTCTCCTCGCACTTGCAGCCCAGGAGAATTGGCGCGTCCATCACATGGACGTCAAGTCCGCCTTCCTCAACGGCGATTTAAAGGAGGAGGTCTACGTCCGTCAGCCGCCGGGATTCGTCATCCCCGGCAAGGAGGGCAAGGTTCTCCGCCTGCGCAAGGCCCTCTACGGCTTGCGGCAGGCACCACGAGCCTGGAACGCTAAGCTGGACTCCACCCTCAAGCAAATGGGGTTCCAGCAGAGCGCACACGAGGCTGCGGTCTACCGGCGGGGCAAAGGCGGCAATGCTCTGCTGGTAGGCGTCTACGTCGACGACCTGGTGATCACCGGCTCCAAGGAGGCCGAGGTCGAGGCGTTCAAGGCGGAGATGAAGACCGCCTTCCAGATGAGCGACTTGGGGCTCCTCTCCTTCTACCTGGGGATCGAGGTCCACCAGGACAGCTCCGGTATTTCCCTTCGTCAGACCGCCTACGCCAAGCGCACCGTCGAGCTGGGCGGGCTCACCGACTGCAACCCAGCCCACACTCCTATGGAGGAAAGGCTGAAGCTGAGTCGCGACAGCACGGCGGAGGAGGTGGACGCGACGCAGTACCGGCGCATCGTGGGCAGCCTTCGCTACCTCGTCCACACGCGTCCGGATTTGGCGTTCGCCGTCGGCTACGTCAGTCGGTTCATGCAGCGACCGACGACGGAGCATCAGCAGGCCGTAAAGAGGATCCTCCGCTATGTTGCGGGCACCTCCGACTACGGCTTGCACTACCCGAGGTGTCCCGGCGCGGCACACTTCATCGGGTACAGCGACAGCGACCACGCAGGCGACATTGACACCAGCAAGAGCACAAGCGGGATTCTCTTCTTCCTCGGCAAGTGCCTCGTTAGCTGGCAGTCAGTCAAGCAGCAGGTGGTGGCCCTGTCTAGCTGTGAGGCCGAGTACATAGCGGCTTCCACCGCTTCGACTCAGGCGTTCTGGCTCGCTCGACTGCTTGGTGATCTCCTCGGCAGGGACACTGAAGCAGTGGAGCTCAGGGTGGACAGCAAGTCCGCTCTAGCCCTGGCAAAGAACCCCGTTTTTCATGAACGGAGCAAGCACATCCGGGTGAAGTACCATTTCATCCGAGGCTGCTTGGATGAAGGAAGCATCAAGGCAAGCTACATCAACACCACGGATCAGCTTGCGGATCTGCTCACCAAGCCTCTTGGAAGGATCAAGTTCCTTGAGCTCTGCTCCAAGATCAGGATGGTTCGATCCTCCCACAAGACAATGCACAAGACTTAGGGGGAGAATGATGAATAAGTCCCTGTACTGTGGTCTTTGTGGGGCTGTGGTAGTTTTTTGTTTTTTGACTGCTTTAGGACAGCATCTGCTTTTGCTTTAGGACAGCATCTGCTTTTAGGACAGCATCTGCTTTTGCTTTAGGACAGCATCTGCTTTTAGGACAGCATCTACTTTTAGGACAGCATCTGCTTTTAGGACAACATCTGCTTTTGCTTTAGGACAGCATATTGACCGCTTTAGGACAGCATCTAGGATAGCATCTTAGCATATGCTTGGCTGGTTCTCAGCCTATAAATATGTATCTCCAACCCCTCAGGTTGGCATGGCATTGTGTGAGCAATAAACAAGAAGAAAATTGCCCCATCTCCTAGTGTCATCCTCTCCATGAGAGTTAGGATCTTGCTATCACCAAGAGCAAGAGTCCAGCGACTAACAAAGTGAAGATAAAATTACCTGTGAAGCAGCACTCAGGTCTGAGCTTTTCTCAACCAAGCTATCTAGCCTCTCTCCTCTTTCAAGGACGCTCTCAATAGTTTTATGCTGTTCAAACATTCAAATGTACACAATTGAAATTAGCAACAAGTTGCTCCCAGTCCCATAAAACAATGGTGAGATAGTGGTAGTCAGTAGATCATATTATTATATCATTATTTTAAGTTCCAGCACAAGATAGTGTGATCAAGGTTGCTTGTGGAGTATGCATGTAAGGTCATCAAAACTAGTTATTTTCTCCTTGGTCAAGCTCTCTGTTTTACCAGATGACAAGTTGTTGATAATCAAGCTGAATCATGCAAGATTGAACCCAACTACAATGAAAGCATACAAAAGTAGACCCAATTAAGTTCAATTTGAACCACCAAGAAAGGTGGAATCTTGGCTTAGCTCCAAGTCCATCTAGACCTAGTACCAGTAAGCACCTAAGGCCTAAAGCCCTAAATCAAGTGAATATTCTAGAAAGCTAATTTCTTGGTATCTGTTATAGCAAATGGAATGTATTCATCTAGTACAAAAGTCCAAATATATCTAGTGCAATTTTGTTTGTAATACGCACACAATGGTCTGTTATTACCAGTTTCTAGGAAATGTTGGTCTTGTACCATTATGATGTTTACAACTTACAGGTATTCTGTAAACCTGAAAATCTCTGAACACAGAAAATTTCAAGTAACATTTACCAGGATAATTTTTGTTTCATCCAAGTCCCTCTGGATTTTCATTAACTTGTCAGCCTCTGCAGGGTCCTACAAAATGCTGAATTAAATGAGAACATGTTTTCTTATAAGAGAGAGAAATAGAAAATATAGGTCCAATGCAGGCACAAACCAGTGTCAGTTGCACAATTATGCTTAGGAAAATACGAGAAAAGGCATTGCTCCTACTACTGGCAAGCACAAACATGCTCCTTTTTTTGGAAGGTTGTGGGAAGCCCTCAACAATCCAGCTAGTTGAATAACTCTTTGGCAGTCAAACAATGGTACACCAACATCTTTGAAAATTTGTTCCTTATGAATTTTGACAATTTGAACTGACCAATGACAAACCAAATAGAGTACAAGCACGATGTATGATTATATTGATGTGTCCAAAACATATAATCCATTTCTGAGAAGCCCACCACAACATCAAACAATTTAGATATGGTTCATTTTTTTCACATCCAAAAGCAAGGAGATATCGGAAATTTGTTTTTCATTACAGACTAATGGTTGAACTTATTTAATTTACCTTTCTAGGAAAATGAGGCCAGGTTATTAGCTCCTATCAATGAACGAACACATATAAAGTGCTTCTATTTCATAGTGTCGTAAACCTGATATTTTGTCAAAGCGTCTGTCAGGAAAGGCCACTGTTGAGTAGCATCTGATGTAGCAGATTTCCAAGATTCCCCAAAAGCCTTCTGGTACTCATCAAGTACCTTCATAAAATAACCATACCAATAAGTGAATCTCATAAAAGGACCCAAAGGCAGTAAAGTACTAACATAGTTACAGTAGTAAATCATACTATATGCATGACCATTCATGAATCACATATCTAATCACACATATGCATATAAGACCGAGAAGAGATGCAGGAAATAGAAGAAACAATACAATTTATTGAACTCAAATACCAAACAGTTACTATATTGGTGTTTTCAGGAGTTAGGGTGTACAGGGTTTTGTCAATCCCTATTATCTAACCAGATTAGTGGCTACCTGCATTGCTTTCCAACAATAGAGTTTTAAAAGATATATAATGAACAATTGAACATGAATGCAGGATTTTGAAAATGGATATAGATGGTTGTCACTAGTTTTCGAGCAGTTATTGCTCAAACCTGTCTGATAATGAACAAAACACTGTACCAATGTTGAAGGCAACTACAAATCAGGCTTGCAAGCAGCCTGCTTATAGTGTACTCATTCATACAAGTTAAATGCTTTTGGCCTTTTGGGCTTGTTCTTTTAGTCTACGGCTTATTAGTCTAATGAATAGTGATTGCGAGATAAGTCAAAAGTCAAAAATCGCTGAAAAGCCAAAAAAAAGGGAGCCCTTTTTCTACTAATAATTCATAGCATACTCCCTTGGTGAAATCATCCTAGGCCAAATACAGTAGATTCCAGAACAGTAGTTAATACCTTATTCAGAAGTGAAAATGCACTTCGTACAGGATAATGATCATCCATAAATGCCACCGCACAAAGGCCATTTCTGTTGTGTGAGTGGACCTTGTATTCTGCAAAAACAGGACAAAGTGTTTGCATGATCATACACTCAAAACAGCGTACTGAATTGTACAAACATAATTTGCTCCAAGTCTCTAACACGGGGAGGAATGACCATCAGCTGTAAAGCACACAAATAACTACAAGTGGGATGCAAATGTTAACACATTATAGACATTGGATTTAGTTCAAGTTTCCCCCAAATATATTTAGAGTAAACTGCACTTTGCATCAGGTAAATTTACATCAGTTTCACTTTGCACCAGGTTTTTCAAATACTTTCACTTTGAACCAGATTTACGCGAAAGTTGTGGCAGAAAATACCAGGTTCTGTTACACCTTGTGGCTTCTTACATTTTGGGACCCAATGGAAGCCAAATTTACCTTTGTCACTGACATGTAGGGCCACATGTAAAGAAGCCATTGGGACCCACTAAGGAAAATTTACCTTTGTCACGACGGATAGAGAACCATTACCCAGCTTAAGCAACAAGATCGATTGCAACAGGGCAATACCAAATCCAACAACGCATCAGATGAAGTTGTTAGAAATTGGCCCATATGAGCAAGGCTCATTTCCTTAATTCCAAAACATGCATAGCTTAGTACCATATTGCTAAGGCAAAATAGAGGAGACCAATTTGTACGGTGGAATTCTCATCGCTCCTTGAATATGGATAGAGATGGCATGAAGAGGACTTTGACTAATCACGCGCACGTATTCACGCATTTTCGCGTGAAAATCACGTGACTTGTGACGACGCACGACCGTGCCGTGATGTGGGGCGCCACTTGGCAGACCAAGTCCACCATTATTTTTGTTGAACCATACAACATTCTTTCTCTCTCTGTTTGAATGAGATTCAAACATTTAAATATGGCTTTATTGGGTTTGATGACAGGCAGTTACTAGTGGGTAAATAGCTAGTTAAATGTGTTAGTTACCAGTGGGTAAATGGCTGTTTAATTTTGTCAGTTCAGTCTGTTTATACAAAGAGTAATATGAAGTCCTCTAAACATGTGAAGCGTATGCTTAAATCTGTTAGAAAATTAAGAAACCCCGAAGTGATTGCTGTGAACTATATTCACACCTATAAAGAATACACCTACTTGAGCTTAACTGTGTGGTCGCAGTTCACGAGAATGGGGCATTCTTTAGAAAGCTCATGAGCACATAAGGAAACATGACCATGTAACGCTCCGTTCAGGCATGGTTCATTGGCAGCCTAGTACCAGTTGAGATTTCAAGTGAAATCTGATCACGAAAAGCTATGAATTCAAGGCGTAGTCCATTCATCAACTGTAAAAAGATAAATCTTGTTATTCTAGATGCAAGTTCAACCCGTACGGGACTTACAATAAAAGACTAGTATGTTAACAATACTTCAGCACAATATCTTTGACATCTTTTTGTTTCTTGCTTTGGAATTGGTGGAGGATTGTTAAAAATTGGTCCATATGAGCAAGGTTGAGCAAGGTTAGTAAGGCGTCGCCTAGTCGTCCGAGCGGTTTTGGAATGGTGGCGTCGTGCTCGCCGCGTCCTCCTCGCATGTGGCGTCGCCTCGCGGCAAAAGTCGTCGCCAAGGCGTCGGTTTGGCTAAGGCGGACGCCGCGGGACCGAAAAGGCGCGGGGAAAGAGCGGCGCGATGCGCGCGTGCGGGGAAAAAGAGGGAGCTGCGCGCGTACACCTCCCGCCAAAGGCTTGCGCCAGTTGAGAGAGGGAGAGGGAGAGGAAGGAGAGAGGGAGAGAGAAGAGGGCGGTGGATGCGGTCGAGATGGAGCGAGCTTGCGGCCGGAGAGGCGGACTGGTGGAGGAGTAGGTGAGGACGGCCGAGATGTGATGGCGAGGCGGCGGGGACAGGCGGCCGGATGTGGAGGGGTCGCCGGTGGAGAAGAGGAAGAAGTCGGGGTGGCGGCGCTGTCGGTGGAGAAGAGGAGGGAGGTGAAGGGAGGAGCAGTGGAATGGTGGTGGCCGGTGGATGGAGAAGAAGGGGGAGAAGCAAGTGGAGGCGCAGGAGAGACGCAAAATGCCAGGCTCCCTTTGTTCCCAGGCGGCGGCGCTAGGGTTATGAGGGTAATTTTCCGATTTGGCCCTCGAGGATTTTGGGAATTACGAACAGGTCCCTATTCCAATGAGATTTCTTCCGTTCTGGTCCTTATCAGTGTATGTCTGTGCTGTTGCATGGTAGGTTAGGGTATGTGTATGGCGTCGCCGCACGCCTTATTCGCCTAGGCGTCTGGAAGGGGGTGGGTCGCCGCACCTCGCCTTACCGCCTTAATAACCTTGCATATGAGTAAGGCACATTTTCTTAATTCCAAAACATACATGGTTTAGTACCATATTGCTAAGACAAGGTAAGGAAGACTAATTTATAAGGTGGAACTCTCGTCACTCCTTGAATATGGATAGAGATGGCATGAGGAGGGCTTTGGCTAATCAAACGCGCACGCACATGTATTCGCGCATTTTCATGTGAAAATCGCATAACTCGTGACTTGTAACCGTGCCGTAACGTGGCGCGCCACTTGGCAGACCAAGTCCACCATTATTTTTGCTGAACCATGCACCATTCTTTCTCTCTCTGTTTGAATGAGATTCAAACATTTGAAAGAGTCTTTATTGGGTTTAATGACAGGCAGTTACCAGTGGGTAAATGGCTGGTTACAGTGTCAGTTACCAGTAGATAAATGGATGTTTAATTTTGTCAGTTCACAGTCTATTTATATATATGCCTGAAGACGTCCAGAGTATAGTATGAAGAATCTCAAGGCTCCATTTATTTTCTTCTGTGAACTTGTGTTGTTGTGCTGCGCCGTCTGAACCTCGCCGACTCTTCTTCCCGGCGTGCATCGTGAAGGGGAGCAATATCTCCGAGCTGTTGCTGCCGTGAAGACTTGCACGGGGGGCGGCAATAAGGTTTCTAGGCAGCACACATCCTCACACCCAACTGTAAGTTGTTCGTATGTCTGATCGACTTATTTAAATTCTATTTCTATATAGTTTTGAAGTACAATGATTTGCTTGTTGTTAGCACTGCTTTATACATCATTAGTTATTTATGATATCTATGTTCTAGTAAAATTTGGAATTAAAATATTGCCTACATTTACAACAGAATTAACTGACAGCGCTCCTTTTCCGCAAAGAATCCAAATCATTCGACCTCCCGTCCTTGTTCCAGCTATCAAACTATCACAGGATCCCCAGCACAAGGTTGGCCCCGGCCAAATCCATGGAAACACCGGATATGAGTATCGGATCCGAAAGTAAAGTAGACATGGAGGGTGGCGGTAGATCTGAGGGAGGTTACCTTCGTGCTGGACGGACTGGCGCTGGCCGGATTGAGTGCGCTGGGCGACGGTGCGGGCGACGAAGACGATGAACTCGCGGGCGGCGCTGCGCTGGAAGTACCCGAAGTGGCTCACGTCCGTGGCGTTCGCCAGCACCACCGCCTCGGAGCCCGGGCCGCCGCCGGACGACGTGGAGGAGCCCCCGGCGCCGGAGGACGACGGCTTCAGCACGAGGAGCGCCGTAATCTTCATCTCTCCCCAAAGGCAAAGATCTACGAGGCGACGCTCCCGATCTCGTGGCCGCTGCTCCTGCGCGGCGCGGAGATGGATGAATCGGATGGACGGAGATCGCTGCCAAGAAAGAAAAAGAAGCTTCCTTTTGCTCCGCTGGATTCGGTCGCACCCCACTAACAACGCACGCAAAACATAATACGAGTCTGAAATGAGTCAATGACAGTGGGCCCGGGCTTGTCAGGCGAGCGCCACGCCTTTCAGCTGGGCCAAGCCACAAACTCTGCGGCCGAAAAGAGCTCGTCCAGCCCAAACAGAGGAGCACCAAATCACACAATACCGAACAAAATTCTCAAAAGAAATCATCAAATTCATCAAAAAGAACTCACGAAAGAAATTTTGGGAACTCATCAAATTCATCAAAAAGAACTCACGAAAGAAATTTTGGGAACTCATCAAATTCATTGAAAAGAACTCACGAAAGAAATATTCGCCGCTACGTTTGATGACGTGCATATGTGATCAGAACACCAAACTGAGAATGCCAACTCGCAAGAACGAGCAAAATCCCCAAAAGACGCGCGCGAGCGAAGGGAACGAAGTTGACACAGAATTTTGGATCAAGCTAACTGCCCTCTTCATTGCCATCTCATTGCAACCACGCCACATATGACCAGAACACCACAAGAGCAGACCAGATGAGGCCAAATTACAGAAGTAAACAACCAGGTACGCCATGACACTCTCAAACCACACCACCAAAAACTAGTCACCTTCTGGCACATCTCTACATCCCTATTGCAGATCAGTTACAACTACTACTACCACCATCCCTATTGCAGATCAAGCCTAGGGCCTCTCCCCATGGATACAGCGCGAGAGTTAGATGTCCTTAGGCATAATGATGACGTGCTTGGCGTGGATGGCGCAGAGGTTGGTGTCCTTGAAGAGCCTGACGAGGTACGCCTCGGCGGCCTCCTACAGCGCGGCGGCAGTTGAGCTCTGGAAACAGAGGTCAGTCTTGAAGTCCTTCGCGATCTCCCGCACTAGGCACTGGAACGGCAGCTTGCGAATCAACATCTCCGTGCTCTTCTTGTACTTGTGGATCTCCCTCAGCGCGACGGTGCCTGGGCAGAAATGGTGGGGCTTCTTCACTCCCAACATAATCACAAAAGCGCATGAGTCCACACCGAAACTAAGCAAATTAATTTGTCAGTCCTATCTTATAATTAGACTTGTGGTTACATAATTTGGATGTAGAAAAGAGTAGTACAAGATTCGGTTTTCAATCAACTTAGGCGAGACAATCACAAATCCAAATCTCGTGTAATCACTACACAGCCAATCCAAAATGACATGTGCAATCCCTGCATGGCTAGTTCATTCAATATATGCAATCCTTGCATAATGACTTTTATTCAATATGCGAAATCCCTATACCAGTCTCATATCCAGTGGCGGATTTACCTCCCGGGCAGGGGGGGCGGCTGCCCGGGCTTCACGCCAACCAGCGCAGGCTTCCTAATTGTGTATTATGGTGTATAATAGCAGTGATTAGGTTGATTACCCGGGCAAGCAATAGTTAGCAAGCGGCAAACCAGAGCAGGCCGGGCGGGAGTTTTCTGTTGCTGATTTTGGCCTAATGAAATTAGCCCACGGCCCACGGAAGGCATACCAACCGGCGCCCGGCGGTGACTGCTAGTCTGCTCATCTCCCAATCTCAAGTTCTCAACGCGCCGCGACGCCGACAGCCGCACGCCTCAGCGCGCCGTTGCAACTTGCAAGCCGTCCTGGTAATACAGTAGTTGGCTGATTGTTCCATGCATGCATGAGCATGATTACTTCCTCGTCTCCTTCCTTTCTTCCAGCCTTCCTGGATTCCTCATTCCTTAATTTGACAATTAGTACATGTGCTCGTGAATCCTTTGTGTGATTGCATATTTGCATGGTGAGCAGTCCTGGCGTCCTGCATCCGGCGCAGTCTCGCCGGCAAGCCGTCCACCGTCGCTACTCACCGGCAAGCTGGTAGGGTGTTTCCATTGGTGTACAAACTCATTGAGTTGGCACTCTTATTGCCGGTGTCAACCGCATCAGTTGAAAGAGTTTTCTTAGCGATGAAAATAATCAAGTCTAAGCTGCGCAACAAGATAGCTGATGATTAGTTCAACGACTTGATGGTTTGCTACACCGAGCGGGAGATATTTAAGGCCCTTGATGATGCCACCATTATTCGACAATTTCAAGACATGAAGCATCGAAAAATGAATTTGCCTCGTAGGCGCAATTAGTGCATTGGATATTTAAAAGACAAGGTACTCAAATTATCTACTGATTGTCGCTTCTATCTTTTTCATATTTAGACTTTTATATGTGTGTTGGATCATATTTTATAGAAACTTTTTTGCTATCATATTTGATGACAAGACAACAGTATATATATATATATATGTTAGTATATAGTTATCTTAGTTAGGCTCGGCGGCTCGCCCAGGCTTCCTAAAACTTCTGGCTCCGCCACTGCTCATATCAACCACTCCTCCGAGTCTCCACCATTTTATAAAGCATCTTCATGTCTCTAGTGATAACCCATGTTCCATTTCCATTGTCATGTCTTCATGTTGCAGTTGGCAATGTTTATATTGTATTTTATTTCACCACTAAAGTATTTCTAAGCACAACTATAATCTAGCAAGGTTTAATCAAGGGTAAAGTTATCACTATTATAAGTATCATAGGGCGATATTGGAAAGATGTTATCAACAATAAAAAAAAGGGGACTAATAAGTATCAATTGCATGATGTAGCTAAGCAATCAATATTTAACATACCATTTAATTAAATAACATTAATAAGCATGCACTTGTATTTGAAAAGCAAAATATTTGCATTTGAAAACAAAGTTCGACATAATCAATTATAAAGACTTGCCTTGCTCAACAGTGGATGGTGTTAGTTCTTGATCGGCAGTGAAACTTTTGGCATTGTTGGAAAAGTTTTGAATTTAGATGAATTTAGAAACAAAAATCACTAGATTTAGATTTGAAATGAAGAAGTTATAGCCTTTCAAATTTTGAATCTACTGGAATTTCAGGAAAAAGTTAAATGTCTAACAGGTCGGGTCAGCTGGAATTTCTTTTCTTTTTTGATTACTTTTCCGAAGAAAAATGTTCAGTGACTGATAGGTGGGGTCTATATGGTTTTAATTTCTTTTTCTATTAGTTTCTTTAAGGAAATTATTAGAGAATGACAGGATGGGCCACGATCCATCTGGACTAAGTCCATGAGGCAGTCTATGGGAAATGAGACCCACATGTCAGGGACGGTGGTCCATAGATCTGGTCTATGCATCGGTTCTAAGGTCATGGGGGCCCATATGTTAGTGATACCAAGTTAAAACAAGGGTTTTAATTAGATTTCTAATTACTCGGGTCGCATGTCATATTGACATTAGCTAACTAACTAATTACTAGCTAACTATAGGACTAAGCTAACTAATAACTATCTTAATCTAATTAGCTTTCACGTGGGGCCCATTGGTCAGTGTGAGCGAACGGAGGGAAACAGTTGTGGCCCAGCAAAATAGAACGATGGGGTCTTTGTGAAGCCGACGAAGGTGGTGGAGTGTGGAATGGGGCACGGAGGCAGTGGTGTGACGACGATGAGCGACAGAGGAACCTCAACAGTGCCACAGCTTCGGCGAAAGAGCTAGAGAAAGAAGTAACCATCTACTGTGAAAAGCTAAAGGGAGTAATTATGACACTACTGGAATGGGCACAAAGACCTATGTTCACCGGAGTTGGGCTAGTGGTGAAGAAACGCAGCAGCATTGGCATTGCTATAGTGCAATAGCTATCCAGTGGACATCTCAAGAATTATTGCATGTCATGAGCATCTACAGGTGGTGGGGAACTTACCAGAGCAGGGCGTTGGAGGTGGAGGAGAATCGAGGTGGACCGGCGGCGACAACCTGGGAGGCGCAGTGGGTGCAATGCAGCAGTAGCAACTGGGCAAGGGGAAACCCAAATCAGGGATTGGGGTAACAAGAGGGAGGCATAAAGGTGCTTTGGTTTCAAAGGAATTGGGCAGAGACTCACCATGATGAGGGCAGTGGCAATGGCAGAAATTTCGGTCGTACGTGAAGAAAGCAATGGCGTCCACGTGTTCCTGTGAGGGGAATCCAAAATTGATATAACATGCCATGACGTGAGTGGTTTGGGGGGGGGGGACTCACCGAGTTGCCTAGAACACAAGGCGGAGGCAACGTTTGCACGGGCATGATGCGTCTTTGAGCTCGGTTCAAGCTTGAGAAAGTAGGAGATGGTTTGAGGGTGTTGGGGGAGGAAAGATGGAGCAAGAGGAGACCTGAGGCATGTCTTAAATAGAGAAGAGAAGGAGGTAGGAGACGAGCTCTAGAGTGAGATTTCATGAGCACGCGTGTGAGTTTGGCTTAACACGGAGATACTGTGATTGACAAGGTTGTTACGACGTTGTGTGAGAGGGTGCAAGGCTCGAGGCGCAGGCATTCTGGGTCTCCTAGCGCACGCAACACATTTGTACGCGCGAGTAGGCGGGCGCGAGGGAGAGCGACAGAGAGATCTATCAAGGAGAAGATAAATAGGGAAGGGCGTTGGCAAGAGGGCCCGCACGATAATGAGAGCCAGAGAGGGAGAGGGCACTGCGGGCTGGTGTTGGTGCACACTGGGTCGGCTGTGCTGGATTGTGAGGTGGGCCGTTGGAGAGAGCGGTGTGGGTTGGTCGGGCTGCAGGGGTGGGGGAGGAAGGGAAGTGCGACCCAGTTGGGCTGGGCTGTGACTGAGTTTCGGCCCAAGGAGAAAGAAATTTGAATTTAGGATTTGGCATTTTATTTTCTTAGTATAGTTTTGATTTGAATTTGAATTCAAAATTTTAAATGATTTTGCACACTGGGACTTTTAGGAAAATATTCTTATTTGCACTCAATTGAATATTGGAATTTTGCAAACCAAAATTGGTTTGATTTTTGGTTTTAAATTTTTATCTTGAGATTTCAATTGGGTTTTGAATTTAAAATTTGAAATCCAGGAAGGATTTCCACACAAGGGTTTTAGGATATTTTGATAAGCACACAAATGAATTTTTGAATTTTGGTTTTTGAGCCAAGAAATTTTGTTTAAAAATTTTAAATTCAGGGTAAGGCTCTCATACATTCTTGGAATGCACAAAAAGTCTTTAAAATTGACGAAATTCATAAAATTTTAAATTGGACCCAAACTTGGGCTGTTACAACACCGTACCAATGTTCAAGCATGAATGATCTTCCCCTCTACACACAAGAACAAACCAAATATCTTCACGAGAAAACCACCTACTAGAGCTACAATCATCAACACCCTCGCCGGGGTGCTGGCTACAAATGCAAACTCTGTTTCATTCACCACAGGCATGAGCTGAATTTGCTGAAACTAACGCAAATGTCTCAAACTGCATGGGCAACAACCTTGCTACCTTCTGAAAGCGCAATGATCCACTGCACGCATCAGAAACGCCCTAATGCAATGCCATTGTCGGATAAACTAGACGTGACTTTGACGCCCTAGACTGCTCAACTACTGGACAGATTTTCTTTCAAGTACATCAATGGACTTTACCTTTCACATTGTTGCATGGCTAACAGCATTTCAGTGGCTCAGAAAGAACCATGGTGCTGTGCAAGCCATGAGACACATGCAAGCATCTGCAATTTGCACCTCAACCAACTGAAATAGAAGTATAGATTGCTAGGCCACAAACGCAGAAGCACTTCATGTGGACTATGGTTGGACCGGATTCATCGTACTCTGCCTTGGAGATCCACATATGTGACACAAATACATGCATGTCATTAGTCTCATAGGGTGAAAGGAGCAGCAACAAACATTACCGGGCATGAAAAAGCTAAAGACCTCAGAAATAACAATGCGTTCTTAGTAGTAGATAAAGCTTATACATCGTGCATGCAACAATTTTAACACTGACATTATTTTTCTGAAACAAATAGCAATAATTATCATATGTGGGCGTACATTTTATGCCGATTCAGTCATCCAGCACACCAGCAGGCCTCTCGCCAACTCTCGTACAGTGATGTCCTTTCTAGCACGGTCGCATGGGACAATTTCGAAGGAAACCTTATCATTTTCCACTCCTTGCTTTACTTTCAACCGAGTGCGATCTGAGCTCATAGATTTTACAGCAGAGCTGCACGAGTAGAACGCAGGCCATTAGTCACTTCCAGCACAAGTCCTCCTCGGACGATCGCGATTTTTGCCGCAGACGACGAGCAACGAGGAGCTACGACGTCAATAATTGACCTTTTTTTCTCCAGATCCTCAAGAGCAGCAATAATTCACACGTATGCTGCTGCTCCTCTGACGCTGGAACAACAGCATGGTGGGTCGGTTGGTGCTTTCAGCACTCGAGGATCTGATAAGGTGATACACAAATATGCCTGGACACTGAACAGTGTGTATAAGCATGTAGTGGGAGTCCTGAGGTGTATATTTATGGTTACTTTCAGCAGTAGTGGCTGCATTATTGGCAGCAGAAAAATATTTAGCGAGGTGGCACAGGCTCTCTGCAGTACACTGCTTTGTAGCTTGCAGTAGTGGAAGGCCTCAGGAGAACCCATTACGTGAGTCAATGTTTCAGTCGTGCGCTGCTCGTTCCTGCAGAAGGATTCGTGGCAGCTGCAGCTCCCACTCTCGACGGACGAGCGGGGAAAGGAGGAAGAAGTTTCCAAGTCAAAAGCGTGCTTCATGCCTCCCCATTTCAGCTTATTATTGCACTAAAAAATGATTTGGCAGAAGACAGTCAAATGTGGCACATGGTATTGTGAAAAATAAAACGGACTTGTTTGTTAGTCTAACTTTGGATGAGTGTGGTGCATAGACTGGAATTATAAAGACTTAATGAAAGATAATCCTTCAGAAGTAGCGGTAAGTCTAACATCCTTCACACTAACGTTTCTGTCCCTCGTTAGCTGAACTGTCAAATCCTTCTTGCGGGATTAGAGTGCGCATCTGCATTTACACTCTTAATTAGGCTGCAATCATTGTGACTTCGCTACAATGCTGGAGGCTTATTTGGTACTATTTATAAGTTTCGTCTTTTTCTGAATTTTTGGCTTTTTGTTGAGCTTTTTTGCCGGTTCTTTTTTTTCCCGTATTTGTTTGTATTATACGTAATGGGCTAACATATTTTTTTTATTTTTACATTTTTTTAAATTTAATTATGCTAAATAAGCCTCTGTCAGCTACAGTGCTTTTTTCAGCCAGCTACAGTGTTTTCAACCATAAGCCACGGGCTTTTCAGCCGAACCGATCACCCCCTTAATATTTCCTTCAAGAAAGATGTCAATGTGTCAAAGGAAAATCGGCAGGTTCCTACTTCTTGCTGGACGGCCCGAGTGAGGCAAAGTGCGCATTGCACTGAAACATTCGCCTTACCATCAAATCAAGACTAAACTATCTCGTACAAGGTTAAAATGTTTTTTTACCGAGTACTTTACTAGAAATATCTGCTTCAACTTCTAAATTAAATCCTTGAAAATACTCTAAACAGGTACTTAGCGATTTCTGCATCAGAGCTCACACAGTTTTTTAGTAGGTTTTTGCATACTCAAGCTCATATAGACTGTTGTGCAATATTTGGAAGTCGATCTTACGGCTAAAAAGGAGAGAGAAAGATCACTCAACAGATTACAAGAAGGAGATAAGAGCTTCTTTATTGCTAAAGAAAGGTTTACAAGGTGCTCAAGAAGCTTTGTTTACAGACAATGAAATTGAATTCTGCTTCGGATTATCCCCCTATTTGTCGCCTCCAGCCCCGCCTTAAATAGCTTGTGAAGGGGTGACAATTACCGCTTTATCAAGAGACGCCTCCTTGCTTCCAAAACTCATTTGAGAGACGTGCGGTCAATTCATGGACCCCACACGTGCTGTTAGTTGGTGTCAGTGAGATATCCTCCATATAGGAACTGTCAAGCGGTTGTTGTCAGAGAAACATCCTTTCCATTCAAACTGCCATGCAATTCTTGTTAGTGTTGTGGAAGAAAACATGGGGTTATGGTGGAGTCATAACCGCATACATTGTTTTCTTTCAAATTCCAATTGCTTAGAGCAAGGCACTTAAAGCTTAGGTATCACTCAACTGCTTAGAGCAAGGCACTTAAGGCTTAGGTATCACTCAGGCAATAGACCCACATGCTAGTTAGTAGACGCTTCTAAGTGGTTTTTGATCGGGACTTGGTACTAATCGAATACACTTACCCTCTGACCAGGGGTATAGACTCAGGGGGACCTTAGCTGGAGTCATTATGGCAACTATGGGTGGGTTCTTTTGAGTTACAACTTTTGATTTTTGGCTTAAATACTTAAATTCTAACTGTTCGTGAGAGAGAATATAAAAAGAGATACTTGCGTGTTATTTTTGCCGATATAAATGAAATCGGGACAATTCTACTACAATTGATTTGTAGACTCTATCTTAAAAAAGCACACTGCTTGATAGTTAGCTAATGTATAAAGCTAAGCCATAAGACCAAATGAGCCGAGTCTATAATTAATAATAAAGTATTAATTATGAATTATTTAATCTCGTCAGATATAAGGCATGTTCTTTTTGGTTGAAGCTTATGTTTTTTTGGCTGCGGCTTGTGGCTTTTGGACTGCTCGTATGAGAGATTACAAAGTAATAGAAACTCACATGTGGTTTTTGCTGATATAAATGAAGTCGGTACAATATGTATTATAATTAACTAGTAGACCCTATTTTGAAAAGATATTCTGTTTAAAAGCTAGTTACTATAGAAAAGCAGAAAAACGGTTTTTAGAAGCTGAAAAGAACATGACCATAATACTTCATGCGCCGAAAGTATGAAATGGGCCGCTTCATGTTTTGATAGAGAATTCGGCTGAGCTGTAAGAATTCGGTGGAATGAAACTGGAAAGCCCGGACCTTCCCTATAGAACAGAACACATTAGAACGAAATTGACAGGCTCCATGCTACCATCGCAAAATCATCCTATATATTTGCAATTGCATAAAAAATTTGTCATGTGGGTTTCCCTCACGTACCGTCGGACCCGGGCCACTTCTACAACCTCAACGAAAACAAAAGAGAAAGGGTTTTGTTAAACACCATCTAGATGTTTTCTTTCTAACTATTATTCAGATTTAGAACTGTTAGATTAGATATCAAATGGTTATGAATTCTCCCCTTCTCCTTTGAAATTTTTTTCTCCCTTTAAAAACAAGGGATCCCTTGATTTCTAATCCAAAGGTCATAAATTTGAATAATAGTTAAAAAGAAAACATCCGGATGATACCTAGACACTTCTAAAGAGAAGGAAAGAAAATTAAGATCATGACCACGGATGGCAACAGAAGGGCAAAAATGTTCACTGTTCACTAGTACCGTACAGTCTGCATCGCATAGGCTAAATCGCCTCGGGCTGACTGGCCTCAACGCGCACCTGCAGCTGCACGGCTGCCGGCGCCGGCGCCTCCGCTCGGGTCGGCAGCGCGGGCTTCGCGAATGGCTCCCGCCTGCACGTGGGGCATGTCTGCCGCGCGGCGAGCCAGCGGTCAATGCACTGCACGTGGAAGCCGTGGTTGCAACGCGGCAGCACGCGCACGCGCTCGCCTTGCGCGAACTCGGCGAGGCAGATGGCGCACTCGGTCGAACCGCAGCCGGCGAGCTCGATCCCATCCGAGTATACCAGCGTCGGGAGCGCCCGGATGGCGCCGCCCTTCCTCCTGGCCCCGGCCCCGGCCCGCGCGGCCCTATCCCAGCTCGCCTCCGCGCCGGGGGGCTCCTGGCCGTAGCACACGCGCAGCGTGACGCGGAACGCGCACCGGCAGACCGCGTGGAGCACGAGCGCGGCGACGAGGAAGTAGATGAGGAGCGACAGGATCGTGATGACCGTCGCGTCCAGCGAGCTGAAGGGGGCCGAACGCGGCGTGCCGCCGCCTTCAGCCACATGCCCGAACGGGCCGGGCGACGCGACCGCGGTCGCCGTCGCTGCGGCGCCGTGCGACAGAAGCCTCCTGGCATGCAACTGTTGGACGTCCATCTTAACAACTTGTGTAGTAACGTGAAGAAATTAGCGTGCACGGTTGAGACTTCTCCTGTGGCACGGCGACGAGAGGCGTTTATATAGGGAGGGGACGGTGCAAAGTAGTTAATATGTTTGGTTTTTAAAATAGTACATCCTTATACCAGTTATACTATGTATGTTTTGGATTTTAGTATAATAATATATGTTATAATTGTATACATAATTATGTACATATCAAATTTTAGTTGTAATATTACTTTAAATACATAGTAGTGGAATTAAATATAATGTATCGTCCAATAAGTTCAATAGAGATATTATTATTAATTCTACCGGTATGACCAGCATTATCTGGTATTGAGGCCGGTATTAACCGGCACGGGCTAATATGGAGGCGATACGAAACGTAGGCTACTTTGTACTGTTTTAGATGGTAAAATATTATATATCGGCCATACCTGGTATCGGTACAATGTTGATAAGTGCGGGCCGATGTAGAGGGGATTTTAATAGTTAAGATATTTCGGGTCGCCGTCTGTGAATGTTTTTGTTTAGTGGGCATGAAAATGTTTTTGTTTAGTGGGCATGAAAAAAAACGTTAGCTTAACCTTGTGGACTAGTCGATCAATCTAAAGGTTTGTGGAGTAATGGACTCATTGAGATAAGTTGCAGCTCACTACGTAAGGAAGCCGAATGGGCGGCACAGTTCAGAGAAGAAACCTTTTAACTAGAAGTAGGCCACCAAAATTTGCACCTCACAGGCAGTAGTGCTTTCAAAGCTCACACCTCAGGCAGTAGTAGGTGGTGATTATTTGGACTTTTTTTGGTGGTTTATGGCTAAAAAGTACTATAGCTAGCTGAAAAAAATAATGTAGCAGACAAAGCCTTATTTAGCATAATTAAATTTTAAAAAATTAAAAAATATAAAAAATATGTTAGTCCATTACATATAATACAAACAAATACGGGAAAAAAGAACAGGCAAAAAAGCTCAACAAAAAACCAAAAGTTCAGAAAAAGACGAAATTTATGAATAGTAAAAAATAAGCCATAAGCTAAAAGCTGAAACCAAAATGATCACGGCCTAAGTATTTACTTCACTATTATCAAGGTTGCCTTTTGGATTTGTACAATTCAGTTACTAAAAATGTGGTTCTGGCATTTCAGTGCAGATGCAGTTTTTCTCTGTCTACTGCTCTCCACACTATTTAGCAACAAACTTAGATACAATATTCATAATGTATAGTATCTATATGTGGGCCTAAATAATAAATATAGAAACTTCTCCCGCATTTTCTCTCCAGTCACAGTGGATATAGCACGGTTTAATACAGTGATCTAACAAATAATATAGTTAGATACAACTCTCCTTCTCAATATAAACTTTTGTTGTATTTTGATGGTTAGATTTCGGGTCCAAACTATATAACATACAAGACATAGCTTCTCTCTCTTCTATAATTTTCCTTCCATCTCAGCTTCAATGCTACGTGGCATGTTATAAAAGCTCCTGATGTCGACCATGGTTTTAAAAGAGGCCGTACGGGTAGTGCTGCATGAGGGCCTGTTCGGCTGGCCTCCAGCCGGCCGGCTTTTCGCAGCCGCTACAGTACCTAACTTTTAAACGAAGTATTTTCTCAAGACGGGGTCTACAAGTTAAACGTAGTACACGTTAAAAGCCCAACATCTGTACCAACCAAAATTGCAAGTGAGTATCGATCTCTCCGTAATCTGTACCGTAAACAGCCAAAATTCAAAAATTTCAGCCAAAAGCCATAAGCCGCAGCAAAAAAGAACAGGCCCTGAATAATGTGGTGTGGGAGTTAATGCTGAGTGCTCTTCTGTGAAGCGCAGATCATAAGTTTTCAAACAATTGAACATGTGATTTGCAACTAGCAATCACTAATTCACTGCAAACCATTCAACTTCAGTGTACACACACAGAAAATGATTCCATACTCCTGATAGTACATACTTTCACTTCTTCTATATCGCTTAAGTGATGTTGTTATACCTCTTTATCCTTTCGAGTGTACTCTAATCATGATTATAAGATACTCCAAAGTCAAATTCATAAATTTTTTTTTATCAAAGTCCATTATTTATAACATAATTTGTGTATATACTCCTTTTAGATATGAAAAATGGTATATAGCAAAAATAAATTATTTCAATAAAATTTTTTTAACCAAGTTGCATTCGAGTATCTTAGAATTAGTATTTAAGTATATCGAGAGTGATAAATAAGTTATATATATATATATATATATATATATATATATATATATATATATATATATATATATATATATATATATATATATATATATATATATATATATATATATATATATATATATATATATATATATGAAAATAATTCTATACTCCTAGGAGTACATACCACCACTTCTTATATACTGCTTAAATGATGTTGTTATATCTCTTTATTGTTTTGAGTATACTCTAATAATAACTATGAGATACTCCAAATTGAGTTCCATGAAAAATTTCATTAAAGACCACTTTTATAGCATAATTTTTAGATATGCTCCTTTTATATATGGAAAAAGGTATATAGAAAAAATAAAGAACTCCAATGAAATTTTTTTCAACCAAACGCAATTCGTGTATCTTAGAATTAGTATTTAAGTACACCAAAAGTGATAAATAAATATAATGTGTTTGTTTAAGTGTTATATTAGAAGCGGGAGTATGTACTTTCGAGAATACAAAAAAGGCTTCATACATACATACATACATACATACATACATACATACATACATACATACATACATACATACATACATACATACATACATACATACATACATACATACATACATACATACATACATACATACATACGTATGTACGTACATATACAGTTACGCTAATCAGCGCATGCGTGCATGCTACATGCGGGTCCCTGACTGCATTCAGGAGCCTCCTGGTACAGTTCATGAATTGATGGTAACTTTATGTGCATGAGATAATACCTTTGATATCTATAAGTCAGTCGATGATAACTTTATGTTCAAGAGATATTAACTCGATGAATTATCAATGATAACTTTATGTTTAGGAGATAGTAACTTGACTTGCATGCATGCAGCATGAGAGAGAAGAGAATAAATGTCCTTGACTTGTGATTTTTTATCTTGTTTACAAGCTAAAAATACAATAACTTTTTCATCAAAAGTCCAATTTATGACCCATTTGAACAATTGTGTTTGAAATTACGAGCTTAACAAAATAAGACCATGTTGAATATGTTTTGACGCTGTGAAATTCATGTCATATAAAGTTACTATCATGTATGAGTGAAATTACTGTCAAATACATATAGAGTTACTGCTAGTTTTATAGTGTTAAAACAGACAGTAACTCTATATATGTTTGGCAGTAACTTCACTCACACACGGCAATAACCTTTCGTACAAGTTATTTGTTATTGACATGTATACTTCTATCTCCTCTCAATGCATTCATGTTGGCAGTAACTTCACTTACACACGGCAATAACTTCATGAATTATGGATGATAACTGTAAGTAAGTTCATGAATTATAAATGATAACTTAATGTATACATGATAGTAACTTTATCATAATTAACAAACGCTAGTAACAGTCCATGGGGTGGGATGGTAGAGCGGTTGGTTAGTTGGGTCGGTCAGGAGTGCACGCTTATTCTACACCTAGCCGCTGATTAGTAATTCTACCTATCTATCTATATAATGATTCCATACTCTAACATCTTATATACTGCTTAAATGGTATTTTTATATTTCTTTATCTATTTGATCATACTCTAATAATGATTATAAGATACTCTAAAGTGGGTTTTATAAAAATTTCATCAAATTCCACTTTTTATAGCATAATTTATGTATATACCCCTTTTACATATAAAAAAGGTATATAGCAAAATTATAATGTTCTAAAGAATTTTTTTAACCAAATCACATTGCAGTATCTTAGAATTAGTATTTAAATATACCAAAGTGATAAAATGGTATAATATGTTTGTTTAAGAGGTGTATTGAAAGTGGGAGTATGTATTCCTGGGAGTATGAAATAGACTTATACACAGACACATACATATATACATACATAATATATGTATATATAAATATCCTTTTTTCTACTCTCTGGTGTAGTTACTACTTATGTTGTCTCTGACACAACGGAGACTATGTACATGTAGTATATGAGTATATGAAATCATCTAAGTGGTATGTACAGTTTTTAGAACATACTCATTTTTACGTATAAATATAAAGGTATTAGCAAAATATGCCAAAAACCATATGCTCCCTTGCATTTTTTTCATGTTGTTAGCACTCGAGTATCTTAGAGTTAGTATATAAGTGTACCTAAGATAATAAAGGAGTATATTAAGTTTGTTATGTGGTATATCATGGATAGGAGTAACTACATCCGAGAGTAGAATGTATGTGTGTATGTATAGTATAATTAATTAGGACACCTTGGTGTCAGGGCACCATTATCTAAATAGGTATTTTCTCTATGTATTGCTTGCGAAAACTTTTGGAATTTTTGGATATCGAGTTTAAGTAGTTTACTAACTAGTGTGTGTACTACTTAAAAGGAGTTTACTACCCAAATTTCCCCTCCTCTCCCCTCGTCGCCTACCAAATCAAACCGAAATGACTGACTCCTCCATGCCACACTCCAACAGTGGCGCCACCATCGACTGCGGCAACAACGCCCCTCTTGGTGCCACACTCCCTGGCGTCGGCACGGAAGATGGCGCTGGTCACCGACATCACGGGGTAGGATGGGAGCTACTCCTCTCCTAAAGATACAAGGTGCACAACCTCATCTGTCACTCCACCAACTTCAACATGCAACAGCTCGACCACCTCTACCACGACCCACACTCACTACCCTCCATGTCGCGCCGCCGATGCACCTCCACTACACCGATCTCCCTGATGTGGTCTACAACCTCACTGCTTAGTTGTACGCCATGGTGTCCTTTGAGATCCCTGACTACACCGCCGATGTCACTACCACCAGTGCGCTTTGCCTCCTCGAGGCCGTTCACCTCACGCGCAAGCCCATCCGCTACTACCAGGTGGGCTCGTTCGAGATGTTCATATCCATGCCACTGCTACAGAGGGAGGACACACCGTTCCACACCAGACCCCCTACACCGTTGCCAAGGTCGCGCATTGGTACACTGTTAACTACCGTGAGGCCTACGGCCTCTACGCCTGCAATGGTGTGCTCTTCAACCACATGTCCCCCCGTCGCTGCGGGAACTTTGCCTCACACAAGATCACCCTTGCCTTATCATCCACACAGACGTCATCCACATTCTTCATCGTCAAAGCCGGCAGCCACCGCCACGACCTCCATGGAAAGATGTGATGGCGCCGTGGGGCTCTGCCAGGCAACTGCACTATAGCAACGTCGTTGGATCCGATGTGACAACGATGTCTGGATGTCTACATGACATAGAATGTGAATCATGATGGCAAGGTTCCACTGTCGATACCATCAGCTCCTATGCTACATACATTGGCACTCAAGGTTATTTCCCTAGACCACCTTTATATCCACTTATCATGTGTTCGATAAAATGCTGGAGCGAGTACAATTTCTTTCAACAAAGGATGAACAAGTACAGTCCTTTCACAATAAAATGTCATTAAGATTGCATGTCTCGCTGAAGTTTTGTTTCACTGGAGTTGTTTGTATAGTAACCCGGTGGAGGAGATGATGCCCTACACTGTCTCATGCGTAGTGACGATGAAGCATAGTCGTTTGCGGTTGTCACTGGTAGACATCATTCTGGTCTCATAAGGAGAGTGGCTCAGCAAGGTGGCGACGTATAGAGCATGGCATGACAATGGCACTGCTCATGCAAGGAAATAGTTGTAAACATCATTTGCTAATCTTTTGCTCTATAGTGATGAGTTCCATCTTGCTCTGATATTGGTCACGCTTGTTTAGGAATTAACCTCAATGCTAAGGAGGATGGTGTCCGGGTAGGTCACAACGAATGCGCTTGGCAACGCCGGCATAGGACTGACTAAGGTTCCACTGCTACTGCTGGGGCTCATGATCTCCCCATCATCGTTGCCCATCTGCCCTGGCCACCAATCGCTTGACGAAATGCCCTCCCAAGCTGTTGTGTGCCAAGGAGATGGCGTTCAACTTCTATCTACGTGAGATGGTGGTGCTTAGCAGGTTCCATGTTCGTTCTTATGCAATCTCGTGTTATGGTTGTTTCCAACTAATAACCAAAGGAAAAAATTAGGGGAAAGAAAAGAAGGAAACATGCTTAGTCCATTCACTACTACAGAAAACAGTATTACAGACGGTTCAGAAACGTCATCACAGACGGTTTTCTGAACCGTCTGAAATAATGGGTCAGTGATAATCCAAGTTATCACAGACGGTTTTCGAACCGTCTGTGATTATCGGATATCACAGACGGTTTTTCATTACAACCCGTCTGTGATTATCCGATATCACAGACGGTTTCTTATTAAAAACCGTCTGTGATATTGGATAATCACAGACGGTTTTTAATAAAAAACCGTCTGTGATATCCGATAATCACAGACGGTTTTTAATAAACAACCGTCTGTGATATCGGATAATCACAGACGGGTTGTAATAAAAAACCGTCTGTGATATCTGATAATCACAGACGGCTTTTCATTGAAAACCGTCTGTGATATTCCTCCCCCCTAGCAGAATCTATTTCTGTTTATTGGCTAGCCTCAGGAAATGCTAGCCATGCCCTCTGAAACAAGCAGATAATCACAGACAAAAAACATACAATTCACACATCTCATTTGCTTTCAGGTACATTTCGCAGACAAAACATCCAATTGACATCGCACTTCATCTCACAGACATAAAGCATGCATCCATTTCGCAAATGAATTAATTGAATTGAACTGAAATATTCATTAACAAATGCACAGTTACAAAAGATCTACACTGCATTTACACTTAGTGATAAGACCAATAAGAAATCATGGTGCGCAGTGGAACCGTCCTCCTGGCTGTATGACTTGAGTCAGCAAAAAGAACGCCAACTCTGATTGAATCCCTCCAAGCTCAGACTGTTTCAATGCAGTTGACGGGATTGACACAGCCTGTCGATAGGAATATCAATGTGCGTATATATGTAACGCGATAAGTATGAAGTAATTATGGGAAGATTGACAAACCTTGGAATTGGTGATCCTCGAGGAATCGAGGAGTAGTTCCATATGTTGGCAAACGTAGTATCCACATGTGTTGCCCGGCTGCTGCTGGTGGCACTGCAAAAAATGGAATGTGTTAGTTCAAAAGGCATTAGTACCATCTGTTGCATAGGATTAATTAATGTGAAATAGCGAATACCTTAAAATCTCGAACATGTGTCAGCAGGCCGTTGGCCCCGCGCTTCGAGTCACCTCCCTTTTCAATGTACATCGCGAACGCCCTACGTAATTCGAAAAGGTTAACCTTAATCATTCGGAAGGAAAGAAAGAGTACAATGTAGATATGTATGGGGAATATGTGCTTACCTATCGATTACTTGGCTGACAACTGTGAAGTCCATTTTATTCTTACTTAGGGAATCAAGGTAATATACCTTGTTCCATTTTGGTACAATTACTATTAAAATCCAATGAAAGCTCTGATTGAAGGGCATAAGTACATAGTCCTTATTGCGGCAACTGAGCAGGCCTGATGCAATGTACCTCTCGACGAGGGATGCCTCCACGTCGATGGTAGTCTTGGCGACCAATTGTGGGTCCAAGAAACCAGCTGATGAGTTCGATACTCTAGCTTTAATCAGCATGTGTCTATATATATACACACGAAAGCAAAAAATTAGATATGGCATTTATCGGTATGACATTAACGGAGACTGTGATTGTACACACTTACAGCGTCCAGCATCGAACGATTGAGACGTCAAGAGCGTTGAGCATGAACAGCTCGAATAAATCCTCAAAGGCGACCACGAATGTACACTCTTGAAGATTGTGGTGTAAATCTTCCTCGGAGAATTTGACAGTGATACTTGAAGTCCGTTCTCCCTCTGGCTTATTGGACTGCTGCATATACCACGTGTGCAATTGCATGCAACTATATGGTAGCTTTTGGAGGGCTTTTTGCTCGAGCAACGGCTCGCCAAACACGAATTTGCGGGTCAAAGGGTGGTACGGAAGATCATCATTGGTCTTCTTTGCTTTGCCCTTGCTGGCCTTGCTGCCTCGGCTATAGGTCGACTTCACGGAAGTCGACTTTGAAGGTAGCAGCGGTGCAAGTTGCTCTGGCGAGAATAGGGCCCGTGGAGATAGCACCGGTGTAGTATCCGGTGGTGGAACCGACTGGTCTTGTAATGGAGATGGCACCAGTGCAAGTTGATGTGGTCCTGCCACCGGTGAAGAAGCCTCCAGGGAGATGTCGCTTTTGGGCCACTAGATGAATGTTCCAATGGCCTGTCCTAGAGTTACGATCTCGTCGTTGGGGGGCTTCGGTAGCGGGACCACCTCAAAATTGACATACACACCATCCACATTAACTTTTGCGAAGCCTGGCGCTAAAGCTTGGCCGTGCACCATGGCCCCGTTACCAGACGAATATGCCTGACCCCAAGCAGCGTACAAGGGAATGGAGCCATATCTCACTTGGAGCTTGCAGTTCGTAGGCTCCTACATAACGATACAAAATTAGCTACTCGAATAGGCCTACCAATGGAGCAAGCATTCGAGAGGTAATAATTATTACCAGGATGTCGTCCACAGGAAATTTGGACTGGGTATGCGTCGGATTGGACGCGCAACTACTCGGACGGTTGTGCGGGCTACCTAGCATAGCAGCGGCGGTGGCGGCCTGCTGACTTTCTGTCTGTTTTCGCACCTCTTCTCTGATTTTATCACCCATCTGAGCTAATAGCTAATCTCGAAGAGATTCCTTGATCTCTTCTCGTAGCTGTGCGTCACGCTCGGCTTTGCTTCTCTTCCTACGCCGATACATTCCGGAGTCATCTTGGAAACCATGTTTCCAAGGAACGTAAAGCCCAAGGCCTCTTGTACGACCCGGGTGCTCCTTGTTTCCCAGGGCCACGGAGAGCATATCTTTCTCCCTTGTTCCCTGGAATGATCCCAGGGTAGATTCAAAACTCAGCTCTTCCTGCAACAGCACGACATGTCATTTCAATTCGTACGAAGTTGTGGAGTAATTACAAGCTACGTAGTTGTATCGATATCTTACCAGGCGCTGGGACACTTGCTGGTCTGCAGGGTTTCGAAAGGTGATGTCCCCCGATGTCGTTGTAGATGACCTTGCTCTAATCCAATTTCGAGCGCGGTCATCCGGGATATTGGAAAATGGCGGGGCGATGTCCTGTGCAGCTGCCAGGTCATCCTCCTGCCTCCATTGCGGTATTTTTCCCGCATACCCAGATGTGCCAAGTCTGTGGGGGTGTGTGTTTTTTGCCTGGAGGGCCTTGTGCGCCATACTTGTACTTTTGAAATCCTCGGACGTCTTCATCGCCTTGAACTCTTCCCATTGTGGTTCCAGGAATGGGTATTTATGAAAAGGCGTTTCGTCCGTCTCCACGTATTTCCTGACAAGCGTGCTCTTGAAGTTCTTCCATGCTTTGCACGCCCCTAGGTAGGTTTGTCGTTGCACAGCTTGTAGGTGTTCTTCTGCGAACTCGAACGATGCCAAAATTTCGGTCCACAGCTCACGTTTCCGAGTGGCAGGCACGTTCTTCCACGAATTGTATGTGATCTCAATTCGTTCTCGTGCAACTATTCCGACCATGGATCGGAAAGCGCTTACTACTTTCTTAGGAAGGAGAGGGACCCCAGATGCATCCACCGCTGTGATGGTCTGTCGGCCCTCAGCCTTCTTCGATAGCCCTCTTCCTTGGCGTCTTGCTGTTGGAGCGGACACCTCCGGCGATGATATTGAAGAATGCGCGGGTGACGTGTTGCTCATTTTGTGGGTCTATTAAGATAAGATGAGAAAGTGATCATATTGAATTGGAAGACAAGAGAGGAGTAGAGGGGAGGGGGAGAAGGGAGGGGGTGATATGGACATAGAGAGGGGGTGATGTGCCTATCTTAGCACCTACGTACTTTAGTTGCTAATACTATAAACCAAATAGCAAAGTCCCTAAACAAAGTTCTACGAAGCAAATGGAACAAACCAGTGTATCAAGTTCGTTGAACCGGATACACTGGAGTGTCCCACTTGCTTCATGCCCTTTGAATGTCTATGTGGCATATATTATTACTACAAGGTCTCTAAACAAAGTTCTATGAAGCAAATGACACAAACTAGTGTATCTGGTTCATTGAACGTGATACACTAGAGTGTGTCACTTGCTTCATGCCCCTTGATTGCTTAATGTGTTCTCTCAAATTGTAGGGGTGATGTCTAGATACATGGAGCATTTGGGTGGAAAGATCAACTGTTTCGTCAGGCGCATGACTGCCAATTCGAAGCATAGCATAGCATCCGAGGCACATCCAAGGCCTGCTGCTATGTCTTGAGGAATGCCAAGAGCTGGTCTTCAGATGTGGCATCTGAAGAGCCACATCTGAAGAACAGCTTCTTGGCATTCCTCAAGACACAGCTGCAGGCCGTGGATGTGCCTCGGATGCTATGCTATGCTTCAAATTGTCAGTCATGAGCCTGACGACACAATGTATTTCTTTCCACCCAAATGGTCAATGTATACTATTACTACAAGGTCTCTAAACAAAGTTCTATGAAGCTCAATGTTCAAAGTGAGGAAGCACGAAAAGTGAAACATGATGCTCAATGTTCGGAAGAGAGGAGAGGAGTAGAGGGAAGGGGGAGAAGGGAGGGGGTGATGTGGACAGAGAGAGGGGTTATGTGCCTATACTATATACTACATACTATATGTGTATATACATACATATACATATACATACCTACATATATACATATACATACCTACATATATACATATACATACCTACATATATACATATACATATACATACCTACATATATACATATATAATGGTAGCAATATGAAGCAACAAGCAACAAGCATCAATAATAGAATCAATAACAGTCTCAACATGAATATGTGCTCTCAAATTGTAGGGTTGCACAAGATTAATCTTGGCCGTCCCGCTACTAAATCATATACTCTTCCTTGATTGGTTATGCCAAATAATGAATTCAGTATTTTGAGCTCTAGATACAAACTCTAAAATCTCAAGATCAAGATATATTCAGCATGCATATATTCAAACAGCAATATTCATACAGATCAAGACCACACAAGTTAACTTTGCCCAATAATTAAGTCTTTTAACTTGTCAAGATTAAATCCTAACAGATCAAATTAATAACATGCTATAACCTGAAAACTGCATGAACCGACAGCTATTAGAGCTCAAACACTGAATGAACCAATCTCAGAATATGATTTTATCATCATCGAGCAACTGTAAATCCCACAGGCAATCTCAGTAAGCATAACAAACTTGAATATACAGTATGAAGCATCAACCATAACCCTAAGTATGAAGCATCAAGCATCAATCCTAAACCCTAACAGTAAGCATAACAAACTTGAATATACAGTAAGCATCAAGCATAACAGTAAGCATCAAGCATCAACCATAACCCTAAGTATGAAGCATGAAACATCAACCCTAAACCCTAACAGTAAGCATAACAAACATGAATATACAGTAAGCATATACCATAACAGTAAGCATCAAGCATCAACCATAACCCTAAGTATGAAGCATCAAGCATACCGAGGAAGGAGGAGGCGGCGACGGAGGAGGAGGAGGCGGCGACGCAGGAGGAGGAGGCGATGGGCTCGGGGAGGCGGCGACGGAGGAGGAGGAGGCGGCGGCGACGGAGGAGGAGGCGACGGGCTCGGGGAGGCGGCGACTGAGGAGGAGGAGGCGGCGGCGACGGAGGAGGAGGAGGCGACGGGCTCGAGGAGGCGGCGACGGAGGAGGAGGCTGGGGCGACGTCTTCGTCCGGGGAGGCGGCCGGCGAGGGCTCGGGGAGGAGGCGGCGACGACGGGCTCGGGATTTAGATCTAATCGAATAACTGCAGGCGCACAAGAAAACCCTAGCGAGAGGGTATATGAAGGGAGATTATCACAGACGGTTCTAAGTTTAGAACCGTCTGTGATAATTTACTTTCACAGACGGTTCTAAGTTTAGAACCGTCTGTGATAAGCCCTTCCCGGCTCTTATTACGAAAACACCAATAACTACACAGCATTCATATCAACCACCAAACAGCTGCATTCATAATCAACACCAACCAGCTGCATTAACACAGTGTATTTCTTCATACATTTTGTCATTCTCAAATACATCACATATACATTTTGTCACACATTTTCACATATGTACATTTTGTCACACATTTTCACATATACATCTCAAAATTGACTACATCACACATTTTCACATGTACATCTCAAAATTAATTGTCACACATTTTCACATATACATTCTTATTGTACTTGCTTATTTCCTTTAAAAATTAACCCTTCATCATGATCAATGCGTACGTAACTAGATTCGTCACGTTGTACATCGTCGACCCTTATGCCATTTCCAAAAGGAGGTAACTCGTCAAATTGATTGTATTCCTCCTCGTCCACTACATTCTCCACTCCGACAATTCTCCTTTTTCCATGAAGAACTACATGGCGTTTCTTATTTGCCGGGTCGGTTACATAGAAAACTTGAACAACTTGATTGGCGAGTACGAATGGTTCGTCTTTGTACCCGACACGTTGGAGGTCCACGGTCGTGACACCGTACTTGTCAACCTTCACCTGTGGGAGATGCACCCAACGGCAGCGAAATAAGGGGATCTTGAAAACCACATAGTCGAGCTCTCAAATCTCTTCTATGAAGCCATAGTACGAGTTTCTCGACCCATCGGTACTGAATGCATCTATGCGGACTCCGCTGTTCTGGTTAGTGCTCTTGACATCCTGAGCCTGCGTATAGAATGTGTACCCATTTATGTCATATCCTTGCCATGTCACAACTGTAAATGTCGGCCCTTTTGCCAACCATCTCAGCGTCTCACTCGGCGAGCTCCTAGCGATTTGCTCCTTCAACCATTGGTTGAACCAACGGTTGTGTTGCCTCATGATCCAAACATCCGGCCGCTCTGGATTCTGTTGCCGAAGCACATCCTTGTGCTGGTCCACATAAGGCGCCACTTCAGTCATGTGTTGCAACACCGTGAAATGGGCTTGAGTATACGTGTCCATATCTGGAGTGATTGCTTTCCTTCTGATAGTTCCGAGACCCTTCAGCCTCCCTTCATGACGAGATTGAGGGACACCTATCGGTTGAATCTGAGCCATATAATCGACACAAAACTCAATCACCTCTTCGCTTGCATAACCTTCGACGATGCTGCCCTCCGGCCGAGAACGATTCCGTACGTAGGACTTGAGAATTCCCATGAACCTCTCAAATGGGTACATGCTGCGTAGGAATACGGGCCCGCACATTTTTATCTCCCACACAACGTGAACAATGAGATGGACCATGATATCGAAAAACGAAGGAGGGAAATACATTTCAAGGTGACATAGAGTCATCACCACCTCGTCCTGCAGAGCATCTAGTCCTTCGGGATCGATGACCTTCTGAGCAATTGTGTTAAAGAAATAACATAGCCTCATGACTGTCTCTCGGACTTTGATCGGCAAAATATTTCTAATTGCAATAGGGAGCATCTGTGTCATCAGCACATGACAATCATGAGACTTCATGCCATTTAACTTCAAATCTTGCATCGAAACAAGTTTCTTCACGTTGCCGGAGTAACCAGACGGAACTTTCACACCATGCAAGCACTGGCACAGTTCTGTTTTCTCAGCCTTGGACAGAGTGTAACACGCAGGGGGAAGGTACGTTCGTCCATTATCAGTGCTTGTCGGTGCTAACTCAGGCCTGATGTCCATGTCAGCCAAGTCAAGCCGTGCGTTGACACCGTCCTTTGTTTTATCACGGATGTTCAGTAAGAGACCAATCAAGCTGTCGCACACATTCTTTTCTACGTGCATGACGTCGATGCAGTGCCGAACATCTAGGTACTCCCAATAAGGTAAGTCCCAAAATATTGATCTCTTCTTCCAGGTGTTCTTCTCATGAGCCCTCAATTTACGTCCCTTTCCGAGGACAACATCTAAATCCTTAACCATATCATAAACCTCGCGTCCCCTTAAATGCCTTGGAGCTGAACCATCTTCCTTCTCTCCGTCAAATTGTTTCTTCATCTTGCGGTATGGGTGAGCCCTCCGAAGGAACCGACGGTGACGCATGTAGACGGTTTTGTGTGAGTGTCTCAGCCACACACTCTCGGTACCATCTAAACAGTGAGTACAAGCTTTGACACCTTTTGTACTATGGCCCGATAGGTTACCAAGGGCAGGATAATCATTTATGGTGCAGAACAATAAGGAGCGCAGAGTGAAGTTCTCTCGTTTGTACGCATCCCATACCTGTACCCCTTCATTCCACATTACTTTTAGATCTTCCACCAACGGTGCTAGGAACACATCGATATCATTCCCAGGTTGTTTTGGCCCTTGGATAAGTATCGACAGCAAAATATACTTTCGCTTCATACACAACCAAGGAGGAAGGTTATAGATGCAGAGAGTCACGGGCCATGTGCTATGTCGGCTGCTCATGCTACTGAAAGGATTCATTCCATCTGTACTCAGTCCAAACCTTATATTCCTTGGTTCTGCACCGAACTCTGCAAAACTCCTATCGATGTTTCTCCACTGCGCGGAATCAGCAAGGTGTCTTATCATTCCATCCTTCTTGCGCTCCTCCGAGTGCCAAATCAGCAGTTTTGCCTCCTTTGGATTTGCAAAAAACCTTTTCAAACGGGGAATTATAGGAAAATACCATGTCACCTTAGCAGGAGGTCCTTTCTTCGCCTCTGTTCCCTCGCCATCATCTGATTGATTGTTACGTTTGTATCGGGATGCGTTGCACACCGGACATACATGCATGTTTGCATACTCTTTACGGTAGAGGATACAATCGTTCGGGCATGCATGTATTCTTTCTACTTCCATTCCCAACGGACAAAGAACCTTCTTGGCTTTATACATGGTTTTAGGCAACTCATTTCCCTCCGGAAGCATGTCCGCTAAAAGACCTAGCAGTGCCGTGAAACTCTTGTCCGACCAACCGTTGCTTGCCTTCAATTTCAACAGTTCAAGCACGGCCGACAACCTCGTGTACTTGCATCCCGTGTACAAAGGTTTCTCTGAGTCCTCCATCAAGCCACGGAATTTAACATACTCTCTCTCATCATAGTTCTCTTCAACATCGCGAAGCATCTGATCCAGATTATCATCGTGCAACCTATCCGAATCCGAGCCACAATCGACATCAGCCGGCGGCATGTCATTCAGTTCACAAGCGATATCATCCGGGGGCATATCATTCACTTCACCGGCGATGTCATCCGGCGGCATATGATCATTCACTTCGCCATGACTGGTCCAACACGTATAATCCTTTTTGAAACCCCTCCGAATCAAGTGCGATTCAATTTGCTCTCGGTTCTTAAACATCTTCACATTCTCGCAGTCAGTGCATGGACAGCACATATATTCCGCCCCCTTATTCAACATATCCTCCTCGGCAGCTCTTATAAAAGCAGAAACGCCATTAATGTACTCTTCACTCACACGGCTCGCGGCATACATCCAGCTTCGGTCCTACGTTACGTACATATATAACAACTTAGTATTAAAATCTAGATTAACTCATTATATATAACTACATATATACCGGCCATATTTATTATATTGAGACTTTATTTGCTAGATTCATATTACAAACACAACAGCTATTATATAACCAACAATTTTGCAAATTAACCATCTTCAAACCACTCATTGATTACTTAGAACTAAATTGTAATGCAATTAAAGAAAAAATAAATTGCATTACTAACCATATCTAGAGCAACCAGCAAAGTATGAATCTTCAAAGCTCAATCTCTGCCACTTCCCACCAAATTAACTGGCCTGAAATCGCCTAGCTTCCTCCCGAGTGAAAAAGTGTGCAGCAGTGGCTAGATCTGGATCGAAATGAAGACAGATGCGGTCTGAGCAGCGCAATAAATGCCGGTCATTATCACAGACGGTTTTTAATAACAAACCGTCTGTGATAATTCTTATCACAGACGGTTTTTTCTTAAAAACCGTCTGTGATAAGAATTATCACAGACGGTTTTTTATTAAAAACCGTCTGTCATAAGCTTCATACCAGAACTGCTTCGCGCGTGTTTCGATGCCAGAACGCTTCGTGTTTCGATCGTCTAATTAACGTCTCTCGATCGTTATACGAAGCGTCTATATCATTAATGTTTGGGTATACGAACCGTTTGTGCTACATGTTAAATATGCGCTCCTAATCCAGGTCTTCTACGTACGTACAATACAATATACAATACAACATGGCTTCTACTACTGTTCTTGTGATCATCTCCTTCCTCTCATCTGTTCATCACGAATTGTTCGGCCGGAACCTTACACAGGCGGCCAGCAATTTGCATCTGGAGCAGCTTCTCCGCACCTGCCCTGCTCTCCTTCCCCGACTTTCTTGCATCCGTCAGCTTGACCTGATCCTCCGCCGTCGACGGAGGCGTCTCGCTGCCGCTCAAGAAAGGGAAACAGCTCTCACCCTGGTTCTTCTCCACAATGTGCGCAATGCGGAAGAAGCTCTACTCGCATTGCACAGACTGATGGATAGCCTTGCCGCTCATGCAGAAACAGCAGATTGTGAGGAATGTTTTAATGCTATCATGTACGACATGATGGATGCTGCTGATCATTTGCCCAGGCTGCACGAGGAAGTGCAGAGGACAAGGGCAATCTTAACAGCGTTCGAGAATTCAGCGGCTGATCCTCCAAGTCCCAAAGTCGAAGAAGAAGCGTACGAAGCCCAAAAGATTACAATCTGGGAAACTCTGTACCTGTGCGACTTTTGTAATAAATTTGTCTCTAATTGAAATTAATAAATTTGCCTTAAATTTGTGATCTCTTGTCTCAGTAGTTCTGTAGTTAAGTTATTAGAAGCAATGTGTACTTATATATTAACCTCTGATCTAGGATACGACAGACAAAGGGACATCACAGACCGTTCTTGTTAAAAACCGTCTGTAAACATACACAGACGGTTCTTAACAACAACCGTCTGTGATAGTCGAATAACACAGACGGTTGTTAATAAAAAACCGTCTGTGATAATCCCAGATTATCACAGACGGTTTGTATTAAAAACCGTCTGTGATAATCCAGTAAGAACCGTCTATGATACTCCTTTTTCCCGCCACAAATACCACAGACGCCCTTCAAATTAAAACCGTCTGTAATAGTGTACATTACAGACGGTTTCACAAAACCGTCTGTGATTTGCCGTCTACTATTAGCCTTTCTGTAGTAGTGATTACTCATAAAAGGTGACAACAATGGACATTGTTGTGCTATGCGGTGGCCCTCCGAGCTGTTCTCTTCCTTCAACAGCTGGGTTTCAAGTATCCATATAAGTTTGATCCACACCATGAATGGTTGGGCTCAAGAGATAATCTTCCAAAGAATTAGCTCCTTTTTTCCCACGGTTGTCATTTACTTCATAGTTTCAAAAAATAATAGGTGCCAGTGAACATTTTCAAATTGTTACACAGGCGCATTATTAGATTTTAGCTTATTACATAGCAGATTGGAGTGAATTGTGCATGTTTACGAGTTTCACTACAATATTTTCCACCTGTCTAAACTCCTGTGTTTACCGTTTACTCTAGGGTGGATTGATTGTTTGCATGACTATATACATTGGAAATGTTTTGGGCCTTTCTTTTGCTAAGAAAGACTAGAATGGGGCAACCGATTAAACATTGGATGGCACTATTATAGGCCTTTTCAATGAGAGGATTTACTTCAACATTATTTTTTCCCATTTTCCCATTTTAGTTTCATGCTTGCCTTGTGTTAGATCAGTCCATGTTTAACTGTAGCAGCTTGGCACACAAACTAATGCCCACGGCTTAATATTTTTTTGCCACTCAATATGTAGTCCTATTTATGTAACTAGATTCTTGATTTTTTTTTTTGACATGGACAGTTAGCTGCAAGGTTTTAGCTTCCAATAATCGGAATTTTTCTTGAGTTTGGTTGTGTAATTTTGATTGTGCTTTCTAATTGGCTGATTGCGATAAGAAGAAATTTTGTTCATGTATGTGCATCCTCAATATTTTGACAGAAAAATGTGGTACTAAACTTGATAGAAGTGACCAATGTTTCCAAATGAGTGGTAGTCAATACAGCTAGAAGTGCTTATTGTTTACTGAATACAGCTGGGACTAGTATCCTAATGTGACAAAAGGGTGGTCATTAATACTATAAAGTGGGTTGTTAATGCTCGAACAGTGACCACCACATTGTTACCAATGATCAAAAAGTGGGATATGTGAATAGGAAGAACGACTCAATAATCTCATTGTTTTTGCATAATATCTTATTGTTATCTGCTGAGATGCTTACATCTCATATTTGAATCGATCTGGTATATATGACATCACGTCAATTGATTGAGAATACATGTATGCAATATTCTGTAGCAACACACGGACATTTGACTAGTGTATATAGTATAATTAATATGGGCACCATGGTCTCAAAAAAGGTATTTCCCCTAGGTATCACATACGAAAATTTTTGAAATTTTTCAGATGTCGAGTTTAACTTATTTACTAATTAGTTCAAACTTGTTTGAACTAAAATTCAAAGTAAACTTGCCATTTTTTATGATAGTTTGGTTGTAAGTATGTGTTGATTATATATATTAAAATCAGCAAAAACATGTGATAAATTATCATTGATTTTTTTGAATTTGAGTATTTTTTCAAATGCGTGTATTTTATTTGAATTATTGTATATAGTTATATACCCTAAAACTAAACTTTTCAAAAAAAACTCTAATTTAGATTAAACTTGTTCGTTTAAAATTAGAGTAGTGCTTCCATGCTTTCTATTTTAACAAGAATGGTACTAATTTCAAAGCATATTTTGGTGGTGATCATTTGGGTTTTTTTGTGGCTTATGGCTGAAAAGCACTGTAGATGGCTGAAAAAACACTGTAGCTGACAGAGGCTTATTTAGCATAATTAAATTTAAAAAATATGTTAGTCCATTACGTATAATACAAACAAATACGGGAAAAAAGAACCGGAAAAAAACTCAATAAAAAGCGAAAAGTTCAGAAAAGGACGAAATTTATGAATAGTGAAAAATAAGCCGGAAGCTAAAAGCTGAAGACAAAACGATCACAAGCATACGAAGGGATAAATAATCTGCCATTTAGCTCTGCTTTAAAAGTTGTGCAAATCACTTTGAGGAAAATATAGAAGTACCTCCCTTAAAATTATGGTGTCCGAGCACCATGGTACCCTATTTCGGCCCATGATCATGGATTTGTGTGTTTAAGCCCAGTTTTATAGGACCAAAATGTGCCAAGAGGGGTTTGCTCAAACTTGCAAAGGTATGGGTGCCAAACCGCACATAGTCCCGTCATCAGTGTGACTAAACAAAAAAACCCAATCATAATCCGGTATGTTGGAGCATCCACTAACCGTGACCCGTCGGCGCACGGGAGAGTGACATGTGGCTCGGGAGGCGCCAGGGTGGCGATGACGTGTCAATACGCAGGTGGCTCGTCCGGTCGCGTAGGACCCTGTGGCGTCCGACGTGTGTCTCTCGGTCTCTCCGTTGTTCTTGTCGGATCCCTCGGTTTCGGTTGGCGCGCGTGTTCGGTGTTCCTTTTGCCTGGACTTGGTGAGTACGCTGTGCACACATATGGGCCGGGCCGCCTTAAAAATCGTGCGATGATAGGCCCTTAAATTGTTAGCTCAGACCGAGCGTATTTTTACGCGGGGAGAAAACGGAAAGGCTAACATACTCCTCTCGAAAAAAAAAACTGGAACAGAAGCATCGCTTTTCTTCGTCCATGTAGTCAGACTACCCTAGGGCTGAAAACGAAAACGGTAATTCTCGGTTACCGAAAATCGTTTTCGAGAAATTATCGATTTTTTTCCTCTAAACGGAAACGGTGACGGTAACCGATA
This sequence comes from Dendrocalamus latiflorus, assembly GCA_017311315.1. Lineage (NCBI taxonomy): Eukaryota > Viridiplantae > Streptophyta > Magnoliopsida > Poales > Poaceae > Dendrocalamus > Dendrocalamus latiflorus. The sequence continues at coordinate 8,606,855 of CM029663.1, forward strand.
AAACGGAAATGAAAACGGTAAAAATATCCGATAACGAAAACAAAACGATTTAGCTCTCTTCCGATCGTTTTCGAAAAATACCGTATTTTAACCGATAATTACCGTCGGTAATTACCGATCAACACCCCATCCGCCTCCATATGGCTTCCCCGTTGTATTATTGTGTTGTTTTTTAACGCGCAGCGGGAGGCGCAACACAACGCGAGCCCATCCCGTCGCCCCGCTCCCCAACCCTAACCTACACGTAGATCTAATTCCGCCGCCGCCAACCTCGACGAACCCTAGGCGCAATCCGCGTCCTCCCATCGCGCTCGTGCGGGTGGGTTGGGCAGGGAAGGGGAAGAGGATCCCGCGGCCCCCTCGCGACGGGGACCATGGAGGCGGACGGCACCGCGTTGGCGGCGGCGGCCGGCGCGGGGCCGCTGACGCCGGAGGAGGAAGCTCTGAGGCGTAACACCGACTGCGTCTACTTCCTCGCCTCGCCCCTCACCTGCAAGAAGGTATACTGCCATCTCGATGAGACCCTTCCTCTCTTTCTCCCTGCAAGCTAGTTTGGTTTGTGGGGTGGTGTTTGCACGATTGGAGCTTAGAATTTTCGCATGGGAAGAATTTGGTTCGGGAATCGGGCCGGGGTAGGATTTCTGAGCTAGGTACCAGAAGAATTTCGCGGTGCAAGATCGATCTTTCAGATGGTTCTTTCCGCATCCACGCTGTTTTGTGCCGATCACATTAGAATATTGGATTATATTATGTTGCGATTGAGCGCCTTCATGGTCTTTGGCGCCTCTGGGTGCAACTTTGTGAGTTTTTTGGTTTGCGATGCTAGGGCCAGGTCAAATTGTGATCCAGTTTCTTCAATAGTTCAATTAAAACTGTGATGGTAGGCTTATAGGGAATTGAAACTCCTGATGAAAGTAACACGTTTACTGTGCGATATGTCCCCAACACTTAACTGTTGCAATGATTATACATATTTTAGGAGTGTTCGTATTGGCTTCTGCTTGGAGAATCTAAAAGCCAATATGAACACTCGGCTTCTCGAAGCGGATTCCCCACTTATCTCGCTCCTGTCTCGCTTCGGGGATAAGGCAGAAATCACAGGCACATCACATACCCTACTCTCGCTCTCATCTTGTGTGCGCATCTCTCCATCACTTTCCCCACTGTCCACTGTCTCTTTCTAAAAGTCACTTCTTTTAGCCACTACTATTTATTTTCAGCTAAAAGCCATCAATCACAGCTAATATTAACACCCCTTAGTTGTGGGGAGAAGGTAGTGACAGGGCTATTAAAAATTAAATTTCTTAATCGATTTTTTAATTTTTCTGGCGTCAATTTTTATAGCTGGTGTATTGTTAAATTCTTAAATCTCATTATGCAACATTATCCCAATTATGCTACACTATCAATCATATAGCATGATTTCTTAATTATCATGGATGATTGTCTGTCATAGTTTTGTTATTAATTTCCAGTCAGAATCTTTTAACTAACCATACTTCTTTATTCCTTCTATCAGGGGAATGAATGCGATTTTCGTCACAGCGAGGGTGCCCGGATGAACCCTAGAGACTGTTGGTACTGGTTAAATGGCAATTGCTTGAATCCAAAATGTTCATTTCGCCATCCGGTATACTCCTTTTCCCTTTCGTTTTCCGCTTATTTACTATGAAATTTCTGTCAAACTGTTCATCAGAAACTAACCAGACATGCTCATAGGGACCCCTGTAGTTGCTCCCAGCCATAGACTTACAATTGTTTGGATGTTTTATCAGTTAAAATTGTTATTTGAAGTCTAATTTTGCTTCTTTTACTTTTGCGCAGCCAATTGATGGTATGTTTGGTGCTCCAACTCCTGGAATACCTGCAATTTCTTCACACTATGCTGCTTATAACTCAGGCCAGCAGATGGTCCCATCCTATTATGCCATATAGTAGTATTAGTGTTGTAGACTTGTAATGTTTCTTCAATGGCATCAACAGCTAGTTGTGATGTTATAATTAAAGCTTATTGTTGTAATGAATGCTCAGTAGCAAACTTGTGCAAAAGGTCACTGGAAAAATGTTCATGCTTACTGTCGTCTGATACAAGCCTTGAAGAATCGACCTTGTAGCACTAATATGGCACTATTAATGCATCTGATACATCTATCTCAAATTCTCAATTCTAGTAACAATGTATCAGATAGTGTAGTTTTATATAAACACTAAAGAAGCAATACTTATTCTAAATTACATTGACAGATTGCAGACTTGCAATCATGCTGTGCAGATTAGTGTGTAATGTGTTTATTGTATTTTAGATATCGCTTTCATGATTTTCGATCGTTATCGATGCACTTTTGATCGAATAGTTTCGTTTCCGAATTTACCGGAATATCGATGTCGTTCTCGTTTCCGACAATATCGTATCGATTTCGTTTTCGAGAAAATAATATGAAACTGAAAGTGATTTGATCTCCTACCGATCGTTTTCGACCGTTTTCAGCCCTAGACTACCCGACTTTGAAACTTGTATCTGAAGGCATCGAAGTAGTATAGCATGCGATTTCTGATTACCCGGCCGTCAATGGTCAAGTAGCATAGCTCCCTCCTACCTCGCAGGAAGTAGTACCATAGCGCCGAGCTGATCTTGTTCCGACAAGAATGCATCGCCGGAAGTACCTCATCGGCCGGACGGTGGCATTGCGGAACAGCTTGGGACGCACAAAAGTACATATTCTTAGGAAATAAAGGGTCTGTTTTTTATTATGATTTATGGTTTTTAGTTAAATTTTTTGAATTTTGGGCTGTTCGTGACAGAGATTACAAAGAGAGATACTCGCTTGCGATTTTAGCTAATACAGATGTTGAGCTTTTTACATGTACTACAATTAACTTGTAGACCCCGTTTTAAAAAAAATACTTCATTTGAAAGTTAGGTACTATAGCAAAAACTAAAAGTCGTTTCTAAAAACCGTAAAGAACATATCTAAATGCATCAATCAATCAATCAATCAATCATACATACAAATCCTCCTTGTGTGTTGAGAAAAGGGAAGGTTAAATAGTTCAAACGTACGTATGCCGGACAGATCTGTACGTAGGCTGTAAACACGTCAACGTAACTTGAGGTTTATACTATGATGACAGTTGCTCTTAAGGTAGGTTATCCAAACAGATTAGCTTCAATAATTGAGGTCGTTCTGGACGGGCAATAGCCTAGTATCCATGCATAGCTGCAGATGCACACGGTGACCAACAGCCGTATCATTTGACCCCATCCACTGAAGCACAGCGAGCAATACAGTCCAAGCACTACTGCAAGTGGTCATAATTAACATGTAGTTCACTTGTAAAGTTGTAATGGGCTCCATTGCAGGAATTACCACTTCTATATGTAGTACACGTTCTATCCCTTCAGGTTTGTACGAGCCACGGGACAAGAACGCACAGAGATAAGAGAAGAAATATTCTATATACGCCGGTTACCCATTTCAACTCGTTTTGCATGCAAGAGGTGTATGCTCTGATTAACTTTTATGTTTGAGCAAAGAACAAACCTGCAGCTCTTCATGCATGTATGTGTTCGTTGTTCTAGCATATTTGATGCGATCAAGCTAGCTAGCTTTCCAGATCGACGTCCACTCTATCGACAAGCTTTGGGTGCGTGATCGATCGGCAGTCACGTACATCTTGACAAAGGCGAGGTCGCGCACTGAGCACTAGGTGCAAATAGCACAGATAATTTTCGTCTCACTGACCAACTGAAGGATTGCGAAGTGAATATAGAAGGGTAAATGGATATCTGATACTATCCGTGTCTAACCCTGATAATAGGATAAGAGATGGATGATATTCGACCGTATATATCCGTATATAAATAATACGAGAGAGTATATTGTAACTTCACTTAGAAATAACATAACATATAAATGAGTTGTCACATCTAAACAGGTTATGTGGTCTTCATTCGTCATCTCAGCGATTAGTCTCTCCGTGTTCGCTCTGATTGCACCATATTGTCTAATATCCTGTGTAGGAGGTGCAGAAGAAGCGGATAATTCCCATTCGATTAACTGTCCGAAGGCTTATGAAATAATTACGGAATGGAGAAATAGATATCCGATATTATCTGTATTCGACTCTGACTCTAAGAAAAAATATAAAATATGATACATGATAAGTGATATTTATCTATATCCGTTTTGATTGCACCCACGAGCATCTTGATTAATTTCCGTACGTGCGCGTGATGGCCTGATGGGTCCCTGTCCAACTTGTAAGAGCATCTCCAGCAGGAGCCCTCAAAACAGGGCCCCTACTTTTAATTTGAGGGCTCCCCCTACTTTTGAGGGCCCTGTTTTCTGGGCTGCACTCCAGCAGGAGCCCTCAAAACAGGGCCCCTACTTCCCAATTCCCTCTATTTCCTCACACACTATATGCATATGTATTTGAGAACATCACATTATATAATAATTTATTTAAACTATAACTCTAAAGCACTATACTTAAAATTATGAATGAAAATACAAATATTCAAATTTAAATTCAAAGACAAATTTGGTCCGAATTTAATGATAGTCGATCACAACATAGTTCATAACATCTCTGCAAATCAAATGACATAATCATCAAACATATAGTCCGACAAAACAATTAAACAACTAACGTGCGCCATGTCGCGCCCACAAATGCTCCACAAGATCGTTTCGGAGTTTCTCATGTCCCTCTTTATCTTCAATCTCATTGTGTATTCTGAGAAACTCGGACAACACATTTGGATTACGGTGTTGGTATTCCTCCTGCCTCAGCTCCTCACCCCCATCTTGATCATAGTCATATCCCCCAACATCGTCGTCATCTCTCTCGTTCTCAATTATCATATTATGTATGATCACACATGCTGTCAATATGTACCATAGCATATCCTTACCCCAAAATCTTGCAGGACCCCTAATCATGGCAAAGCGTGACTGCAAAACACCAAATGCTCTCTCAACATCCTTCCTAGCCGCTTCTTGAGCTTGTGTGAAGTGAGACTTCTTGTTACCTTGTGGGTTTCTGTAGCTCTTCACAAATGTAGCCCAAGAAGGATAGATCCCATTTGCCAAATGATAACCCATGGTGTACTTGTTGCCATTCACCGTATACTCAATTGGAGGTGAAGTTCCAGAAGTTAGCCGCTGAAAAAGGGGAGACCTTCGAAGAACATTGATATCATTTAGTGATCCTGGTAATCCAAAAAATGAATGCCAAATCCACAAATCCTCCGATGCAACCGCTTCAAGGATCATAGTTGGACCATCCACATGTCCCGAGTACATACCTTTCCATGCAGTCGGGCAATTCTTCCACCTCCAATGCATACAGTCAATGCATCCAAGCATCCCTGGGCAACCCCTATTGTTGTTTATCTCCAGTAACCTTGCAGTATCCTCAATAGTGGGTGGCCTCAAGTATTGCTCACCAGAAACCTCAACCACTGCTCGAACAAAGTGCTTGAAGGCCTCAATCATAGTGCTCTTTGCGATTCTCACAACCTCATCCATGGAATCTGCAGGAACATCATACGCTAACATCCTAAAAGCTCCAACCACTTTCTGAAGGGCAGTGGCTCCAAGCAACCCTACTGCATTTGGCCTTTGCCTGAAATAGTCATCATGTGCCTCGACTCCTTGAACAATTCTCAAAAACAATGGTTTAGACATCCTGAATCTCCTCCTAAAAAATTTGTCATTGTAAATTGGAGGATCTGCAAAATAATCTGCAACAATGCGCAAGTTACCAGCATGCCTGTCTCTTGGCACCACTTGACGACCAAGCAATGAACCACGCCGAAGCTTCTTATGATTCCTTTCTTCAGCATCAGCAATAATTAGCATGGCCGCAACCAAATCATCGTCATCTGATTCTTCTTCTTCCCACCATTGATCAAGCAAATCGTTTTCATCATCGGTAAACACCATCTGCAGTATCATTGTCAAATATTAATTTATAATGCAACATAGTCAAGTACAGTACAGTCATATTTCAAACAGATCGCAATCCACTTTAAAACTTTCATGTCAAATCATAATTCATCTCAGCAAATCAAAAGAAACATAGTCATAATGCAACATAGCGCACAACCAAAATATAACATGCATATCACATTGAAACATAGTCCTAAACCAAAATAAAACATGCATATCACAATGAAACATCTATCAAATTCCTTCTCCGGCACAGTGCCCTCCACTAGCATCATGTCCTTCACTGCTACCACCGAAAGCACTGTTGAAGGCCGCCATCTTTTCAGCTGCAATTTGAGCCCTCATTGCTATCACATATGTCTTCTGGGCGGGCTCCAATGTGTTAAGGTCACAAAACATAATCTTCTGTTCTTGATCCCATAACATCTTTTTCTCCTCATTTGCAACCTTGCGCTCTTCAAGTGATACCTTGCGTTCTTCAATTGACACCTTGCGCTCCTGCATCATCTTGTTCTCCTGTCACCTATCCTCTCTAATTTTCTCTTTCTCTGTAAGCAATTTCTCTAGCAACCCTGCATAATTCATTTGTTCGCCTCCTTTCTTCAACTTCTCCTTTGCTTGCTTCCTCCCCATAGGCCTTTTACCATTAGGCATGGAAGAGTCAGGGGTTTGGCTCTGTCTACTCTCATCATCTTCTACATCAAACACATCTATTGCTGTTGGTGGTGAATTGCTTGCCCTAGGCCTTTTGTTGTTGATTGGGGGCATGAACTTCTCGCAATGCCTAATCTTCAACCAACAATGGAGGAAAGGAAACCCCTTTTTCTTTGGATCATTGTTTGCATATGCATTTTGAGCTTCTAGCAACTGAAATCGAAGACATGTGTCAGTACAAATTCTTAATGAAAAGATGCAACATCTTAATAAAAACAATCCTTACATGTTCCTGGTAGGGCACTCCACTAGGATGGCGGCGCTCAACCTCCTCAAATAATCCTTGAAACTTCTGACATTCCCTATGAATTGTCGCCCACCTATGCTCTAGAGAATTTGCATTCCTATCAGATACAAATTTTTTGTTGGCATGAAAGTTATCATGAATTCGCTTCCAATACGCTTTGCTAGGTTGCTCATTTCCAGTGATAGGATCCAAACTTATGTTCTCCCATGATTCACATAATTGGAGATCTTCCTCCTGAGAGTAGTTGGCAGCACGGATTGACTTCCTCTTTGGTGCACTAGGTTGACTAGGCTCGGTACCAATGGGTAAAATTGCAATGTCATCAATGTCAATGTCGTCAGACATCATCTGTGACCAATTACCTCCCTGCGACATATCTCAAACTGTGCAAAAAAACAGCACATATAACGTACAGTACAATTTAACACAAAAGAATTGCAAAAAAAACAGAAAGATGATGACAATGGTCTAGTTTAACTCATATTATTTCTGTAGCTAACCAAATGCAAGCCTTTTTCCCTAAAGACCAAGAGATTGCAAATAACAGCTATGGAATATAGCACATATGCACAGCATATTTTTACATTTTAATAAGTTATGGGCAGTCAAAATCAGCTATTGGATATTCATATGCTGCAGTTAATCCTTTGACCATCGTTAATTCCATGTCATGTATATGTAGGACTAAGCAATTTCTAAGATTGCTTCAATGCTGTCTAGTATTCACATCTTAGAATACCACCTTGCATCATCATGAAGGTTCATAATAGAAACAAAGTGACACATCAGAGTTGATTTGGTCAGGTGGCGTTCATGTGATGTAACATGCATGCAGGGTGGCACTTGCTTAAAAAATGAACCTCGATGTAGACAAATGAGCAATCTAGATCCCAGAAAATAGACAATGTGTTGTGCTATTTTTAATCCTAGAACCACTGGACCAGCAATATCTAGAGCATCAAACTATGGCAGGCACGGGAGCGATCTGTAGGAACGTGTTTTGACCCATGGACAACAGATCTGAATCGTGTAGCCATCTGTTTGAGCTAGCATAAAGAAGAAAAATCCAAGGCTTGTCATTTCAACCAGGTTTTTCTCATACTGACAATTGCTATTGGCTATTGCTACTCCAATTTCCACTTCCAAAACTCATACTGACAATTCTCCTTAGGTTTTTGCACTGAAAAATCAGAGCTCTCTGGAATATGTAATAGTCAGAAAAATCAGAACTTTACAAATACGCATCATATATACATACAAAAATCTGGCTCAAACATCATTTATGAGAGCACATTAAGATAAATTGTAAATAGAAAATTGCTTACGGGTGGGGGAAGAGGCGGGCGGCGGAGAGCGGGGAGAAGGGCGTCGGCGAGCGCTGGCGGCCGAGGTGACCCGCAGAAGCCGCGCGACGAAGAGGCGGGCGTCGGCGAGCGCAGGCGGCCGAGGGGACCCGCAGAAGCCGCACGACGAAGAGGCGGGCGGAGGAGAGCGGGGAGGCGGGCGTCGGCGAGCTCTGGTGGCCGAGGTGACCCGCAGAAGCCGCGCGGCGAAGAGGCGGGCGGAGGAGAGCGGGGAGGCGGGCGTTGGCGAGCGCAGGCGGCCGAGGGGACCCGCAGAAGCCGCGCGACGAAGAGGCGGGCGGAGGCGAGCGCTAGCGGGCGGGGAGGGGAAAGAGGCGGGCGGGGTGGGAAAACGGCGGCGCGCACGGGAGGGGAAAGAGGCGGGCGGGGTGGGAAAATGGCAGCGCGCACGGGAGGGGAAAGAGCTGGGCGGGGCGGGCAGAAAACGGACTTCAACAGTAATTTGAGGGCTTGGTCTAGAGCCCCTAGGAATGAGGGCTGGAGGGGGGATTTGAGGGGCCCCTCAAATTTGAGGGCTCTAGTAGGGGCCCTGCTGGACCTCTGTTTTTGCCTCAAGCCCTCAAATTTAGTTTTAGGGGCTCAAATAGGGGCCATGCTGGAGATGCTCTAACGGATGAGCCAGGAGGCAACTTCCCAACCAAAGAGGGAAAAAAACAGTGAAATTAACATCAACAAAAGCACGCGGAAAGTTTCCCGGGTCGAGTAAAATACATTTGATTCTTATTTGGAAAAGCCAAGATTGTAGTCTGAATTGGCCTATTAATCTGTGTCTCATTGTGTAGAACCTCGAACAACAATCAACGAGAAGTGAATAGGAACCAACACAATTAAAATCTTTTTAAATCTTTTTCTTAAAAGAAAAATCAAAGGTATTCACACTAATAGCTATATAAAGCGATAGAGATCAGAAACTAAGCACCCACAAAAAAAGCTCCAAGAAAAATCGAGTCAAACGGGACTTTACTCTTCTGGCATGTCAAACCGCCAACTAGAGACCGGTCTGATCGCTACAAGGCCGGTCTGATTGGGTTGGGCTAGTCTGGCCACAACAGGGCCGATCTGACCTCTTCCTCCAGAGCAAAACATATTTTCGACACGATTTCAAACCGAGAAATGATGCAATTTTTTTATCACAACTCCAAAAGAATTGAAACTTGGTATACACCTTCTCTAGGATATCATGAACTTATTCTAATCATAGATTATGAAGATCAATCCCAAAGTTTTTACCCTTATTCAAAATAAGGAAAGTTGCACCAGACCCGAGCAAAAGAAGGAAGCCTCGATCTACCCTTGCTCGTGAATCCTTGATGATCTAGATGACCTTAGATGTGTTCTCACATATTATAGCAAGCTAGATTATAACACGAACTTAAGCTAAATCACCAATAAGATCAAAACACCGAAATCACCCCTCTCTTAAGCAAAATCGAATAATTCCAAGAACTTACAAATAATAAGTGCTTAGATGGATGAGATCTAGTCTCTAAAAGGCATCTTCATCACTCCTTAGTACAAATCAAGATCAAGAGAGGAGACGAAAACACAAAAAAAACTAAGCCAAATTAAGATTTCAACACTTGACCACAAGAGGAAAAACTTGAATGAATTTTGATCTCTATTGATACTTGGAGATAAATGTTTATAGCCACTGTCTAGGCATACACAAAACCTAAGGATGATATAAAGCTTAACTATAAAAGCCTCTGATATCTTTCATAAAGTTCTCTACAAGAATCCTAACTCTCCACAAGGAAAATCCAAACCATCACATCTAGTTGATTTCATCCACTCTTACATGGGCTAATCCGTTAACCCAATACTATACCAAGTTTTACACTCACTCATACACACTTCTCAAAGCACGTGTACCTATTAACCCACAAGCGAATTAACTTGATTTACTTAACATTTTCAACACATTCTTAATCCTATTCACTTAGGCCACCACCGCAGTTTCTCACACCGTCACCTTTTCAGTATTAGGAAATTTACCAAAATGCTTCTTAACCTCCTTCCACGAAGCCTCGCGCTTCCTTCACTTTGAAGCAACCCCATGCGCTATCTTCAACTCCATGTGACCCCAATGACTTACCGTCAAGTCTCTCACGCTTTCGAATCCCACTAAACCATTCTCGCTTGCAAACAGGACCAAGTCACTTGGTGTGCCACATGCCTTTCCATCTACCACCGGTATCTTCCTAGCTAGTAACCACTCTGCTAGCCTCAGTTATCTTTTGGTGGCACCATGATCGTTCTGGATCTCAGCTCCCCTAGTCTAGTCCTGATCCCTTGACCGCTTTAGATATAAACTTTCCTAACTTAGCCCCGGTCTCGTACGCCTCACCATTATCTAGTTATGGAGTCCTACAACCAATAGTAAAAACCAAATTGTCATGTAGCACCATATAATACACAAAATCATTATTCAACATAATTGATGAGCCATGAACACTTAACTTCCATCAAAATGTCATAACATGCTGTTTTTACATGGCCCATAGTGCCTAATGACTACTCATCATATCTTCACGCATTTGAACTCTCCAGAATTATTTCTACATGTATCGGCCTTGTCACTCGGTGCACTATATGCATCAACTCGCCTCTCCAAGATCCTTGTCTTCTTTGTGCTCCCTTTTGAGCTACATAGCCTCACCCGGACTTACATAGCCGCTCCAAACCTCAGCACCCCCACCTAGTCCATGTCCATTACCGTTGACTGTTACGTTCTCCAAGTCACTTGCACATCCAAAGATCAAAAAATCATATTGAGCAAAAATTCCATACATTTGACTCATGTTAGTCAAAATAATACATCACATAAAATGTATGAACCTAAACACTAATCATAACCCTTAGGACCAAATTTTAAACCATAGTGCACACACTTGGCCGATCTGACCACCCCTTACCTCTCCGGTAATAGGGAACTGGTCTGACGCGACACTCATGCCGGTCAGACCGTCCGACAACCTCTGGTCGGACTGCTCTCAAGCTCATTCGCACCGAACACCAGTCAAACCGCCTCTACAGGGCAGTCAGATCACCTTTGTCGGCTGGTGGAACCGTTGGGTGGGTTTTTTTGGGCTGTGGCTTATGACTTGTAACTTAAATTTTTTAATTCTAACTATTCATGAGAGGCAGTACGCAGAGAAAAATAATCACATACGATTTTGGCCGGTACAGCTGAACTCAGTACACTTTTTACTACAATCTTTCTGTTAATCTCGTCTTGAAAAAACACACCGTTTGAAAGCTAGTTACTATAGCATAAGCCACAAACCATAAGTGAAAATTAACTCAGCCATTGTCTACTAGACAACAAAATCAGAGCAAAAGCTACGAAATCAAACTCAAATTTCGACAACGGAGCACAAACAAACTCAAATACTTATGACACACATAAAGTGATTTCTGCATAGTCTCACACTTTGTGATCTCAAAGGAAAAAGTCTCTTTGGTTTGCATCTAACAGAATATGATAGCTTTTGCTCGAGAACTGCGATAGTTTGTTTTGTGATCGTATTATTGTTTTGAAAGACCTGGGCGCATTCAGGATCTGAGCAGGCCTAATTGAATGGCTAGAGTTACGCAAGTCCCCTTCAAAGGGGCTTCATTCAGGACAAGTAATTCGGCTGGGACAGAACATTTCCGTTGCCAATACATATATACCGTATACGAAGTAGCTAGTGCTTTCCGGGAAAGAACTATTTGTGCCTATTTCATGTAGCAATGGCAATTGCTAGACCTGACGTCTTGTTGTATCACTGACAAGTTCGTTAGTTGGGCGCGCACGGTGGAGATTCTACCCAGAAGCGCGGCTAGAACAGATGAATCTTGGAGCATGGAGCTGTCTACATCTCCAACAATGCCGTGCCGACGCGATTAGGACGGCGCCTCGATCGGCCCCTAACCGCTACACGCGAACAACGTACGATGAAGGCGCGCGAGGCGCGATGCCAAAGCCATGTGAGCGTCGGGAGCCGAGTCGATCCCGGCGTGGTCCACGGGGCGCGGCCTCACCACCCGGCAGCACGCGGTAGGTCCCTCCCGTCGGGGCCGGCCGGCGCCACCAACCCGCTTCGTGCCCCCTCACCAAACCGCGGCAGCGCGCGCGAGACCACGCCGAGCACGCTGGCTCGCCTCGACCCAACACGGCAAATCGATCGGGCGGCCGTTTCCGGTACGTAGATTTGCTAGAGAGTGGTCCTGGGCGTCCTGGCTCTGGCTGGCTGGCCGGCTCCTGACTTGAGCACATGCCAAGGTTATCAACTATGAGATCATGTAAAAGTCATCTTATATTATGTGATAAATATTTGATTTGATTTGTATTTTATTGTTGAGGTTTGAGTTTGATTTTATGACTTTTGTACTCTCTGGTTTTGCTGTCAGGTGACCAGCTGTCGGACCGGTCGTGGCGGTCCGGTGTGACTGATTTCTAGCTAGCAGTACGTTTATTCGAGAGAGGTATTCTTTTTGTTGCACGAAAGTTTCAAGAGCGGTGTGATCGGCTGTGTGATGGCGGTCTGACTGGAGAGGTGTTGAGTGGTCTGACCAATATGATTGCCGTGGTTAGACCGGTCTCCTTACTAGGGTTTGACCGAGGTTGACTAAGGCTATTTGACTAGCCGTTGGTTGGCAGTCAGACTGTCCAATATTGAGTTGAGTTATGTCTTAGTTGTGTTGTTACTCTAGGAGCTTTTTAGGAGCCTTTGTAAGGTATTAGTCATGATGGGACACTAGAAGGGCTGTAATTTTCGTCAATAGTAATATTCATTTTCAGACACACAACATAAAATGATGTCTGACAGTCATTTTAGTAAAATATATTAGCAAAACCACTATCATAATTGATTGTGCATAACCTACAGCACTGTCGGCTATGTTGGCCAATGCCACTGTGGTGCATGAAATTTGTGTCATACAAATATTTTATGATAGGAGTGTTGGAGATGGTTAGCTCATCTTCAAGTGGGCTGATGGTGGAATAAACCACGAAATAAAATGTAAGAATTTATATTTTGTCTATTTTATGTGCACTCAAAATTATAACACAATATATATAGCATGTAAAATTTATCTTATACCATCGTATCTAAATTGTAGAATATAATTCTCTAATATAAATAGAGGGTGGATTTTTTGGACTTATAGCTTATGGCTTAAATATTTGAATTCTGGCTGCTCGCAAGAGGCAATATGCAGAGGAAAATAGTCGCATGCGATTTTGGTCAGTACAGTTGAACTCAGTACACTTTTTCTACAATTTTCTATTGACCCCGCATTGAAAAAATGCACTGTTTAAAAGCTGGTTACTATAGACAGTCAAGTATAAGTCAACTTTAAGCCCAAAAGAACCCGGTCATAAACTTTGCATTTGTATTACCAAAAATGATGAATCCAGGGCATCTCCAATGGTTATAGCTAGCAACTAACTATAAGACTTCCATATCATCTATATAGTACACACTAAAGCTAGCATTCTAAAGAACTATCTATAAGGATAGCTATTTGATGCTTACATGCACACACAGAATTTATAGAGGCTGCCTCGTTTGGAGTTATAGACTAGTGCTTAAGGAAGAACTGGCTCGATTTTTTTTGCATACTCTCTTTCTTCCACATAGGATATATGCTGATGTGTACATGCATATAGCTAGCTGACTCAGACCATTGGAGATGCCCTTAGAGCAAGTTTAATAGTACAGATAGCTGCTACCTCCAATACATTTCCATATCATCAAAAGATAATGATGCAGTCAACTCATACAATAAGCTGGCTATAAGTTGTCTCCACAAGAGCTCTCAATCATTTAATACATACATGAGTATTGATAATTTAATACATGCATGGGTATAGCAATTAGTTCTATGGGTACATGCATGGATAATGCATCTTTTCCTGTGCTATAGCCTGACTCTTGCATGGGAGTCGGCTTGGCTCTCTCTCTCTCTCTCTCCTTGTCTCTCCCCTCCACATAGGACTATGCTGACATGGATTCCCTTGTAGCTAGCACAGTCAGCCTTAGGCCAGTCTCAATGCAATGTTTCGTATCACTGTTTCCAATACTAATAGTCTTGGAAACTGGAACATGAAACAACCTCTCTCAATGGATAGTTTTGTTTCACTGTTTCATAGGCTTGTTGCAGCATTTAATTCTTGTGTTGTGCTGTGATCAAATACGCTAGATGAACTTTGTAGCCGTTTGTATGTGTTCTCAATGGATTAAACGTTATCATGTACCGTTGCATGCTAGGGATGAACTAAGTTATATTTTAATTATAATATTGATATGGCCAAATAAACATGGTCAACTATATATAACATTTTAATTAATTACAATACTCATGGATGCGCTCGCATAAATTGAAATGATTACACATATATAAAAATGTTTACATATAGTCTATCTCAAACTTCAGATATATTTCGACCACATCCAAACTTATTCCAAATATGTTCCACCAAATCCTTCTTAAGTCGAAAATGAGCCGATCGATCTCGAATATCACTATCTTTTTCTAAAACTCTGTCAAACGTAACATACTGTTCAGGAGTGAATTCTGGTTCTTCAATAATCGTTGTACTGGGTGCCACATTCAGATCTAGATTATCTTCAATGTCCTCTTTCTTTTCATCTTCAACTATCATATTGTGAAGTATGATACAAGCTAGCACAACGTCATGGAGTTGATCTCGGTCATATAGACGAGCTGGTCGTTTTAAAATGGAAAAACGACGGCGCAATACACCAAAGGCTCGTTCGATATCCTTTCTTGCCCCTTCTTGCTCCTGTGCATATAACTTGTCCTTATCAGTGATGGGCATACGTATTGACTTCACGAGTACAGCCCATTCTGGGTATATTCCATCAGCAAGAAAGTACCCTATGTTGTGTTGATTCCCATCGACCATGTATTGGACTCTAGGAGCTTGTCCTTTTAGCTCTTTAATAAATAGAGTAGATTGGTTCAAAACATTAATATCATTGTTAGAACCCGCGACTCCAAAGAACGCATGCCAAATCCAAAGATCATGTGATGCCACAGCCTCAAGAATCATCGTCGGCACCTTCTGATCACCACGAGTGAACTGACCCTTCCATGCAGTTGGGCATCTTTCCCATTGCCAATGCATGCAGTCAATGCTGCCGAACATACCAGGAAAACCTCGTTTCTCACCAAGTTTAAGTAGACGCTCAGTATCCTCCATAGTGGGGCGCCTCAGATACCGTTCACCAAATACAGCTCTAACACCTTTGACAAAATTCTTCATTGCCTCCATTGCAGTAGTTTCTCCGATCTTCAAGTATTCATCTAGTTCATCCGCAGCGCTGCCAGTAGCCAATTGGCGAATAGCCGCAGTACACTTCTGTAGTGGAGTGAGCCCTTGCCGATTAACGGCATCCACCCTTGGAGTAAAATAATCAGACCATTGGCCTAAGGCCTCGACGATGCGGAGGAAAAGTGGCCTAGACATACGAAATCTTCGGTGAAAAATATTGGAAGGATAGAGAGGATTTTCTGAGAAATAATCATTTACTAGTTTCTGATTAGACTCCTCTCGTGGCCTCTTGATCTATTTCCTCGGATTGAATCGATGATCAGACACCTTTTTCTGAAGACCTTCAATGCTAGACGGTATAACCACCGTGGCTTCACTGATTACATCATCTAGGATCTCATCCTCAGCAATGAACTCGTCTAACGAGTACAGAGGATTTTGACTGTCATCAGTTGAGGAATGATTGCCATGTTCCTCAGACATCTTTGTGGATGGTAAAAGAGTGAAGAAAAAGAGTGAGGAAAAGAGTCGATGCATAAGAAAAAGAAATATACAAAGTTTATTAGAAAGTTACCTCAAAGCTTTCACACAACAATACAGAACAAGATGGCAAAAGAATGAGGAAGAAAGAAGGCCTTCGTGTGTGAGGAATAGAGAAGGCCTTGATGTGCATATATATAGGTACATACGCAGCACTTAATATAAATGTGAAACTGCCATACATGCACTAGGAAGCAGTTTCACATTAGAAAGTGCAGCACTCACATTCAGGATTCATATTCAGATCAATAAACTGCAGCACTCACATTCATGATAAATGTAGCAGTTTCATATTCATATTCAGATCAATAAACTGCAGCACTCACATTCATGATAAATGTAGCAGTTTCATATTCATATTCAGATCAATAAACTGCAGCATTCACATTCATGATTAAGATAGATAGTGCATTCATATGGTAACTAGGATAGATATATCACCCACGGCAAAAGAAAGATAACTAAGATAGATATATCACCCACGGCAAAAGAAGACAGATAACTAAGATAGATAGACAAGTGCACCCTGCAGAAACGAAAATAGTTGAGGATAAGCATTCAACTATCACTGGACATAAATTTTCGTTGTATTAGTTCAGCAGAAACGAAAGGCCTTGAGGATCAGCATTCAACTAACCTTAGTCAGCAAACAGCTTTTCCTCAATCTTACGTATTGCTTTATCTCGGTTAGCCTTGTCAATTTCAGACATTTGACTTGTATCTTGTTTAAGCAAGGAATTATAAACCTCAAACATCCTTGCTTCCTTTTGCTCATGTGCAGCCTTGAGATTTGTATTTGATATTTCAATCTGTGTTTCTGTCACCTTTTCACACTCCAACTTTCGATCTTGCTGCACCTTAACAATTTTGTCAATGTTGTCTCCAAGGATGACAATTCCTTCCATAATATTTTTCCTTCTTGCGCTTTCCATTGCGCTCGGCCTTTGCTGCTTCTCTACCAATGGGACGTGATTGTTCATCTGGAACATCAACTATCTCACTCTTGTTTTTCTCTGTCTCCTGAAACTATGCACACCATTTCAGTTCATCTTTTAGTTTCTTCCACCAATGCACCAACGGGAAAGGCTTTCCATACTTTTTTGCATACATCTTCTGTGCCTCATCCTCCAGCATGTCGTCGGAGTATCCGCTTTTATTCACTTTAGTTACCGTACTCTAGTAGCCATTGAAATCATTGATCGATGACTTTAGGCGTGACCAGTGAACCTTCAATTGGTTTATTTCCCTTGCACGTTTTGGATTCCCATTCTTGTTAAATTGATCAGTGAGTTCCATCCAGAATGTATCACCTTTCTTGTCATTTCCCTTAACTGGGTCTTTAGAAGCATTCAACCAAGCACTGGCCTACAAAATACAAAATAAGAAAATATTAATAAATCAAACTGTACCAAGCACTGGCCTACAAAATGCAAGATAAGAAATTATCTATGTGTTGTAATTACCAGTCTCTCTTCCTCTTCATGAGTCCAATATCTTTTCTTTACTAGCCTATTTGCCTCATCGTTGTCATTTTCATCAATGTCAATGTTCACCGTTTCGTTTTTTGAAGTACCTTGTTTCACTGCTGGGGGTGTTGCTGTTCCATAGGCACTTGGTGGTGGTGGTGGAGATATTGGGTTGAAGCTCATATTCTGACCAACCAAATGAAAATTTTCTCCTTGCATCTGTGGCTGCGGGGGATAGTGTGGTCGTTGAAAAAAACATAGAAAACCACCTGGTGGATAGACCCTGAAATTTTCACACAATTAAAAGTGGAGGCCTCAATCAACAGAGAACAGGGGTAAGATGTGTGCCACACTGTTGCTGTTCAAATAGACAAATATTATGATGCATGTAGATGGATAGGACAAAGAATGCAAGCAACCAGTTTGCACACGTATGCAGACAGTTAATTGAGTTAAGTGAGTTTGTAATGAGCATTATCATTTACTATAATCTTCTCCAAAATGCTGAGGATCCTTAAGTTTCCTTCATGCTAGATATCTTGATTTGAGATCAGTGGAACAATATTGTCAAGTGGCTAAACTAATACTGGACACATTATTAGAATTGACCCGAAATATTGTGATGTAGAAATACAAATGCACAAGGAAGCTAACTTATTGATACACTGCTAGATTCTGCCAACTTCCTGTTGTTTCAAGAACTTTGAAAGATAGGTTTTCCAGGCAAAGAATCATCCAAAGAATTAATAGGTAGCCCTTAGCCCATGAATTCAGAACTAGTGGTGTAAACATGGATCATATCTGTCCCAAACGTTTTTAGTCCTTAGCATAAAACGTAACTTAGATCCTATTTCCTCGAGCAATGTTTAAAATCATTTACTAATCTCCAGTCGGTACCTATAACAGTCTGTTAGGAATCATTAACTCATGAGTGATGACAGTGAGGCACCTCTTGTGTAGTGTATGAGAATGTGTCAAAGCCCCTGTGAGGTTTGAGGTCTCCTCATTTTTGCTATGACATTGAATTAAAATCTGCACGAGTGATTCACTTATCTCACAGTAAACTCTTTAGTACTAATGCATTTCTTCTGGTTTATATTCATAACTATGTTCATTAACCTAATTAAGGTATGTGATGTTTTTCAGATAATTGATGCTGTTGTTGCTGCACGTATTTTGAATGCCACACTTGTTGTTCCGAAACTGGATCAGACATCTTTCTGGAAAGATGCAAGGTTTATTTGAACTACTTGCAGCCATCGAAATCAACTACTTGCAGCCATCGAAATCAACTACTTGCACAGATCGAAATCAACTGCTTACCATGAATTTGGGGCTTGTTGGTTTCCATGTTGAGATGGAAAATTTGGGGGTATGGCCCCCCATCCTGCTCCTTGCGGTGGCCGTGGCGACAGAGTTGAAGTCGGCGCAACAGGGGAGGAAGTTAGAGGCGGCGCTGGGGCAGAAATCGGCGGCGGCGCTGGGACAGAAATCAGCGGCGGTGACACTGGCGAGGAATCTGGAGGTGTCGAGGACGCCGTCTTGAGGCTGCGCCGGCTGCCCCCGCACCCTTTCCCTCCTCTGCCGGATGCGTGCCGGCCCGAGCTCTCCACCGGCGCTGGATCCATCGGTAGAAGCACGAAGAAGATGGCCGGCGCTGGATCTCCCCAACCGCTCGGCTCTGCTCCACGGGGAAAAGGAAAGAAACTGGCGGGAGCACGGAGCACGGGATTGATGCAGGCGGGAAGGATTGGGGGCGGAGGCGGGAAGGATTGGGGGCGGAGGCGCGCGGAGCACGGGATCGAAGCCCATGAAACTTTCCCCCTCAATGCAGGTGTCGTGCCGTTTCCAATGAGTTGGAAACTGCGCACAGTCGTTTCATCCCCATTAAACGTTTCCTTTCTCTCTCCTCATCAAAACAGGGTAAAAAATCTATTTTTGCTGATGTGTCACCCTATTTAATGCCCATGAAACTCCCATGACATCCCCATTGAGACTGGCCTTATTAAACTTGCTCTTATACCGAGATAAACAATTTGGTTGCCAACAGCCATATTGGAAAGACCAAACTGAATCCCAAAAGTTTTGTGAAGTCCTAGCCTGCCCCATAATCAGTGTTCCCTAATTAACTGCCTCTTACTTCCGCTATATCCCTATTGCACCACATATATCTATCAATTCTTCAGTTGAGCACCATCAATCTCTCCTTTTCCTGCACATTGAGGCTGGTGACTGTGGGTGGTAGGCCGACAGCAAGAACTTGGTGGCAAAGGGTGCATGGTTGTCGTATAGTCCTCGCAGATGGAATCTGTCTTCCAAGCCATAGCGAGAAATTCAGCTAATCCTCCACCACCACATGTAAGTGACCTGCAGTAAGCTACGTTGATTAATCCTCTGATCAGTTGTATATCCTCCAACTCACCATATTCTTGGATTTTTTTCCTAAACACTAATTTAGGGTTTTAGGATGATAAATACTCTTTAATGCTTTATAGTTCTAAACCAAATCTTTACTCGATTCTTGTTTGGTTTGAATCTACCATAAATTCTAACTTTTGGATTTACTTCATTTTAATTTTTGGCTTCCCTTCTATTCCTAATTTAAGACTTTTATGACCATGTTTTTTACTTTATAACTCAAGTTCAAGATTTATTTCTACTTTACTTATGCTTACATTTAAATTTTTTTCTAGCCTTGTCAACTGACTTCACTTTGGCATGCTTTTAATATAAATTCTTCTACCCTAAATTTTTTGATCATCTTTTTATATTACTATTACAATTGAAATTAATTTCTTATCAATTCCCTCTTTTCTACTCTTTTTTTATTGTCTTGGGTTTTCCATTTTTCTTAGGAACCTCAATCAACACCATTAAAATCCAAGAAAATCCAATTGCAAACAAGATGCAAACCAAAAAATTTTAATTCTTACATATTTTCGAGTAACAAGGACATTTGGGCTATTACACCTTGGCTCCTCAAAAGTGTAGCCCTGATTCTCATTGTTGACCATAGTTGACTTCAAGCCTCCCCGCATATCTAATGACAAAGAAATCATTTTTGTGCACAAATTCTTCACAACTTGACCTATATTAGTCAAAGCATGCTTCATGCAACATAAATGCACTAACACAGGTCCAAACAAACCAAACCACAACTAAATACCCAAAAAATCACAAAACTAGTCGAAATACCCATCCTTACCAGTTAGACTATTGAGGCTCCCGATCTGACTACTGACAGCTATCGGTCAGACTACTTGACCCCAGCCAGTCTGACCGTTAATTGATCTGATTGGTTCCTTTGATAGAACACCCTCTGAAAAATGCAAACTGAGCAAATTTTAAATTCCAACTCCATAAACTTGGCAATGGTTTATCACACAAAATTCTAGACCTTTTCACATGGTCTCTCGGAGAGCGGTTTAGGTCAAAGAGGTGCTAAGGAGGCCAAGTAGATAGAAGCTTGCTCTTTAGCGGGTTTGGACTTTTGTGCTCTGAAAAACATACATAAGTCTTATGTAAATGTAAAACCCAGTGGGGGGTTGATGGGTTTCCCCAGTTATGCTAATTGATAGTATCCATTATGGTTATAAGTGAGCTAGTTACTCCATCTAATTGAGTGGGTGTAGTTGGTGGCTAGGCTAAGGAGAGAGAGGGAATCAACCAACTACTCCTTCTAGGGTTTGAGTGAGAGAGCCGTGTCTTCTATGCTGGAGTGGTATAAATCAGATATCTATAAGTTGCAATAGATAAATCTTGTTCTACTTTCATAGAGTGTTCTTGATCTTGTTGATTTTGCTCTTGTTTTGGTCGATATTCTTGCTCTCTCTCCCCTTTTCTCTTGATTTTGTTGATTTCAAGGACGTGTAAGTGATGCTTCCTCATGAGGATCATACGCCATCCATGTAGCAACTAGCTGTAGCAAGATCTTTGTGATTCCTGATTTGATTCGATTTGGAGCCCTTCTTGTGGAATCGTGTTTCTAGGATTTTGGTCTTGAATATTTGGGTGTTCTTGCTTGTTGTGACATGTGAGAACCTATCTAGAGCCATCTAGGCCATATCAAACCCATGTAAGTCATCTGTCTAGTTGTTGAGTTTTGCATGATTTTGATGCAATCTTACTTGTTTCAATTAGAAAATGTTAGAACTTTGGCTAAAATGCTTGCGATCCTTAGATGGATTAGGTTTTTGATATTTTTGGCAAGGTGTGTGCAAAATTTTAAATCATTTATACTTGTATTTTGAGGATCATGTTATTTTAGGGTTTTGCACGGGCTAATTTCTAGGTCTGTATCAGGAGAGTGGTCAGACCACCCTATGCCAGTGGTCAAACTGGCTTCAACTAGCGGTCAAATCGCTAGCTTCAGGCCGGTCCACCTGCTCTATCAATAGCGGCCAGACTAGTGATGTGGTTTTAAACCCTGTTTTGCTTCTGCGCTTTGTTGAGTTCTTTGTTGGTAGGTTAATCTGATCTTCTTGGCTTCCAGTATCTAGTGGAGTGAAAGTTTTGAAATATAATCTGAGAAGATTGAATTTGAAGGCATCATTCACTCTCCGATTTCCATATCGGGTCCTACAATAGTCATGGTCATGTCGATGATTTAATCATCCGATCTTATGAAATAAACAAGGGAAGACTACGTTCTAGACTATACAGGGGCAGAATGCCTTTATTGTTCAAAATGTATTACAGATGGTGCTCAATGATCACGAAGAACAATGAGCCTAGATGAATTATGGCTCAGATGAGAGATCTCCTGCACTATCGCTCGACTTGGCCTTAAATAGCACTGAAGAGGTGGTAGTTGTATCCGATGAAGAGGTGCTTTGTTGCTTTCAGGAATTGGCACACACAGAGATGGTTGTTGTTAACGATTCACCCTTCAGACACAGTCACAAGGTGGTTTCTTGGGCAGTTCTTGTTAGTGAGACATGAGAGGAGCTGGGTGGTTACGTTAGAAACACAACAACACACGTTTCCCCCATCTACTGCACATGATAGTATATAATAGTTCCATCTAGTCGGGTGAGTCGTGAGTCCATATGTCAGTTCTTGAACCCTCCAACTGGTGTATAATTGACACCTAGTGTGAATTAGTCATATAGACCTCCAACTATGGGATATATTTGGAGGCTATCGATTGAATTTTGTTTTGACAGCTATCGTAAATAATAAATATTTATTATAGATTATTTAATTCTCGTAAGGTCCATTGGCTAGAACACTTACAACAAATTTCTCTAGTACCCGTGCATTGTAATGTACAGTACTAGTCGGTCCAGACACGTACTGTCAGAAATATACGTACATCAATATATACCAGGTAGTCCACGTACGTCCCAGAAAGGCGTAACTATCGATGCAAGATTAAACGGGAAATATGAAACAGCAGGAGCTTTGGTGCTACTGACTTGAATACGCCTTTCGAATCATCGCAAAATATCCTCGATAAATACATAGGAAGCATATATCGATCGAAGTGATTAATTTACAATTCAGCAAGTCCTCTGCTCCTCATTAATCTGATTCGCAGTTGAGGAAACGTAAATAGTGAATTTTTTGTACTGCGAGGAAATATAGCAGTGATATACTGATATTGACGCAGAAAATCTGCAACTGCAACCATGCACAGTACAAGCTCGTATTGTTCTTAATTCTATCCTCCAAATGCGAATTTTTAAAAATAGTATATATTTTTATTAATATTTACTTAAATATATAATCACTAAAAAATTACATAAATAACCTTATATCGCCATTTCAAATCACGATAGACAGACCTCTGTCATCATTTAAAATGGCGATAATCTTATGTGGAGTTCCGTATGACAGTCAGCAAGCCTCTATTGCCAAATGAATTCACAATAGAACATCTGTCACCAATTGAACTGACGACAGAGGCTGCCATTAGTTCAATTAGCGACAGAGGTTCTATCATCAATTCAATTGGCGCTGACTGCCAGACGGGACTCCACGTAGGATTATCGTCATTTGAAATGACAATTGAAGCTGCGGGGGTTTTTGTTGTCATTTCAATTGACGATTCGTCTATCTGTCGCCAATTAAAATAGCGACAGATGTCATGGCGCCAACGTGGCACTCTGTCATCTATTCGTTTGAGACAGAGAGCTCTACCCTAAATTCAAATGAAGATAGAGTTTCTATCTTCATTTAAAATAGCAACAGACGGTTATTTATATAATTTTTTGATTGATGATATATTTATGTAATATTTTTTTAAATCTGTAATTTAAAAAATCCTCCAAATGCAAAGGTAACGGACAAGGCGTCGCGCGCGGTTGCTTTCTCACGCACTGCACCTGCATCTGCATGCATGCAGCTCGTCGTACGGGCATCAGTCTGTTGGTGTCCGGGTCCATGCACGAATGCCAGCGCGTTGCCCTTGTTTGTTCGCTCCAACTAATCCATCCATGCATGTACTGCAACAGTCCAATCAATGCATGGTTGTTCAACTCAATCTAGCACTTGCCATGATCCTGGCCTGCATTACTTCGCTGCCTGCCCATTTTTCTCCCACACAGCAATTAATTGGAATAGGCCATGTTATGATTGTTCATACTACTTCTGAGTGTGTGAGAGCGCCTGATGTGCAGCTCGCAGAAGAGTGTAGCTTAAGCAACCCTAGCTAGTCTGTCCCAGCAAATCATTGGTATGATCCCCACTGGAACTGGATCGATCCATCAGATAGATCTGATGCTTTTCCTGCTATAAGACAGTTCGATCACTGGCTCGATCTGGCTAGCTCTTGCTTGCTAAAAGTTAAGTTTTTTTTTTGGGGGAAATCTCTTAGGGTATCTACAATAATAATAAGAAAAATCGCTTGCTAAAAAAGACAACGTGAGTGATAACATCTTTGACAATTTATCTCTATCATCATTTTCATAACTATTTTTTTATTCCCCACAACTTCCCCTCACACACACAATTCTCTCACTTGTGTGATGTTTACCACATCCTCTCTCTTCGCTTTCTCTATCCTCCGACTAAGATTTGTAGTGATATGACAGAGAAGAACAACTATTAGAGATACCCTTATGAACCGGAAAAACGACAGAGTAACTTCTTTTTTGTGGCAGTATCAATAATGCACCGTGACTGACCATCAGAAAACATTACTGCCGTGTGTCAAACTTATCCCATGTAAAACTGGGTGTATGTGCATGAATAGTACATCAATAATGTACTAGTTATTCGTCGAATGAAAGAAGTAACTGTAATCATGAAGACAACACAGTTGAATGAGGAGCATCGATCGTCAGCCCTGTATGTACTCTTTTGCTGGTTAATGAAGTAATGCTATGTAGACTCGACGCTCGTCATCCATCGGTATACAGCGACTGAACCTGTACACTGTACAGTACGCATCGCCCTGTTCCAAATTTTCTCAGCCACAGTTTGGCTGAACAATCTAAAAATCCTACAGGCTGCAGTGCCTGTCCTTGACCCTTAGGATACTCTCCCCAGAACAGGGCACTCAACTTTCTCTGACTTGTAACTGTGAGAACGCAAGAACTGATGAAGCGTTTCTACCTCTCATGGAGGCCGCGGTTTACATGTTAAATAGGATGGAACAGCCCCCATCAAGGCGATTACAGAGTTGGTTACAGAGTTGGAAACGGAGAGGAATTACAATGGGTTACAAGCCGTGAGAGAGAAGGACTCTAAGCTATATCGTATAGAAAGAGGAGTACGCAATGTATTCTAACATCCCCCCTCAATCATAACTTTACTAAGTTAAGATTGTATCGAAAATCCTCAAGCTGTCGAAGTGACAAGGCTTTAGTAAACCCATCTGCTACTTGATCTCCTGATGAAATAAATTTGACCTCCAATTGTTTTTGTGCAACTCTTTCTCGAACAAAGTGATAATCCACTTCTATATGTTTTGTGCGTGCATGAAAAACTGGATTTGCTGACAGATATGTAGCACCAATGTTGTCACACCACAATCTCGCTGCAGGAGGCGTGGGAAGCCCTAGTTCATTCAATATACTTTGTACCCAGATTATCTCAGCTGTAGCATTGGCAACGGCTTTGTATTCTGCTTCGGTACTGGACCGAGAAACTGTGGCTTGTTTGCGTGCAGTCCATGAAATAAGATTATCACCAAGAAAAATAGCAAAGCCTCCAGTGGAGCGGCGATCGTCTAGACTCCCCGCCCAATCAGCATCAGAAAAAGCACTTATCAACATGGAGGAGGATTTGTTGATTCTAAGTCCGAATCGCATGGTCAACTTGACATACCTAAGTATTCTCTTGACCGCACTCCAATGTTCTGTAGTGGGTGTATGTAGAAATTGGCATACCTTGTTAACAGAGAAGGCGATGTCTAGTCTTGTCAATGTAAGATATTGTAGTGCACCTACAATGCTTCTGTACTGTGTTGCATCAGTTGGACCTCATAGTGTCCCTTTGTGTTTTGATAATTTTTCTGTTGTAGATAGTGGCGTGCTGACTGGCTTACAAGCTGTCATGCCTGCTCTTTTTAATAGATCTGAGGCATATTTTTCTTGAGACAACACAATCCCATTTTTAATCTTGGTAACCTCAATGCCAAGGAAATAGTGTAAGTCCCCCAAGTCCTTTAAGGCGAAATCTTGCTTGAGATCTTGAAGTAACGCCATGGTTGCATCCTGTGTTGAACTAGCAACAATTATGTCATCGACATATATAAGCACAAATACAGTAACACCTCCTTTGCTGTAGAAGAATAGAGAGGAATCAGCCTTGGAAGCTTTAAACCCAAGTTGGCATAACCTTGTACTTAATCTGGAAAACCATGCTCTAGGCGCTTGTTTTAAACCATAGAGAGATTTGTCTAATTTGCACACATAGTTTGGTTTGCTCTTGTCTTCATAACCAGGCGGTTGTTTCATATAAACTTCCTCCTCTAGGACGCCATGAAGAAATGCGTTCTGAACATCTAGTTGACGAAGGCTCCAACCGCTTGAAATTGCAATAGATAGCACAAGCCGAATAGTAGCTGCTTTGACGACAGGGCTAAAGGTATCTTCATAATCAATGCCATACCTTTGCTTAAATCCCTTTGCAACCAAACGTGCCTTGTATCTATCAAGTGTGCCATCGGCTTTGCGCTTAATTTTGTAGACCCACTTGCAGTCAATGAGATTCTTCCCCTGATGAGGTGGTACTAGGTGCCAAGTGTGGTTATTGATGAGAGCCATGTACTCCAGATCCATGGCAGTCTTCCAATCAGGATGTGTCATTGCCTCCTCCAAACTCTGCGGTTCTCCAGTAGATGTTAGAAAACCATAACGAATAGTACCATCTGTATATACCTTGTCTTTCCGAATTCCTTTTTGGAGGCGTGTGACAGGCCGAGACATAGAAGGGGTTGCAGAATCAGTTGATGTATCTGATCCGGCCCCTGACGGTACGGACAGCACATCTGATCCTGCGGCTGCTTGCTCCTGTGGGCTGGCCGCAGAAGATCCGGCTGCTCCTCGGCGGGACGCTACCCCGCGCCATGCAGACGTAGACGTGCCTGGCGCGTGTCTCGGACAGGGCTCATCGGCAGACAGGAGTGGCGCGTTTTCGGCAGAGCTTGGAGACGTGTCGGATGTCCGTCTCGGAGAGGACTCTTCGGCCGAGAAATCTGGCGCGTATCCGTGCGTTGGTTCTGAAGCCACGACTGGTTCCCCATTATGCTGATTTGACGTGTCTGCTAACTACGGTTGTATAGAGTCCGGAGTGGATTCTTCCTGTGCTTCCAAAGAATTATCAGTTTCGTCACCAAAAACAGGATCATTAGTCAATTGATCAACTACATTTTCACCCCCTTGTGCAACTGTGGATGGGTTTAACAAGGAAGGAGGGAGCAAAAGAATCTCAGTTTGCGACCGTGTTCCTGCGTTAGGATGAAGGCGGGAGAAGGGAAAAATACTCTCATCAAAGATCACATCTCTAGAAACATAGACACGGCCAGATGATATGTCAAGACACTTAAAACCTTTGTGGAGACTGCTATAGCCAAGGAAGGTGCACTGTTTGGAACGAAACTGGAGTTTTCTGGAATTATATGGTCGAAGATTTGGCCAACATGCACATCCAAAAGTTCTTAGGGAGGAGTAATCTGGTTTTTGATGGAACAAACGCTCTAGTGGTGTAGAATATTGGATGACTTTGCTAGGTGTGCAATTAATTAGATAGGTAGCGGTGAGAAAAGCGTCGTCCCAAAATTTTAAAGGTATGGATGCATGGGCTAGAAGGGACAAGCCAACTTCTACTATGTGGCGATGCTTTCGTTCGGCCGAGCCATTTTGTTGGTGCGTGTGAGGACAGGATACACGATGAGTTATGCCAACTTTAGTAAAGAAGGAGTGGAGTTTTTCATATTCTCCACCCCAATCGGTCTGTATGGCAATAATCTTTTTGTTGAAAAGTCGCTCAACAAGATTTTGAAACTCATGGAACTTCTGAAAAACTTCGGATTTGTATTTGAGAAGATATATCCAAGTGAATTTACTACAATCATCTATAAAGCTGACATAGTATTTCTTGCCTCCAACTGAAGTAGGAGCAGGTCCCCAAACATCTGAAAATATTAACTCAAGAGGACAACTTGAAATAGTGGAAGACTTAGAGAACGGAAGTTGATGACTCTTAGCTTGTTGACAAGCATCACATACCGACTCATTACTTGACTCAACCAGGCAGGGAAGCTTATTTTCATGGATGACCTTGTGAACTATTGGAAGTGAAGGATGACCTAGACGATTGTGCCATCTTGTGAGGGATGGCTTGATGACTCCAAAAGCTTGTTTGAAGGAGCTTGTTGATGATGTCGGTAGGGGATAGAGACCATTGCGACATCTTCCTCTAAGAAGAGTGTTCTTCGTTTGTTGATCCTTAATCACAAAGAAAGAAGGGTGAATTTCCACAAAGGCATTATTATCACGAGCAAGACAATGAGCAGAGACAAGGTTTTTCTTAGCTTTGGGAACATGAAGAATATTTTTGAGATGAAGATTGCGACTAGGGGTATGAATAGTAGAGTGACCAATGTGACTAATGTTCATACCTGTGCCACTAGCCGTGTGCACCTGATCCTTGCCATTGTATTTGTCTCTGACAGTCAATTTTTCTAGTTCTCCTGTGATATGATCGGTTGCTCCCGTGTCCATATACCAATTTGTGTCTATACCATAAGAGTTGGAGGCGACATTGGCAGTTTTGATATTTGGGACAAAATCTTCCTCAAACCTATGCCAGCAATCACCAGCAACGTGACCCGTTTTGTAGCAGAGCTGACATGTGGGTCTTCTGCCTCGGCTCCCGCTGTTGCTAGTGTTTCGGCCGCTGTTATTGTTGTCGTAACGGCCGGTGCTATTGTCGTAACGGCCGGCGCTGTTGTCGTAGCTTTCACGTCGCTGGTTCCTACCTCGGCCACGGCCGCTTGATCTGCCGCCGCGGTTATATCCGCCATGACCTCCTCGCCTGGCCAGGTTGACGGAGGATGTATGCGAGCCTTCACGAAGCATCATCCTGTTTTCAAAGTTTAGAAGTTGGGAGTAGAGATTTGATACCGTGATTGGTTCAGTCTTTGACGTAATAGCAGCCACCACCGGATCAAAGTCGGCGTCCAGTCCGGCCAGAATATATGAGACCATGTCCTCGTCGTCCAGAGGTCTTCCGGCTGAGGCCATCTCGTCGCCAAGTGCCTTCAACTTGCCGATGTATTCTGCTACTGTCGAGTCGCCTTTTCGAGTTGTCGCCAGTGCCAGCCGTGTGTTCACAGATCGGGCACGAGATTGGCCGGAGAACATATCTTCAATAGCTCTCCATACTTGCGCTGATGTAGTCATGGTGGCTACTTGAATCAAGACTTCCCTGGAAAGAGAAGAAAACAAGAAACCAAGGATCTGTTGATCGGCAACCATCCAGGTTTCGTGAGCCGGATTCGGCTTCCTGACGATTTTGTCTCCATCAGAGATGGAAATTTCTGCATCTGGGGATGGAGTAGCGCCGGTGAGGTATCCTTCCATGCGAGCGCCACGGATCGCTGGTAGGATTTGTGCCCTCCATAGCAGATAGTTGTTCTTGGCCAGCTTCTCTGTGATGGCTTGACCAGACAACGGGTTCACGCAGGTTGTGGAAGAACTCGCCATGTTGGATCAGATTGACAAGCGGTAGAAAGGAGGCTCTGATACCATGTGAGAACGCAAGAACTGATGAAGCGTTTCTACCTCTCATGGAGGCCGCGGTTTACATGTTAAATAGGATGGAACAGCCCCCATCAAGGCGATTACAGAGTTGGTTACAGAGTTGGAAACGGAGAGGAATTACAATGGGTTACAAGCCGTGAGAGAGAAGGACTCTAAGCTATATCGTATAGAAAGAGGAGTACGCAATGTATTCTAACAGTAACAAGCTAGCACGTCCTATTTGAACTGATCCTATACATGATTGATTCATTAGTGCTTCCCTCACAGAGTCACAGTTTTGCTCTAGCTACGATATACACGAAGCTATCTCTGGACAAAAGCAGAATGCTCTCCACAGTTACTACCAAAATCCTTAGAATTATGATGGTACTTGGCACCAGCAGGGATGGAATGCAGCGAACTATCTATCTCCCATGATTGCTCACAATAATTATTCTTTTGCAACATATATATTCATATTGTAATGCTGCAGCAGTTCAGCTAATTACGAGAACAGTACTCTTTTAAAAAAATATCTACTAGAACAATACTATTCTAGTCCTTTAATTAATTTCTAGATAAAGAATCATATGAGAAGGTCCAAAATATTATTGTGATGAACTATTACAAGTTTTGTGAAGTGGTGAAATGGTTTTTGTAAAGATTGCATTTAATTTAGGCTATTTTCTGGAAGTGTCAGGAAAATTAGAAGAACCGCAGGTATAAGTGCGGTAGTTCCGTTTGACAGAAATACCGCAGATATAAGTGTGGAAGTACCTGGTTAAGTTGTAGTATGTTTTTTTCCAGAGAGCTCCAAGTGAGATTTTCAGCGTGCGGAAGTATCGTTTTGGGAGGCGGTAGTTCCGCATTGCGGAAGTGCTGACGTGTCAGACACGGTACTTCCAATCTTCCTAGAAAAACAGGGGTTGGGGAATTGAGTCATGGATTGAGTTGGGATGATCTAAGTCAATGGATTAAGGTTGCATGATGCATGTCTTAACTAATGTAAGTCAAGTTGTGAAGAACTTATACATGGAAATGATTTCTTTGTCTTTGGATGTGTAGAGTCGCTTGAAGTCAACCGTGGTCAACGGCGAGAATCGGGGCTAGGCTTATAGAGGAGTTGAGGCCCAAAATGGTCGAGGATGCTCGGTGAGACGGGGAGCTCAAGCATGACATGAAAAAGTGAGAAATATTAAAGGCGAGTTCGAACGGTGGGAAAGTGCAACATAGCTTGCACGGGCCAAGTGAGCCGTGGTTCGGTGGAACTGGGATGGGAGAAAGTTAGCGACACGTAGCGAGCTAGTGGTGCACCTACATGTGGCAAGCATGGCGATTACTTGCAGTGGTTGGTGATGACCGGGTCAAAGAAGGGTATTTTGGTAGTTTGACCAAAATACCGAAAACCATCTTGGATCAAAACCGCGGCATATGGGTGATGTGTTGGAGAGCAATTTAGGTCAAGGTGGAGCTAATTTGACCAAGGCTAAGGATTTAGTGGGTACACACTTATACGCTTTGAAAAGCGTGTATAAGTGAACTTGTGAGAGTAAAACCCGTGTGTATAGGGTAATGGGTTTCCCCATTGTAATAATGGATATAATCTATTAAAGAGTGTAGATGGCTAGTTTGCCACCTATAAAAGGGGGTTGGGATGGAGACATATATTGTTAACCATCGAACCCAACTCATGTGCTCTCATCTCTAGGGTTAGGGTTTAAGAGTGAGTACCTTGTGTGCTCTTTGTCCTCCAATGGTGGAGTGGATATAAAACCTACCTTCTTAAGTAAGCAATACATCAATTGTTATGCAACTCTTCTAACTCTCTTGTTTTGGTTGATATGCTTGTCTCTTGGTTGGTTTTGATCTCTCTTTTTTCTTCTTCTTGTGATCTTACTGTGTCAAGAACGTGTAAGAGATGGAAATAATCCTTGTAAATATATCTCCACCCATCTAGGCACCTTGATAGCAAGATTCATGAGAAAATCCGATTTTGCTTGATTTTGGCCTCTTTGATCCATCTCCTGATACGAGGGTTTTTGGCTGGGATTCATCGGTGTTCTAGCTTGCTGTGACGTGTGAGAATACATCCAGACCCTTTTTGGTCATCATCATCCCATGAGCAGGTTGTATTCACCGATTTTGGTTCTGGCTCACTTTTGGTGCAACCCTCCAACAAAATGGAAAGGTCTCCTCTTTGACCATGATTTTCATGACCGTTTGTTGGAATGGGTTCACAATACTCTAGTGTAAATCTCAGTAAAATTTCATGTCATTTGGATCTACGAGTCAAAAATTATCTCGATTCTTGTGTTTGAACTTGTGCTAAAATTTCTATTCATCAAGACAATCGATAGTACCGCAGTGCAATCAGTGGTACTTCCAATTTTGCTGTTTCTTCTCCAAAATTTCAGCAGCTTCCCTTGCTTGTCGTTTGGTGGTTTCTCATACTAATCTTCATAGCTCAGCAGCTATTGGAGTGAAGGCATGTTGAATACTTGGGAAAAAAAATTAGAAGACACCATTTACCCACCTCTGTCGTCATATTTGGTCTTTCAATTGGTATCAAAGCCCGATTAGCTCTTTTCATAGAATTTAACTGGTCTTTAGAGTCATGGCAATAGACAATATTCCACCAAGCCATCTCTCTTCGATAGGGTCAACTATCCCTTTTAGAAGAGTAGAATGGAGTCATACATTCAAACTCAAAGCTATGCAAGCTAGAGAAAGGTTAAGACTCGATTCATTGTTCCTACTGATGGGCACATCACAACGATAAATATGCTAGATGTGGAGACAAATGCTAAGATAAGGAACATCATCATCCAATGTCTTAGCCGGAGTGAGTTCGATCGCATCTCTTACCTCATATCGGCATACGACATCTGGGTGACCTTCGATGCATACCATGAGGGCACCACCCAGATCAAGACTGTCCGACATGACCAGTTCAAACAAGAATACAAAAAAATTGAGATACTTACTGGTGAGTCACTTGATGAGTGTTTTGGCAAATTTCACAAGATTTTTGAGCAACCTCTGAGCTGTTGGTCTCACATACTCAGACTTGGATATTGCTCGCTAAATGCTTCTGCCTTAGACCTCAGGATTTGAGAGATGAAAGTGACCACCATCAAGAACACGACTGATTTATCGACCTTGACTCTTGATGCGTTGTACTTACGCCCTAAGACTCATGAAATCGACATCATCTCTCGCAAGATTAAGTCATAGTCAATGGTTTTAGTTACCGATCCCACTTCTACCTCTGGAGCATCATTTGCTGGTGATTTGGGCTTCTCTTTGGTTGATTTGTGCGAGATAAGCGATGACCAGTTTGATCAGTTTTCAGAGAGTGACCTAGCCCTTTTAACCAAAAAATCTCACACGCATACAAGAGGGTTAAAGAGAGAAAGAGACGAGGTCTGGTGATTTGCTTCGAGTGTGGTGGCCCCAAGCACATTCGAGCGAACTGCCCCAAGCTAGAAAAGGACAAGATCTACTACTGCGGTGTTAGCAAGAACGACTACATCAGCAAGAACTGCAATAAGAAGCATGTGTTTGAACCCTAGAATAGATCCCTGTAAAATTTCATGTCATTTGGATCTACGAGTCAAACGTTCTCTCGATTCTTATGTTTAAACTTGTGCTGAAATTTTTGTTCATCAAGAAAACTGGTAGTACCACAGTGCAATCAATGGTACTTCCGAAAATTGGTTGTATCGCAGTGCAATCAGCGGTACTTCTGATTTTGCAGTTTTTCTCCAAAAATTTCAGCAGCTTCCCTTACTTGTCTTTTCGTGGATTCTTGTCCTAATCTTCATAGCTTTGTAACTATTGGAGTGAAAGAGTGTTAAATACTTGATAAAAAAATTAGAAGGCACCATTCACTTGTTTTCTTGTTGCTATATTTGGTCTTTGACTAGCAGAAGAACTGCTGCAACAAACTAGTCGTAAATACCCTCAATTCTGAAGGGTGAAGACCCACGGAGCCGGAGCAAGTTGGGGCCAGTCCATCCTTGTCAAGCCCACCGTGACACAAACACAGTACACAATGCAAAGGCCGTCAGGGTCAGGGACTGGCTGATCACTGGCGTCAACAGTACCCGGTACACAAGCCGTAACAGTACGTGGCCCCCAATCATAGCACGGCCGGAAGGAGCCCGTGCAAGTAATCTACCGCGTGCTCGCGTGTTACGACTGGACAGCACAGCAGGACGGATCAATGTCCGAACCAATAAAACTAGCAAAGCTATATTCCTGCGTGCTCCCTCCATTCCAAGGTTTTACGTGCCCCTCCTTCACCTGTGTTCTCCATTCGTCACGTAGAGTCTGCGGTTGATGGTTCGGTTTACCTTACTTGCATGTGATTAAGGCCAGGAAGACGATGGATCGCGCAGTGGGTAGGGTAGTACCTCGCCGAGCCACATGCGATGCAGTGGACTGGATCACTGGACCGCGCGCGGTCCTCCATCTCCATGCGTAGCCGTCGACGGACGGACCTGTCCATTAAGGCGTTGTACTCTGGAGTTGGAATGTACCACCTTCATCGAAACCGCTCGACCTGCTACGAGCCTACGGATAACAGATGGAGTACGTAGCAGCATGTCAAGGCTTGAGAGTCGAGAGCCGTGCCGTACGTGTTGTTGCCACTCGGCAGATCGATCGATCGATGGCCCACACATTCACGTTGCAGAACCGTGCTGGGGGTACACTGGACGGGACGCGATCGGGCGCACCGATCGCTGTACCTTCACTGCAGGATGCATGCCAGGAGCCGTGCCCGTCTGGGCCAGCTATCGTTGATTGATTGGGGCTCGAACCGGACCGGCAAAACGACTTGTCATATCGATCGTCGTTCTGTACTACTGTGTGCGTACTTTCGATCGGCGCCCCTGTTTGATACATGGCCTGTGGCGATGTGAGGTTCCTGTTCGGATAGGCCCCGCCGGCCAGACAACACCTGCATGATTGTTCTTGCCATCAACCGGCAGATCTAGATAGACTGTTGCGCTGTTAATCTTGTGCTTGTTCTTCTTAGCCTGGGCTTCTGATCGTCGGCCGCTGCAGGATACTCCACGTATCTGCGAGATTACGCGAACATATATGCACCCCTGATTAACCATATGTTTGGTTAAGAATGCCCTAATCTAAACCCGCAGTTGCAGCTGGAGGACACCCGGTGGAGGCACACCTTCCTATGCGCCAACCCAGTCACACGAGCTGGTCGCTACACGCGGTTGCGACCCCAGAGCTTTACCACAGCGTACCCGTCGAAGGGCGGCACGCGGTGCGTCGAGAGGAGCGACGGGAAACGAATAACAAAATCGTAGGCGATCCCGAGGGTCCCTCGCACCCCACCAGTCCGGGGGCCAAGGATTTCACGTGGACCTCCAGTGGAGCGCCGCCACGTGCCCCCTAGGGCGCTACGGCCAGCTGTCGAGCGGCACGGCCGACCCGGCGAGCGGCCGCGCTCACCACACCGTGCGCACCACCGTGCGCGCGCGCGCGCTCGGCGCTTCTATCGATCGATCGATGGCTTGGGCGCCCCAGCCATCTCCCCTCATGTACAACCAAAAGGCACACCTTCCTAAGACATTCATTCTTAAATACTACTACTATTTTCACCATCAGCAGCAGCAGTAGTAATTTCTCTTCTTCCTCTCTCTTTGTTAATTGTCTGATACTCAACCGTCAACTTTCTTAGAAACTGCCACTTTTTTTTTTGGAATACAAGCGTTCAACATGAATTTTGCTGCAGTTTTGCAGGGAATAGTTTTACCAAAGTCTACCAAAGAAGGATGCGTATGGATAGTGGCAAGTAGCAGAGGAGGTTGCGATGGCACCGATGACGATCCTACGGTGGCGGAGCTCTACTCGCCACAATAGGGCATGCACGCAGAAGGCTCGCCACAACAGATGAGACGACACAATCAGGTCAAATCGTGGCCAGATTGGTGGGCTTCTCATATTGGATTCTATTAGAACGAGGCCATCTGGTAGCTTGAGTGGAGGAGTCTAGCGATTCCTCCTTGGAGAGGGTTGCCATGGCTAGGATCTGGTAGGTGGAGAGGTGGTAGAGGGTATGTTCTTTTTGGCTGCGGTTTGTGATTTTTGGTTGCGACTTGTGGTTTTTGAGCTGTTGTATGAGATATTACAGAGTAACAGAAACTCACGTGCGATTTTTGCCGATATAAATGAAGTCAGTAAAGTATATACTACAATTAACTAATAGACTCTATTTTGAAAAAAAAATACTCCGTTTAAAAGTTAGTTACTGTAGAAAAGTCGAAAAGTAGCTTTCAAAAGCTGAAAAGAACATGGCGTGAGATGATGTGGGGAAAACAGAACAAATCTAATCGGAGTCGGTCAAACGATAGGCACGTGGGGGGAGGGATTTCATGTGGGCCATGGAGCGTCTAATTTTTTCTCTTGTGCAGGACGTCTGAGCGAGACTATTATTCATAGTTTAATTCATATATGAATCCTGCAAATTTGTGCTTTCCAAATAGAGCCATAAATATCTCTATAAGTCCTAAGGTTTATATGCCTGTGACATGACTAGTCGAGTGAGAACATCTTAAGATGTCAGCCGGGCCGGTGTAAATTGGACCTAGATAGGGGTGAAGCTTCATTTTAGATGTGAAAGTTTGCAGTGTCATTTGATCACTTGCACAGTGGTTGTTGCATCATTATGCGATAACAAGACTACTGTAGCCACTAAAGGGGACTGCACAAGCACAGTTTGTTGGGGTAATCAATTAGGAGCTGCCTAATTTCTTTAACCCCAAATTAAAGCCTACTAATCATCTTACACTACAGCTCGGTCCAAATCTATGCGGTACAAACTCACATGCACAAGTGAGCAGAAATCAACTCCCACCCAGGCAGCTACTCCATATAAAAACCCCACCACCTCCTCTCCCTCTCGCCCTCCTCCCACGGTCACACAAACTCCATCAAATCTTCTCCCGTCTCCGAGTTAACCTCCGATCCATTCCTCTCACAGCACCACATTCTTGGCTCCTTCGATTTGATCCCCACTCGAGCTCTGACCACTGCAGAAGCCTGAGAGATGCTGTCGTCGCACCATCACGAGGCCATGCTGCCGTACGCGCCGCGGCCGCCGTTGCTGCTGGTGGACCGGCGGTACAAGCAGGGCGCCGAGGCGGCGCCCAACTGTCCGCGCTGCGACTCGCCCAACACTAAGTTTTGCTACTACAACAACTACAGCATCAGCCAGCCGCGCTACTTCTGCAAGGGGTGCCGCCGGTACTGGACCAAGGGCGGGTCGCTCCGGAACGTGCCCGTCGGCGGCGGGTGCCGCAAGAACCGCCGGGGAAAGTCGTCAATGCGGTCGGCGGCCGAGTGCCGCGACGCGAGGTTCGGCCACCGGTTCCCCGGCCCGCTCCGGCCCGATCTGGTCCTGGAATGCATGGTCGGCAACCCGGCGAACCCCGGCCAGGCGATGTCCGACGTGCCCGCCGCAACTGACGGGTCCAGCATCGACCTTGCAATGCTGTACTCCAAGTTTCTTAACCACCAACCGGCCGACGCCGGCGCCGGTGCAATCACACCGGAGTCGGCCGTGCACGTCGACGAGGCGTTCGACACGTTCAGCGACCTGAGCCCCGGCGTTCTGGCCCCGGCACAGTTTGACCCATGCCAGGACGGGTTCGGCGAGTGGTCCGGGCCAGTGAGCAGCACCGACCCGACGAGCACGACTAGTACTACTACCGCAACCACCATGCTGTGCACTGATGTGAGAGTGCAAGCTGCGTTCGGTGAGCTCAACTTCGCCATGGATCAGAGCTGCTTCGAGTCGGTAGGGTTGCCCACGGACGGCGCCAGCAATCTCTCGTCGTGGTGTTCGATCGTGCCGAGCTTGTCGACGTGGGAAGAGGCCAAGTATGACTCGTTGGATTCGTTTCCTGACGACGCCATGAGCGTCCATGAGGGCATGATCAGTGCTGCCGATCATGATTGGAGCTTGCATTGCCAAGGATTGGAGGCTCTCTACATGCCTTAAATATACGATTAAAATTCTTCCTTTTGCTAATTTGATGTTATTCTTGTGATTGGTTTTTTACTTCTTTTCTTTCAATTTGGTTTGAAAGAACTATATATATAGATATGCATGCTTTGAAGAGAGAGGTAGGGGGTGAGGTATGTGAAGGAATTAAGTGTTGGTATACTTATGAGATAAGAGGCGATCAGGCAATACAATAAAGTTTGAAAATATATGATTATTCACCAGTTTTCTATGCAAGTTTCCCTAAAACACTGTAGCTGAAGCTGCCTATCTACCATCTACATTCTATCTCTACATACATCTGCTTGTTGGTGAAGACATGGCATTAAAATTGCTAGAGACTCGATACTAGTATCTCTAACCGCAAATTATTCAGTAGACGAAGCACTGACTATGCAAGTTCTGAAACTAGTGCACAATGCATGACATTATTATCTATCTTACTTAGTCGTCATCTTCACTTTGTGAATGGACCTCGTTTCGGAGCATATGGCTTAACTTGGGAAGCAAATGATATCTTGTATGGCAAGTATTCAACAGTGCATGTGTCCCTTGTCTCCCTTGTGCTCGGTTGAAATGGTTATTCAGATGAAAGCAGTTCAATTGAACTCAGAGTAGGGGAGTAGCTGCCATATATTGCCTCAATGGTCAGATCGGATATTGCTCATATCGATCGAATCACCTCAATTAACTCCCATCATGCAAAGCCTCAGCTGCCAACGCATTTATTTAGACCCTACATTTTACGAGTAAAATGTAATATGCACCGCAGTGTTAAATTAAAAGGTTAACTAATTAAGTCAAGCGGCGAATTCTTTATTTTAAGACTGTCCAGCTGCGCGTTCAGTACGTACGTAATTAAGATTAATTCTACAAATTGAATCAACAAGTTATCGCCGCTAGGGTTGAAAACACATCAGATAATTTCCAATCGATCTGACTATTTTCGAATACAGATGCTGTCAGTTCAAATATTTATCGAATAGTATTCGATTGGAAATGAATATAGATTTTTTTTTGCCAGATACGAATATAGATTTAGTAACTCACTGTTCGTCGAATACGGATTCGGATTATCTGGATATTCAAGGGTCAGATATCAAATAAATTATTTATGTTTTGCTGTTCATTTTGTGCATACAGATTAAAGGGTTTCATGTTCTGAGAAATATTTGTAACTGTCTTTGATCCGTATTCACTCTTTATTTATATTTGATTAGGGCATCCATATTCGTATACGCATCTAGAAAAAACTATAAAAACAAATATGACAGGATCATTATCCGTCCGTTTTCACCCTTAATCGCCGTGATTCATATGTATGCATAATTTCAACGCTGTACCCTGCAGCACTTGCTGTAAAGTGAGTTCTGTGCTCCTCAGAAATAAAACCATAGGTCCATGCATGACAGAGTGGCCGTTTAACCTAACAAAAGATAAGAGTAGTTATCTTGATTGGCAGACCTTACATCTGTAACTGGAAAGGTTTCAACTGCCAATCTACTGAAGGATTATAACCATTACTACCAGTTGCCTAGTGTTTCTAGAATCTAGACTAGCTAGCTTCTTCAGAAGTACTAGCAACAAACGATGAAGGGAAAAAAAACCCACATGTGTAAAAGAAGTAGCACTGTACTAGAATCTCATTGACCAAGGCAGATCGAGCCGGGGGCATGCCGGGCAGTACCGATCACACTGCACTACACTACCCGCGCGTGCAAGTTTTTACAGGGTCAACGCCTCCGCCTCACGACGGATCGGACATGGATCATTGGATTGCGTAGGGGAGGGAGCTCTACATGCATGGCATGTGTACGCCCTTGCTCGCATCTTATGCTTTGCATCCACTGCTCGTCTTAAGACAGTAATGATCAACCTTGGGAGCTTCATCTCCTACAGAATTTAGGGGGGCTAGGGCAGTAGGGCCGGATGCACATGGGCATGGTACATGATCCAAGGAGCTCCAAATACTCGATCATGGTCACCAGTGCAAGATATCCAATTCTCCTCCTCTGGCCTTGCCTTGCCTGTAGTACCAAATTCTTCTCGATCGCCGTAAACAAATGCTCCTCGCCTTCGTTCGTGTGTGCAAGCTCGTGGTTTAGCGATGAGAATGAGATCGAGCACGTGAGACTCGATCGCATCTAAATTCACGAAACTGTAGGAAGTTAAAACTTCAGTCAACAGAATCCTGCAAAGTTATCATCGAGTGCATTTTATCTTTGAAGTATATTCAGATTCAAGTGTTATTAATTGCCGGACAATTGGCGGTTGATCACACTATAGAATCTCGCTGTGTGTATTTTCAGTACTTTCGATCCTAGAAAAAACGTGCAAGGGAAGATGAACTAAGAAGATGAGCACTCGCTGTATGTAGTACTTACGTTGCAGTCGACTCAGCTCTTTTCAACTCTGAGACTGAGCTAGTATACGTTGATACCTCGGCAAGAGCAACGACGGGCTTGATCGACGCATGTGTTCGTATGCCATGGATCCATGCATTGCTCCTCCACACGTATACGGTGCCTTATCCTTGCCGCACGCCTAGTTAATGACGCCATTTAGGCATTTAGTAGTATAATTCTCATTAGGAGTACTATAATACTAAACGTTGACTAAATTCATACTCCTAAAATCTCTAGTTTTTTCGCCTCCTCTTACAAGTTAGTCACAACATTTTCCAGTACTGGCCATGGGAGAATATAATCCAGAAAAAAAAGGAAACAGACCACAACAATTTGATTCGGATGAAGAGGTTAGTTCAGTTGATGTTAGGGTGCATGATTATGTTCATTTGAGTCGCTTTCTGCTAAGGGCATGTACAATGATATAGATGATGGTTGTGTATAATACATCTCTATGTTCTGTATAAATATAACTAAAGATAGTTTATACAATAGGTTATCTATATGTTACATACAGTGATCTCATATAATTAATGAGTTATCTATACAATGATATACATAGTAGAAAGTTGTCTATAAAACTATCTGTTAAATAGTAAACAATATCTTTATCTTTCCTCCACATTATCTAAAATCTTATGTGGTATGGACTTAAGATAGTTGACATGTATCATCATACATTTACTAAGAATGCTCATCGTGGAGTGATTTCTAAGAGCATCTCCAAGAGATGCTCTTTCTCACCCCCTATCTTAAAATATTGGGTATGAAAACTAAAAACAAACTCCAACAGATACTCTAAAATATACCCAATAATTTTGGTACTCTAAAATTGAGGTGGATCATCATCAAATATACAGTGCCTAGATAGTAATTTTAGGGATCCAAGTTTAGAGGAGCTGCTGAAGGAGGGGAAAGATTTAGAGGACAATTTTTTTAGGAAGACTCCCAATATGAGATTTTAGAGGACAAAATATTGAGCCTCTCTTGGAGATGCTCTAAGGGTGTCATTGACTAGAAGAATTCAGTTACTTTATCTAACCGTTCGTTGCCGATAAACCGGAGGTTCATTTGCAGCTTCAACTCCAAATGGGCCAGCCTGAAAAAACCGGGCCTTTAATTGGTTGGTCCCTGAAGGCCCACTACTGTTTTGTGTAATTTACCAGGCCTAATTACGCTGGGTTTTGGGCTCCCGCGACCAACTCCTAAAACAGAGATCACTTGAATTTCATCAAGACAAGCTCAAGCTTGTATCATCGGGCCTGTTCTTTGGGCTTTTGAAATCGACTTTTGGTTTCTGCTACAGTACCTGACTTTCAAATAGAGTATTTTCTCGAGACAGGGTCTACAAGTTAAACGATCTACACGTTAAAAGCCCAACATTTGTACCAGCCAAAATCGCAAGTGAGTATCTTGTCTCTCCGTAATCTGTACCGTAAACAGCCAAAATTCAAAAATTTCAACCAAAAGCCATAAGCCGCAGCCGAAAAGAACATGCCCGATTCATTTGTTCCTCCTTTTTCCCTTGAGACGTGTATAGCATTTTTCACCACTCACCAGGATCACGTTTCATCATTAAACATGTCTCCAAAGTCTTCATAGGGATTTATCTCATACTACCATTATTTCCAATGGGACTGGGTTCATATTGCAGTTCAAGAATCCATGAGGAATATTTTCACAGGATTTTTTTTGTAGAAAATGCAGAAATTTGAAAAGTATACGCTCGGAACAAAGCTAACAGATGAAAAAAAAATATGCGAAATTATGAGTGCACTGGCACGTCAAACTCCGACGTATACGAGTTTTGGCCATCCTGACAGTGACGCACCTAATGAGCAAGTAGACCGGTCAGCCTTTTCCAAGCTCAAGCTAGCCAACACGAGTAGCGAGTTTTTCACATGCGTAAACTTGGCGATGGTGAAAGGTCAATGCCGCGCGCGTTCTCACAAGCGCCATTAGCCAATTCATTAGCTGATATACTCCATGACCAAGCGATTTAAGAAGGGGGAGAGGCAAGGCGTT
Organism: Dendrocalamus latiflorus; assembly: GCA_017311315.1. NCBI lineage: Eukaryota > Viridiplantae > Streptophyta > Magnoliopsida > Poales > Poaceae > Dendrocalamus > Dendrocalamus latiflorus. The sequence goes on from CM029663.1 coordinate 8,649,081, forward strand.
CGACAAGCACTACGTACGATCCACCGCATGGAACCATTAGCCGCCTCCAAAGTCAACTCAAACCATCACCTTAACTCCTAAGTATATATAACTCGGGAATAATTCTTGTTTACCCACAAAAAAATCTGCAGAAAAAAATTGACAAACCATAGCAACAAACTCTCGGTAAAAACTCATAAAACTCCAATTCTCCAAGTTTCCAAAATCTCTCCATTTTTCTCCTATTTGTCTCCCCTTTAGCAATGTAATCACCAAGAACTTCAAATAAAGAATAATTATAAGAAGCAATGAGAGTAAAAATTAATAAATTTTGTAGATTATCTAGGTCACTTTGTATTGAATTACCAAATTAACTAAGCCATCTTTTTTAGTAAAGCTACCTAGATCATATAAAGTCATATATCATATAGTAATATCAAAATAAGTCTTTAGCATGATTAAGCAATTTAGATTAATAATAGGCATCCCAACAATGACCAAACCGATTACAAAGAGTACAATGAGGTATCACAACGAAAAGTATAAACCTATAGACGAGCTAGCAGTTTTATGTAATAACATGTTGCTCCACACTCAATTCTTAAGTATGTAACATGCTTGTAGCATACTTCTTTTACATGATGGCATGCTTAAAGCATACTTTTTTATCTATGCACTTTTTGTGCCCCTTCTTTATATGTGTGTGTGTGTGGCATGCTTGAAGCATATATCTTTTTAAATGTCTCTTTCTCATTTTTTTTATAACATGCCAAATTGAGTGAACATAAAAAAATTGCAACATAAAACATATGAGCCCCAAAGCCAAGATTTAACATAAGACTCACAATTAAGCCAATCCTTTTATATGAACATCGTAAAGTTCAATCTATAATCAATTTAGTCAAAATATTTCGCCATGTCATGCTTTAGTTCAAATGTAGTAAATTACTTATAACCTGTCATGATCAAATCTACACAACATATGAGTAAATATAATGAAGAGAGCTCTACAACTCATTTGATTTCAATTGCTTAGACTTGATGAATTATTTGACAAGTATAATAAACAAAGCTTTTGACATATTTAAACAACAAGCTCTCCCTTAGAATAATCCCATAGGATACAACACAACCAACTCACTTCGCAAACGAGCAAAATGAGAAGAATCAAGTGCTTTTGAGAGAATATGAGCAATCTAAAAATGAAACTCAACAAAGTGTAGAACAACATCACCCTTTTCACGTGGTCTCTTGGAAAATGAAATCTTTTAGAAGCCATCAAAGGAAGTGAAGAATCATCAAGTGTTCCAATCAAGCAATGATGTAAAAGACTGAAACCTAATCAAACGCATGTTCTCTATCCCGCGTCAGTTGTTCTTACATCATAGGAAATATCAATCTCATAGTACTAGAGCAGTACTGAGATACGCGATGAACAGGCAACAACAGGCAATGATAATGATTGAACAAAAATTTAGCATTTGTGCGCTGCTGGTTAGACCGCTATTGAGAAACCACCATTGTGTGGCCGGTCTGACCGCCATTGTGTGGCCGGTCTAACCGATGGCCAGTATGACCGCAAGTTTAATGACGTCTAACCTATCCTGTCATAAAAAAACCAAAACCTACAGAACGTTGATTAGAGGGACCAAAGCGACGATAATGAGCTAGCACATATTCCAATCTAGAATAAGAAATCTTTCTTAACATGTCTCTCTTTTCTTTCTTTGCCTTTCGGAAGCAAAATTGAACCAAATGACCATCTCTACCACAATTGGTACATTGATACTTGACTTGATGAAAAGTCGTATCTGTTGACTTCACAATACCCACTTTATTAGAGAAATCCTTTGCAATACCAGTAGTTTAAAGACAATTTGTTTTTGTTCAGATTTTACTTTAAAATTTTTAGGTTCAAGAAGTTTAATAAGGTTAGGAGGATTATTCTTGGCATACTCAACAAAACTAAAATCCTAAATCATGATTTTTTTCACTTTTTTGACTTGTCTAAGATCATATTCAAATTCTTTTTGTTAAAAGAAAATATCTCTAAAGTGTCCTTAAGATACTCATTTTTTTAACCAATGAGGAACAAGATATGCACTTAACATATTCATTTGCAAGATTCTTAGAAGTACTAGACTGAGCCAATCTATCTTTTTCAATAAAATCATTAAGTTGTCTAGTCAATACTTCTATTTTGATGTTAAGTTTAGGACAGTTACAGTAAAAAAGTGCCTCATGATAGAGCATTTGTTGAATTGATTCCTGAGAACTAAGTCTAACTTCTAGCAATTCAAAATTAGAGCAAGCTTTAGATTGAGCATTTGAAATACTAGATTCTAAACATGTAGAAGAACTAAACTTGAGCTTTAATTCTAATTCATCAAACTTATCGGTTACATCCTTTAGTTGAACCAAGTTTGATGCATTAATTGATTTAGCAGTTTCTAACTCAGAATGTAAAACTTGACAAGACTCACATGATTCATCATTAAGAATAGAAGTTCTAAGTCTATTAATATCAAAATTCAAGCTTTCAATAATACAATTATTTTCTTTCAATTTCTTTTTGCTCTTTTTCAATTTAATAGCAAGTTTAACCAAACCATCTTTAAGCTCATCATACGACAGTCTTACCTCATCAAGATCACTGTAGTCATCATCGTTATTGTTGCTTGCCATGAATCACATGCCCGTGAAGTCATCATTCTTCTTTTTACCAAGACAAAGAACTCGACGCAATAGCCTCTTTGATGCCATAGTAACCTACTCTAATACCACTTGTAGAATCGAATATAGCAATCAAAGGGGGTGAATAATTATCTCCACTTCTTGGAATCTCTTAGTGCTCGATAAAGGTTTTGACTGATCAGTGTTCAACCGCTCGCTCGATTGCTCAGCTATCTAAAGCTCATACCAGTCGTAGACTATGACCATTTTATACTTTGATCTTTGACTAGTTTGCACATGTTCGAAATCTTTGACACCGGGAGCAGAATATCTCGATCACATGTGCCTTCGAGAAATTAGCGCCTTTTAGTTGATGTGCTCTGGTCTGCTCTCCCTAACGATGTTGTTGGCAGCGATCGAGTGGATAACCCAGCAAGCGATTAAGGAAAGTGACATAGATGGAGAAACACTATCTCGCCACACCCTACTCTACTCGTAATGAGAATGAGTCAAAGATAATGCCCAGAAAACATGCTGCCAATGCTGACTAACTTCTTTGGAATAGATTTGATCTTTTATTTCTGAATAATATTCTGTGGCTACAACGTTCCCTCATGGCACCCCTCAAACCCTAGCACAAAAGTTTCAAAAGCTTTCTCCCGAAAAGCCGTCAAAGCCACCAAAAGCCCTAGGTTAACCCTTAACATCTCCCTGCTTTTATATGCTAGAGCCTCAAACCGTGTTCTCATCAATACGAACATGAAATCCTATTTGATTCCAAAATTCAAGGGATCTGAAACCCTTAAAAACACGGGTTTTTTCAAAAACTCTAAACCTTCAAATTATGGACACCTTCTATAACTTCTTCTAACTCATCACGTGTCGAAACCTCTAGGACCGTACCTCTCGTAGCTTTTCCACGCATCGTCTACTTTTAATCTCCACGTGCTCCAGTGTGAACCCGACCACCTCGTGACGTCCTCGATGTCTGAACCTCAGATTTCCCCCTCCTAGTCTCGGTCCTCCTCGTCACCGACCATGATCGTCTCCATGCCCAACCTGCATATACAAAGACCAAAGAGCTTTTTCTCTGGGACAAGTTCTTCCCTACTTGACCGACATTAGTCCACGCACGCAAAACACATCCTTAACCATAAACACAAACCATATCATCAATGATCTCAATTTCCATGCTTTCTAAAAAACAATCTCAGACCACCTAGTAAGATCGGTCTGACTGCCATACCTAGGCTGGTCATACCGTTGGCCAAACACGAACGAGTACTCGGGGGTACTTGATGGACTATGACAACCGGCCATCGATCAGTCACTGTAGTTCAGACCATCGACCAAACACTGTAGCTACGACTAATGACCATACACTGTAGCTACGACCATCGACAAAACACTGTAGCTACGACCAATGACCATGCATTGTAGCTACGACATCCGATCGATTACTGTAGCTTATGATCTTCGGTTGGTTATTATAGCTTATGACCTTTGACCGGTTGTTGTAGCTTACAACTTCCGATCAGTTCACTATAGCTACCGACATGTTCACTATAGCTTACGATCATTGACTAGGCATGGTCGACCAGCCGTGGTTGTTCTGCCGCGGTCATTCGGCCATGGTTGTTTTGCCGTGCTTGATCTGTCGTGGTCTATCTACCATTGTCGACCTGCCGTGGTTGATCTGCTGTAGTCGACCTATCATGGTTGTTCTGTCATGGTCGATCTGTCCTGGTCGACCTACCATGGTTGTTCTACCGTAGCAACCTGCCATGGTCGTTCTGCTGTGGTCGACCTACCAATCGGACCGCCAGCACAAGGCCGATTAGACCACGGACTACCGTTCGTGGTTGAAGCCTACCGGTCAGACCGCCTAATACAAGGTGGTCAGACTGCTTAATCTGAGTATTCCAGTAATTTCAGATTTATCATAGTGCATCGACCGGAATTTTCATAAACGTAAATTTTAATATAACCAAAATATCAAGTATTCATCATCACTATATTCATATTCAAACCCTTCTTTTTTGGGATCATTGGGGACGAGCTCCTTCGAATAATATTGTCGTTGACATCGTGTAAATGTACTGGATGGATCTAGTGTGCAACATAGGAAAGAGAGAAACATAAGGGTAAAATCGAATGATGTGTGAAGCCATGAGACGGAACGTGCGTGGTTAGGAGGGAATTAAGGGCCTTCTGTATGCGAGAAAATTGATCATTTACCACTTTGAAGAGTGAGCTTCGTAAAATTACCATTTTCAAAATTGGCTTCGTAAAAATACCATGCAGTACATTTACCTCTTGATTACCATGCCATTTGAGCCATTTAACTCATTTAATATTTTTTTTCTAATTTCAGGGGCTAGAAAAGACCTTTCTACCCTTGCTAAGTTTTGCACTGCATGGGCTTTGGATTGGAAGGTGGGCATCCTACTGTTGTTCAAATAGATGAGGTGGGGGACAATGCTGAGTTTGTGTTCTTGACGATGGGTGAATGTGCACTCTACTTGGATATTAAGAGCAGGGGACGCATAAGGTGTACGAGGAGATGCGAAAGGATCGACATTTGGTTGGGATCCGCCCCTTTATGATGATCTGGCCTCCCACCTTTCCTTTGCTGAAGGATTGATCCTACAAGGTTTGCCTTTGGCCTTTGGGTGATCTGTGTAGTACTGATGTCGACATTATAAAGTTATGCAATTTGCACTATGCTAATCTCTTATCTGGTTTGTGATGTTTCACCTTCCAATCTAAAGCCCATGCAGTGCAAAACTTAGCAAGGGTAGAAATGTCTTTTCCAGCCCCTGAAATTAGAAAAAATATATTAATTGAGTTAAATGGCTCAAATGGCATGGTAATCAAGAGGTAAATGTACTGCAAGGTATTTTTGCGAAGCCAATTTTGAAAGTGGCAATTTTGCGAAACCCACTCTTCAAAGTGGCAAATGATCAATTTTCTCTCTGTATGCTGATAACCGTAGCAGGGAGTGGGAGATATCTCAGATGATATCTGCCCCTACATTTTTTTAGTTATTTTGAAGCTCTGTCTACCCGTAGATCTTTTTTAGTTTTTTTTTAAGCTCCATTTACCTCTAGATTTGTCAAAACTATGGATCCAACTCGATCCAGACCGAGTCTAACGATTAGGCCAGCTGACACTTTTGTTATGTATTTAGATTACAGCCAAACAATTCGTGGTCCAACCAGACCCAGGTATCAAGTTTCAACAGATTGAGCATTAGTTATTGGTATTATAACATGGTCCAACAAATTTGCCTATGGGCGCGTATGTTTCTTCCCTTCGTTGTTACTGTATTATCAATCTTAATTTACATCATCAATTCATAACTTGAAAATACATAATAGAAAGTTAGCAATAATAATATGCATACCAAAATGATATTTAGTTTTCCCTCAAGAAAATATTTAGTGTCACATCGATGAGAACGATCATAGCCAATTAGCCATCGAAAGAGGAATCTATAGAAAGATTCTGAAGACGCATCATTAAAAACTCAACATTGACAGATTGGAGTAGATGGCATATGTTCAGATCAGGTGAACGATAAAACAACTCAGAATTAGGTGGTCAAGGCCTCAAGGGGGCACCTAATCCAAACTGCGGTGCGCGCATCCCTAGAGATGGAACATGGCAGGAGGGTCAGAGATCTGAATAAACAAACGGGGTTAACACAGCAGAGCCAGCGCCAGTCGCTAGGCTTCTCACCGACTCAATTTTGTTAGTCCCAACATTTTTCCAGGTCAACCGTTCGAGCCTTCCAACTCTTCCAACCCATCGCCTGAGATTGAAGGTTCCTTTGCTGAAACAAGCCTGAGCTTGTGAATATTTTGAGGACAGCCCCTGGTGCCTTCCGAGAAAATTGGAACGAGGTCAAAGGAACGGTGGTTAGCGGTTAATGATAGCTTTTGTGTCTGCGCGCTGCACTGCTGCCTACTACTTCAAAGCAGCGATAATTCTGAAACAATGCCGAAAATTTGCAAAATCAAAATTTAATTGAGTTTGATTTGGATTTGAGTTTCTCTTGCCTCCCCAGCCTAATCCGTACTAATCTTGATGCAAAACCGTCCCTAATCCTTGTCATGACGGGCTGAACGGAGGAGGATTTCGTGGCTACTGTTCACTGCCCGAAAAATCGCCGCCGTCGCCGCCGATCTTTTGTCACTGCCGACGCCTCCCCACGCCTTCTCGCGCTCACCTATTGCTGCCAGCTCCTCCCCACCTGTCAGCCACCGTACAACAACCTTAATTGCTCCTGCACCAGTGTCAGCCGCCGCCGCGCCCTGATTTTCTTGTCGCCGTCGGTTTTTCTACAAAACCGCGCCTTCCGGGCTTTGCCACCACAGCCACCCCGTATAGCCTCACCTCCCGCGCCCTGACAACTCCTGGCTCGGCCAGAGTGCGTGGCAGCACCACGGGCCGCCCATTGCCCCCACCCCTACTCCTTCTCACACCCTCCTCTCACGGCCGACCTGAACCCCGCCAATGCCTTTTGACCGCGGCAATGCGACGCCCAAAGCGCCAGCTCCACCCCCTCTGGCAACCGCGTCGAGCCGTCCCGAACATCCCCGACCTCGCCACACGCCGGCGCCGCTCTGGTCGGCGCATTGTGCCAAACCGCCCCTCCTCGCCTATTTAAGCAACCGAGACCTTTTAGTCGAAGCCAACATCCTCCAGAGCCAGCCCAAACACCCTGAAGCTCCCCTCATCCCTCCCACTGTCGGCAATTGCAAGAAATCCCAAAAGTGAGCCCTAACCCAATGCCCTCTCTCCGGCCCACCATTCTTCGATTAATCTCGTCTGTAGCCTCCCTGAGCTCCCAGAAGCACCACCCAACCGTCGCCTTAGCTCCTCGGCCACCCTCCTTCCCCGGCGCCGTGAACCACCCAACGGCCGAAACTTCTCCCCGTGGCCAGCCTAGCTCCATCTTCCCCAGCTCAAACCGACTCTTCCACCAGCTTGCCCGAGCCCCAAACATGCCCAAACGCCAGCTCAATCGTCCCAGGAAGCCCCCGTTTGCCCACAATTTTCAAATCAGCTGCAAAGAGGAAAGGCTCGCCGCCGGCGATCGCCACCTCCGCTGGGCCTACCACCACCCAAAATGGAACCCCCACACTCCCACGAACCCGTCCATGCCCTCAAAACCCGTCGCAAGTCGCCCTAACTCCGCCGACAGCCGTCGCCTCTTCCTCTGTTTCTTCTACGCACACGCGAGCGAGAGGAGGAGATGAACAGTGACCATTCGACACTGTTCAACAACCCGATGCGGTTGAGCCCAACCAACTAACCGAACCGGATCTGACCGGCTGAGCTCGAGGAATAGTACCAGCCCGTTAAGCACAGTAAACCCGACCCGTTACTGTTCACTCAAAACCCAAAATGCATATTTATACTCATTTGAGCCGTTTCAAGCCCGCCAACCCATTTCTCAGGCCCATTTCCCCATTTGGCCCCTCCTAAAAGCCCAAAACCCGATTTATTTGGATTTTTTGGATTTTATTTCTTTATTTCCTTTCTTTATTCCTAGCTCGATCCTTCGGGGCATGGGATTAATTTGTTTTGATTGTTTTGCGTTAGCTTCCGAAGTTGAAGTCCCCTAGGAGCAGGAAGGAGAAGCTCAAGTCCAGGCCCAGTCCACCAAAGAGTACAAGTTAATTGAAATAGTAGACCCGCAAGGCAAGTCGCACATATTTTGAACATGTTGAACCTATATCTCCTTTATTTATCTACCTATCAGTATTTTCATTATGTTATTTACAAGTTGTTATTTCATGTACAATTACTGCTTAGAATGACATGATATTAGTTACATCCTATCACCCGCAAAAGCCCAATTTAACTTGATGGCCACATTCACCTTGACAAGACATAGTAGTATTAAATATAATATTAATGTAATCATGGTAACTTAGGAACTCATCAAAATCTTTTCACTGTTAAGAATTTTGGTAATTGTCTAGAGTTTTGAAAGAGTGGATCTAGGGTAAGAGAGGATCGCAGAAGGCCATAACTGGGCCGGATCCCAAAACCTTATCCTAGGGTGGAGGCTTGACTGTGGATTGGTGGCAGTGCCGCAGGCACTGAATATGGGTTTGTGCGTGGATGATGCCTTAGTTAAAAATGTAAGGACTAGACCCTTATGCTGAGTAAAGGACATAGTAACCGCCCAAGCACAAGCGTTGACTTTGTCAAACCTGGCTTAGTAGCTGCTCAACTTTGATTGAAACTCTGCAACTAGAAAGGGGGAGACAGAGGGTGAGTTCGTATGGGAGGTGGTTAACCATACAACTGTAGGGCTGCGACAAGTTGGACGAGATCCATGAGGTCATCCGAGATTGTTGAGATCAAAAACCTACTGGGTGGAGGCTATATAAAGAATTGAACAGTGAACAACCTTGTTTTCTTAATTCTGTCATGGGAGTTAAGGGATCTTGTGGGTAAAGCAGGGCAGCTCTACAGAGTCATGACTAATGGTATTCGAATACGCCGTGTTTCCGGTAAATGGAGCTGTGTTTAATGGGTGAATCCAGTAGCAAAGCATAAGTAAATTTGAGAATGATTTGGGAATGTTGAAAGTTGGTAATCAAGTTTGAAAACCCCCTTGACTAAAGAAGTTATCTTTAAAACTGATTTGCAACTAAAACTGCATCCAAATAAAATAATAAACTTGTTTTCCCATCACTTAGTAAACCATGCATGTAATTATTAGTAAGCTCCATATGACTTGTTGAGTATGGTAGTTGTACTCATACTTGCTAAAAACATCAACAGAAACATCTAGCTTTGAGGAGGCAGGTGAAGACGAAGGGGTGGTACTTTACGAGATAGACGAAGCTTGGGATTAGGGTCGTCTTCCGCTCAGGTGTACCTGTGGCGTCTTTTGCTGTAATGTATCTAAGGGTCGTTTGCCCTGCTGTAAAACTTGGCTCTTAGCCCTTATATTGTAATAAAGTTGGCTTTTTGTCCTTAAGCATATGTTGGCAATGTTATACACTCGATTGATGTAACTCGCAGATGACAGTCCTGGACAGTTGCGAGGGATTCATAATACTCTCAGAAATGGAGGTGTTACAAATTCAGGGCCTGTTTGGGAAAGCTCCACCAGCTCCAGATCCACGAAAAACAGCTCCACTTCGCAAAATTTTACCCAAACGCTCCAGCTCCGCGAAATCTGGATCCACCAAAATTCTGGATCTGAGGGCCAGATCCATGGATTTCATGGAGCTCCTCAAGGGGTGCTTCACCGTGGAGTTGGGTGGTAATTACCCACCAATGCCACTGGTTACACACCCCATCCCACCAAAAGTGGCCATTCCCATCAAAACCCCAATTTCGTGGATCTGGAGCTGCTGTACAAGCCAAACACTCCATGGTAGAATCCCAGATCTACGGAGGAGCTGCTACTCCATATCCACGTTTTCAGTGGTGAAGCTCTCCCAAACATACCCTCATTCTTATCTGAGGAAAAGTAAATTATTGATCTGACGAGTGCGGAGGGAGTGCTAAATCCTAACATGTTAACCATTCATTTTGTAAGCGAGAAATGGTTTGCCATTTTAGACCGGGGCATATCAGGTGGAAACCACCTTTTAAGTGGAAATGTAGATAGAGAGTATTTTTCCCTAAGTGAAATAAGATAGCCCTATTCTTTTTAGCTTGTGGGTAATGCCTTCGCTCGAACAAACAAATGAGATAATTTTTTTGTCGCTATTTTAAAGAGTTTTATCGAAATAGTCTTTTAGAATCGATTTATCGGTTTTCGGTTCGTTCGAACGAACATTCGCACTAGAACAAAAAAAATAAGATATAGCCGTAAACTATAAACATACACCATGCGCACCATAGAGCAACAGAGGAACGTACCCTACTTTGGAACTCTTAGACCTAAAAGCTCAAAACACATTACTCGTCTAAAAGAACTGTGCTACTTAATGCACACACTTCTCAGAGGTTGACTTGCACCAAGAAGTAGCCGGCGACATTAGAGCAAGCATTAGAGCAAGTACAATAAGGCTTAGTCAGCAGGCTATAGCAAATATAATATCAATAAAATCTTATGTGGCAGAGAGAGAAAGGAAGAGAGAGAAGGAAGCTGGCTACTAAATTACAGCTAGCTATAGCACGTAAAAATATGCATTTCACTCTCTTACACGTGGGGCCAAATAGTTATTGTAATAGCTACCTTATTGTATGAACTATTTTTTTAAAAGCTATAGATGAAATAGACAAGTGTTATAGTCACTAGTTGGCTATACTATTGTACTTGCTCTAAATAAGAGGCTGTAAGCTGGCTGTATGTTGAGGTGGAGGAGAGAGAGGAGGGGAAAGAAGAGAGGTGGGCTGTAAGCTTACACCCAGCTGGAGCACAAGAACCAAGAAACTTTATGAGAGGAAGAGGTAGGTCATACAGCCTTCAGCTGGCTGTAACTACTATATGAGTAGGCTGAAAAGTGGGCTGTAAGTATTCATACAGTCAGCTGAAGGCTGTATTATAAGACTTGCTCTTAGAAGAAACTTTCCAGATGTACCTACAGTTTACTTTTCCGAAAGCAAAAAGTACACGCTAAAACTCGACTACAACACCCAGTTAAAGTCCGTGGAACTCAATAAAAAGCCACGGGGTTCCCATCGTACGCTTCACCACCGTTTCTTACTTTTCCAAGCTACAAAGTCAGAGAAGAAACCTTAGCTACGCAACGCTTACGAACTCACCAGAGTCAACCAAGCCAAAGGCCAATGGGAGTGACGATCTCCAAATTTCTTCTTTGAGTTCTTTCGCACCCGCGCGTAGGAAGAGTTGCGACTTGCAGACGCGCAGCACCGTCTTATATATTCTGCTCCCGCGTAGCACCGCCCGCTCGTCAACCCCGCCGCGCATTTCGATGGCAACAATGGCGAGCGCGCCTGCCGAGGTGCCGTCCTACTTCCTCTGCCCCATATCGCTGCAGCTCATGCGCGACCCCGTCACGCTCCCCACCGGCATCTCCTACGACCGCGCCGCCATCTCGCGCTGGCTCACCGCGCCCGCCCGCCGCACCTGTCCCGTCACGCGCCAGCCGCTCGCACCGGAGCTCCAGCTCACGCCCAACCACACCCTCCGCCGCCTCATCAGCTCCTGGGTCGCGGCCCTCTCCCCCGGCTCGGCGGTCGACGAGGAGGTGGCCGCGTTGCGGCCCGTGTCGCGCGACGAGCTCGCGTCGCTCCTGTCCGACGCCGCCGCGGCCCAGGTCGGCGCGCTCAAGAAGCTGCGGGAGCTGGTGGCCGAGTGCGAGGACATCAGGGCAATGCTAGAGTCACAGGACGGAGTGTTCGACGTGCTGTCTCGCGTCTTGACCGGTGGCAGTGCTTGTTCGACAGCGCGTGAGGAAGCGGTCGGGGTCCTCGCGTCGCTCCGGATCCCGGAGCAGGAGCTGGTCGGCGTCGTGTCAAGGCACGGCAACCTGGCGGAGTCCCTGACGTCTGTTCTCCGCTCGTCGAATTTGCAGTCGCGGGCGCAAGCCGTGCTGCTCGTGAGGTCCCTCGCCGACGCGGCCGTGCCGGCCTGGGTGATCGGACTGAACCAGGAGCTACTTGCCGAGGTGGTCCGCGTGGTCTGCGACCGCATCTCGACGCAGGCGACCAAGGCCTCGCTCCACGCGCTCGCCGCTCTCTGCCCGTACGGCCGGAACCGCGTCAAGATCGTCAGCGCCGGCACAGTGCCGGCGCTCATGGAGCTGCTGCTGGACGAGCCCGAGAGGCGCGTGTGCGAGCTCGCGCTGGCCGTGCTGGACCGGCTTTGCACGTGCGCCGAGGGGCGCGCCGAGCTGGTGGCGCACGCGGCTGGCGTGGCCGTGGTGGGCAAGAAGGTGCTGCGTGTGTCGGAGGCGGCGAGCGAGCGGGCGGTTCGCGTGCTGCGCTCCGTGGCGCTACACGCGGCGACGCCGGCCGTGCTGCAGGAGATGGCGCAGGCAGGCGTCGTGGGCAAGCTGTGCCTGGTGCTGCGGTCGGAGCAGTGCGGGGTGAAGACCAAGGAGAAGGCGCACGAGGTGCTCAAGCTGCACTCCAGGGTCTGGAGGAGCTCGTCGTGCCTGTCTCCCAAGTTTTTGGCGCTCTACCCATCATGATGATGACCTCCTCCTGTTCATCAGCAATTCAGAATGCAGTTGTTGATTCATTCATTTTTGCCATTTTTAAAAAAATTTACTTGGATCCGGAGGGCATTTGATTGTGCCTACAGAAGAGAAATGCATCGGAACGAAGCTTTTTTGGTTGCTCACTTATATTTTGGGGGTAATATCTTGTTTCTTTTGTTAAATATACATAATTATGCCATTTTCCGTGCTTTTTAAGTTTACGCATGTTAAGCTTCACACAGAACTACGGATTCAAATTGCACGCTTCAGTCCAGCGCCTGTGAGTTGTTCAAGGATCTTAAATTCAAGTGTTAAATCAAGACCAATAGTTGAGATCACGTGTGATCTATGAACACATCTGCAGAGAAATTTGGAAGATAGGGGATCCAATTTCCAAGCTGGAGCGATCCCAACCAACTTGAGGCATTGGAACACGGGTATTGTTCCCTGTTCCCACGAAAATGAACTGTTTTCGAAAAAAATTATTGCAAATTTCCCTTAGAATTCATACGTTTCAAACGGAACGGAGCCTAAAAGTCTAATACTCCGGTTGAGTCATATTTGACTTTATGGTTAACTAGCAAGTACATCCTCGCCATAACAGCCAGTTCGATGAAGGCGACTGAGAAAGGCGACATGTCGATGCATCTCCTCAGCTCCTCCTCCCTCCTCGAGCCCTTCGCCTGGTGAACACGCGGCGGCGGGAGCCCGGCCAGGCCGAGGCCGCGCGGCGCCGAGCTGCGCCCGCGCGCGCTCGCGATTTGGCCCAGATCCGAGGCAGGAGGGCCTTCTCTGGAGAGAGCGCGAGCGCCCGCGAAGGGGACGAAGGGGACGTGACCGCAAGGGAAGCCCCTCACCGCCTCGACCCCGGGAGCTTCCGGGGGAGCTCGCGCGCCGCCGCGGATCTCCCGATCTGAGGAGCCGCTCGTCAAATCCCCGCAGGTACGTGCCTCGGTACGGGGCCGCTTCGATCCGATCGGGTTTGCCCCTGTCAGTCGCGCGCTCCCCGGCTGCCGCGCCCACGCCCGTCCGGCGGTCGCATCCGGCGCGCCCCGGCTGCGGCGTCTGCGCCTGCGTGCGCCCCGGCTCCCACGCGCATCTGGCGGCCCGCGTCTCGCGCGCGTCCGGCAGCCGTCCCGCGCGCGTCCGGAGGGTGGTGCGGCTTCCCGGAGGGGCGGCGGCAGAGGGTGCGGCTGAGGACGCCAGCGATCTAAAGCAGCGCTGGAGGGACGAAGACCAGTGAAGGTGGCTGCTCGGCTCCTGTGGCTGGTGCTGGCAAGGTGTTCGACGTTTTGCCCCAACCGGTTCTAGTTTCAGGTACGTCCTGCTCGCCTCCTCCTGTCCTCGTTTCTTCTTTCCCTCTCACTTGGAGCTAGTCTCTGGGTTAGCTGTGGCTCCGTTTCTTCGACGGTGTGAGCTGGGAGCTAGTATCCTTTCAGCGAAGCTCGGATAATGGTGGATTTGACCCGTCATGATGGAGGTGGCTCACTGTGCGCTAAGTCGCAGTCCCATGTTGAGCAGGAATGGATTGGGGTGTTGCCAAGAAGGCAATCAGCGCCTGATCTCCTCAAGTTCTCTGCTCTGCTAGTCGGAGATAGAAATTTCACGAGTAGATCAAAATTTTGGGCAGTGGATGGGGAGGATAGCACTGAGGAAAAAGATGAAGCTGCTAGTCTTGTTTCATCTCGTTCAGGTTCAGAATTTATTCGAGATGCTTTGCGAGTGGGTTTCTCAGTAGACGAAATGATCAGAGCTGAGGCAATTTTGTCTAAAAACATTGAGTCTCCGAAATTTTGGTTCGGTTGACTGTGGGGCAGGCCATGTAAGGCATCCTAGGCCCCTACCATCAAGGATAACCGAGAAGGTAGCGGACTGGCGTTTGTCCTCAAAAATTCATCCTTGGAAAGGTCCCTTACCTAAATTTGATCGGTCTTCAGTTAGTAAGCTGGGGGAGATTAAAGTTAAGGACTTGAGGAAGGTTATTCATGGTAAAACAGGGTTGTCCCTGAATGAGTTTGGTCGGGGCACTGAAGAGGCATGTGGGCCAACAGTGTCGACTGGTCTGGGCCAACTTGTTTTGGCCCAAACTGATAGACGACGATTCAAGTTCCCACCTGGCCTCAGCGATTTCTTCTCCAGGGGAGGGCGGCTGCACTCGCGGATTCGCGTTTCGCCTTCCCAGAAAGCTTCCTCGCGCGACGTTTCAACGCACCCATCTCTGGCTGCCCATGCATCAAGTACGCAGCGAGCTGGCGCAGGGGGGCGTGTTCGCGGTCGGGATGCAGGTGTCACCTGGGGAGCTCCAGGTGCTCGCCATGGAAGGGTGGCTAAACTAGCCTTCGGCAAGGGCCATGGCGAGACTAAAGTTCATTGTGACATTTGTGATGGTAATGATCATGTCAATTACCGGTGTCCAACTCTCAAGCTCCCCAAGCCGGTTGCTCATGCTGTAGGTCTTGTTGTGGCGGGTCTTGGATTCTACCATATACCACATGCCCCCCTACCCAGGAAGAATGATTCCAAGACGGCTTTAGTCAAAGTGGTGGGGGGATCTCTATCTTCTGAGCAGCTTGTGGCACAACTGGAAAGGATAGTCCCCGGTAAATGGAAGTGGAAGCCTAGAGTGCTTGACAATGAATCTTTTATTGTTCAATTCCCATCCAAGTCTGAATTTCAGAGATCTATCGCCTATGGAGGAGCTGATGTACGGGAAAATGGTGTTACTACTGGGGTGCGTTTACAATTTGAGGTGTGGCATGTTAAGGAGGGTGATTTTCTTTTGCCTAAAGTGTGGCTGTGTGTTTATGGCATCCATGAGAAGTTGAGGGAGTATTTGATCTTTGGGCTGTAGGCACTATGTTTGGGTCTACCCAAATGGTAGACATGAAGACCACTCGCAAGAATGATTTTGGAAGAATTCTTGTGGCGGTTCTTGATCCTAAGTTGCTGCCATCTAGTACTGATGTTGTTATTGGGGATCATTACTTCGAGCTCAAAATTAAGAAAGAACGTGTCGGCTTTGATGACAATGGAGATGAGGTGGAGTTTGATTTCAAAGATGGGGAGGTTGAGGGCAATGAGGAACAGGAGGAAGTCAATCCCAAAGCGGTTCCTAATTCTGATTCGGAGCCTAAGGGGTTAAAGGGGGATGACAGGATTTTAGAGGATGGAAATGACAATAACAAGTCTGAAAACAACAGGCCTGCTGCTTCTGACTCAATGCAAGCATTAGAGGATAAAATCAAAATCATGGCGACCAGTATTCTGGACATGGCGGTGGAAAAAACCTTGGGTGAATATGCTGACTTGGTGTTGGCCGAGGACAACAATGCCTTTATTGAAGGAGTTGTGGAGGGTGTGCTGCCCGAAGCTGATAATGAGGCTGAGAGTGGCTTGCCTTCGCTGTCACCTTGGGCTCATCCGCCTCCTGTTGTGGGGCCAAAGGAGGTGCTGCCAACCTTGCATGGTGGAGGTGGCGCGCTGCAGATGCAGGGTGGAAGCACAGTGCCGGCTAATGTACTGGCGGCTGCAGCTATCACGGAAGCTACAATTACCCCAACTCGTTCCAGCCCGCGTAATGTTAACAAGGATGAGCACGTGTTGGAAAAAGCAAAGAAGAGAGCGGCGTAGAAAAATCTGGATTTCATTAAAGGTATCAACAATAACCTTTCCTTTGCATCTTGTTCAGATTCTCTAGTTGCATCTTCTTTACTTGATCTAGGTGTTAACTTAGGCAAGAATACTAGGGATATCTCAGAATCAGTTAGCAGAATTAAAACTATTGAAATTGATAGATTTAATTCGAGATTGGGCCACATAGAATCTGAAACAAATATGGATTCTGAAATTATTGATGAGGAGGACGATGAGGACATAGAAAACCTCACTCTTGGTCACTTATGTGGTGATTTGATGGAGGAGGTAATGGATGAGGACAGTGATCACCTAAGTTGTGATTTTAAAGCTGTCTTTAAGAAAAACAAGTCACATTCGTCCTTTAGAAGGAAGAAACACCATAAGATTAGGATGATTAAAAAACATAAGATTGAGTCAAAATAAAAGGAATTTTTTGGAATAGCAGAGGTCTTAGTGACTTGGTTAAATTTAGATTCCTATCAGACACGTCTAGAGAGCAAAAGCTAGACTTTATTGCTCTCATGGAGACCGGTAAGAAAGATTTTTCTAAAACAGTTTTAAACAACATTTGTGGTGGACAAGAATTCCTGTGGCACTGGTCCAAACCTCATGGTAGGTCCGGTGGTATTTTTTTAGGAGTGAACTTAGAGGTCTTTGACATCGGAGCTATTGCCGAAGGAGATTTCTATGTTAAATTCCGACTTAGAAACAAAACAGATGGCTTCCAATGGATTCTTATAGCAGTTTATGGGGCTGCTCAAGATGACTTTAAGGAAGCTTTTCTCGCGGAGTTGGTTCAAACATGTTCTAAAGAAACACATCCGATTCTTATCGGTGGTGATTTCAACATAATTAGGAGCCCAAAAGAGAAAAACAATGATAAATATGATGATAAATGGCCCTTCTTATTCAATGCCGTTGTTGATGGCTTAGACTTAAGGGAGATTGAACTTTCGAATAGGAAGTTTACTTGGGCATACTCTAGGGATATACCAACTTATGAGACACTTGATAGGATTTTGGTAAGTACAGAGTGGGAGGCTAAATTTCCGTTAGCAAATGTTCAAGCATTAAATAGGGAAATTTCAGATCATACCCCATTGTTGCTTAGTATGGGTGATGGTACCCGTATTAAAAAACAACCTATGTTCAAATTTGAACTCGGATGGTTGTTGCGGGATGGTTTCTCGGAGTTGGTAGCTGATGTGTGGAACAAAGAGAAAACACCTCTACAAAAATGGCAATTTAAAATTCAACGTCTTAGACAATTCCTAAGAGGTTGGGCTAAGAATGTGAGTGGTACTTATAAAAAGGGGAAGGAAGAGCTGATTAAGAAAACAGATGAGCTTGATAAGAAAGCAGAAACTCAAATTCTAAGCCCTATGGAGCTTGATTTGAAACACTGTTTAAAAGAGAGATTAGTCTCCCTTTTAAGGGAAGAGGAGCTCAAATGGTATCAAAGAGCCAAGACAACTAAGTTGTTATTTGGCGATTGTAATACTAAGTATTTTCATTTGGTAGCAAGCGGTAAACACAGGAAAACTAGAATTTTCAAGCTTGAGCAAGAAGAGGGAGTTATAGAAGGGGATGAGAATCTTAAAAGATTTATCACCAATTATTATAAGGACTTCTTTGGAGCTTCAGATCGTAATAATTTTTCCATGATGGAATCTATGCGGGATGATATCCCACAGGTATCCGTTTTGGAAAATGATTTATTAACCATGGAATTCTTGGAGGAGGAAGTCAAAGCTGCCATTTTCCAAATGGAGCATAATAAGGCGCCAGGACCAGACGGGTTTCCAGCTGAGTTCTATCAAGCCTTTTGGGATATTATTAAGAGTGATCTCATGGCTCTCTTTGCTGAATTCCACAAAGGTAAATTGCCACTATACAGCCTCAATTTTGGAATAATTACATTATTACCAAAAGAAAAGGAGGCAAAACGGATAGAACAATTTAGGCCAATTTGCCTATTGAATGTTAGCTTCAAAATTTTTACAAAGGTAATGACAAATAGAATAGCTCTAGTAGCTCAAAAAGTCATAAAACCTTCACAAACCGCTTTCATGTCCGGTAGGAACATTATGGAAGGCCTTGTCATTTTACATGAGACTATTCATGAGATGCATAGGAAGAATTTAGATGGGGTTATATTGAAGCTAGACTTTGAGAAAGCATATGACAAGGTTAATTGGTCCTTCCTTCAGCAAACTTTAAGAATGAAGGGCTTTTCTTCTGTATGGTGCAATTGGATAGAACAAATTGTTAAGGGTGGTAGTGTTGGCATTAAAGTTAATGATGAAGTTGGCCACTATTTTCAGACTAAGAAAGGACTTCGGCAAGGAGACCCCTTGTCACCAATTCTTTTTAACTTAGTGGCTGATATGTTAGCCATCTTAATTGAGAGAGCCAAGGCTAATGGAAAGTTTAGTGGAGTTGTTCCTCACCTTGTAGATGACGGTCTATCAATCTTACAGTATGCGGATGACACTATCCTCTTCCTGGATCATGATATACTCCAGGCCAAAGACCTTAAGCTAGTCTTAAGTACCTTTGAGTAATTATCGGGGTTAAAAATCAATTTCCATAAGAGCGAGTTATTTTGCTATGGCAAGGCCAAGGAGTGTGAGCATGAATATGCGCAACTTTTTGGTTGTGGCACGGGGGGTTTCCCATTTAGATACCTAGGTATTCCCATGCATCATCGCAAGCTTTCGAACAAGGATTGGTTGGTCATAGAGGAAAAATTTCAAAAAAAGCTGAGTAGTTGGAAAGGTAAACTCTTATCAGTAGGAGGGAGACTAGTATTGATTAATTCAGTTCTAACTAGTCTAGCCATGTACATGCTCTCCTTCTTCGAAGTCCCCAGGGGTGTGTTAAAAAAGCTAGACTATTACCGTTCCAGATTCTTTTGGCAATGTGATGAACATAAAAAGAAATATAGACTCACTAAGTGGAGTATTCTTTGTAGGCCTAAAGAATTTGGAGGATTGGGGATCCAAAATTTGGATATCCAAAATAAGTGCCTTTTGAGCAAATGGTTGTTTAAACTTATTAACGAAAAGGGTGTTTGGCAAAGCCTTATTAAAAGGAAGTACTTGTCTAATAAAACTCTTTCCCAAGTTACAAAACAACCGGGGGATTCACATTTTTGGTCTGGCCTTATGAAGGTCAAGGATCAATTCTTTGCATGTGGTCACTTCCATGTTCGTGATGGGTCCCAAACTAGATTTTGGGAGGATACTTGGATAGGTGACAAACCCTTTAGTGTTGCATATCCCGCACTCTATAGAATTGTGAGGAGAAAAGACGACACGGTATCACATACCTTAAGCTCTATACCTCTTAATGTGTCCTTTAGGAGGGCCTTGGTTGGCTCTAATCTAGATGATTGGCTTGAATTGGTGACCAAAATATTTTCAGTAAACCTTACAAGTGGAGAGGATTCTTTTATCTGGGATTTGTGTAACAAGGGTACTTTTACGGTTCGTTCTTTTTATATGTATGTGATACAAGAAGGGGTAGTTCCCCAAAAGACCCCTCTTTGGAACATTAAGATACCTCTGAAAATTAAGATCTTCCTTTGGTACCTTCAAAAGGGGGTTACTCTCACAAAGGATAATCTAGCAAAAAGGAATTGGCAAGGTAGCACCATTTGTTGTTTTTGTAGCTCTATGGAGACGATACAACATCTTTTCTTTGATTGCCACTTTGCAAGATTTATTTGGAATACCGTTTATATCACCTTTGGAATTCAGCCCCCTTCTAGCTTTGCGAACATGTTTGATTCTTGGTTGAATGCCATTCGGCCAAAACTTAGAAATCAAATATTTGTAGGAGCTGCTGCTTTATGTTGGGCTATGTGGTTGAATAGAAATGATATGGTATTCAATAATTCTAAATCTATTACATTTCTGCAGGTTATCTTCAGGGCAACATATTGGATTCGACAATGGTCCCTACTACATAAAGAAGAGGCGAGATCAAATCTCAAAAATGGATGCAGATTGTTGGAGACCGTAATCATGGAGGTTTTTGCGAAGTTCAGTTGGAAATTTAGGAATAGAATTGAAGCGTAGCTTCTTTCCTCTCCTTTCTGTATTTGTAGTTTGATTTTTTGTGGAGTTGGAGCCTATGTGCTCGGTTTTGTATTGAACAGCTGTGTACTTTCTCCCCAGAAAGTAGAAGCTGGAACTTTGTTCCATTATCTAAAAAAACAGCCAGTTCGACTGATAAAAAGATGGATCATGGATCCTAGACGGCCCTTATGCCAGGTTTGTCAGGAGAAGAATTGGAGGTCGTCAGTCGATAGTATAACATCATTGATTAGAAATACTTACTTTTTATAACCATAGTATAACAGCAATTCTGTGTCATTTATTCACCACAATGAACCAAGTCTCATGCCTACTCCATTCACACTTAATCAGCACGATCTTGCAAAAATTACTTAAACACAATTATTAATCCGAGGTACACACGCCAGTCACATCCTCAGTGTTCTGCGAAAATAGTAAGGCACCTCGGTGGTACTTGCTGAACATGGAAAAAAACGCCGAACTGCAAATACACAACCAGATACACATAGCCCAAGGGCAACAGTACAGCAATTTGGCTACATAACATATGAGCTTTTCACCACAATTAACAAATAATTATATTACAAAAGCAGAAAGACTTGCTGGTATCCTAATTCTAATGATATGCTACATTTCTTACACTTCTGGAGCCTGCCTAGAACAATATATATTTTGCTACACTGAGGCTTCCCTCAAACGCCACAAAGACTGGCTGAAAGCTAATTTAATGTTAGAAGAACCACAAGACACGTATTTCTGCCTTTCTGATCAACAACACGCCGTGTTAACAACGGAGGCAACAACATACAAATCTCAGCATGATAACAGAATCCACGAGCCTGACAGCTGCATCCATGGTCAGCTGAAACAATGTGGAGGAGCAAAGGTCATGGGAGGTGACAATTTACCCACTCACAGCGCTCCGTTTGCTGAAGTACGGTGGTGCATCAGTGTCACAAGCAGTTAGAGAAACCTGTGGCTGGAATTGTCGATGGATAGAAACTATTGTGTGGCAAGCTTATGTTCTCAACACCTGCTGGCAACATAGAGCTTCCAGTGCTTGGTTCCAGAAGATGAACAAGTGAAAGAAATATTTCCATCCGAGTTACATCCTTGTTTGCCTGTACAAATTTCAAAATTTTTAGTAAACTATTTGCTCGGTGTACCCAACACCACTTGCAGCTCCAGAATCAAGCTACACTATAATGAGATTTCCCTCGGTGGTTTTGGCAGAAGCATTGATACCACTGTCTTAAGATAGAGTAGTAAGTTGAAGAGACAACGACAGATTTATTACCTCAACAGCAAACCGTGCCCAAATCTTATCTTTACGAACTTCCATCACCCCCTTAAATATAATCAACCCCAAACTTCTAATTTGATCAGCTATTCCCAAAAAGATTCCCCTCTCTTTACAAAGCATCTGAATAAATTACAATGTGTTTGTATCATCTCTCGGATGTATACAGTGGCAAGTAAAAGAACTAAAAAAAAGAATAATAGCAAGCACCTCCACAAGCATTTGACGGGATGGGCTGAGATCCTCTACTATGATTGGACATGTCATTGATTCTGTACCGACTTGAAAGGCCCACATTGCGCCACCCTCAAAATTATCTTTCAAGAGCAAGCCTCCCTCCTGACTAATTATCTGCATGTATGGAACAAAAAAATTTCACATGGATGATATTACTGCCTTTATTAGGTTGCAGGTTTGCAGCATCCTTCGAAAACTTATGATAAAAAGGGTTTCTTTTTTTTTTTTTGAACTGGAACACAGAGGATTCCACTAACCAGTGGCTCTGGGCAAATCGCCAGAGACCAAGCTGGTCACAAACTCGGGGACCTGATAAAAAGGGTTTCAACAAAGTTAAAAACAATCGGTTTTGGCTTTTGTCCTGTTGATGGCTAAAACTGGGCATTTTATTGTTAACTTTGGCTTCAAAATAATTTATATCAAATTTCATTATTAACTACAGGTTGCAAAAAAGGCTTGAGAAAATATGCACTAACAGCTTCTGCACAAATTAAACCAATGCTGTTTTCTGAAACTCTACCTCTAGTAGATCTGGAAAAGGCTCTAGGAAATTTGCTCACAGCTAGTGTTGATGTCTCTTTTATAGTAGATCTATTGATCATGTGTTGTCTCCTTCGTTGTCTGAATTTTGTGAGAATTCCTCGGTAGCTCACATCACAAATTTACTACCTATGTTTACAGATGTGTCCTACACTTATGCCAAAATTTGTTTACTAACATCAATTGTCAGTAGTAGTAAACTGACGCAGAAAATTGAACAAAAGAAAGGCATGATTACTGCTTGAACTAAGTCAAATCCTACAACTTGTTTGAACTATGAGCTTGTGTAAGTTCAGCCTAAGCAAATTAATAATCAAAACACTTAAAAAGCTACTTCATCATCTTAACGCAACCTGGGATAAGAAAATTAGTTTTACGTTGATTGCTGAAAATGCGACCTATTAAATGTTTCAATGATGTTTCTCATTAGCAGATACTCCTTACGCATACGAGCAGTAGATACATGCTGATGACACTAACTAAGAACGGGTACTAACATGAAATCAAACATACCTTTGGCTCCCCAGATTCCTTCAACTTGTCAGCATGCTTTGCAACACTTTGCAAGAAGAGCATATGCTTAATGGTTTTCTCCAGTAGAGCATCGATGCTACACTGCTCAATCAAACAGAAACATAAGTGCTGAAATTAAATGGACTCAACGTAGATCTCTCAGAGTTGAGAGCGGATACCTTTGCGCTATTAGGTACTATTTCACGAAGCTCCTTTATACGGTCTTCAATCATTTGGCGATCTTTGGGCCTTGGTCTTGGATTCTCCCCTGGTCTAGGTTTCTTCCTGTTCGATTTACCAATCTCATCAATCCATTTACACTGTCCAGCTGAAAGATCACCGGATGGTTGTCCAGCTGAAAGGCTATCGGATGCCACACTCTGGCTGTTTTCAACCCAGAGCCTTATTTGTGATTTGTAACCTTGCTGTCTCTGAGAGCATCCTTCGGATTTATCTATACTAGAAGGGGATTGCCTGAAACTTGCAGCAGGTACTTCAGTTTTAACTGGTACGGGAGAAACGCCAGGCAAATTGCAAAAGAGTAGCCCTGATGATGATCCTGTGGTATATGGAGATGACAACTAGAATGAAATGAAAGATTGTCAACATTTGCAACTGAAGTGCTACAAGAAACACTGGCAAATTATCTTTAAAAGGGTATATACTGACAAATTATCTAAAAAAGGTACATACACAGAAATTCAATTCACAATTAAATTACCTTAAAAAGGGTATATACTCAAAAATGGATTTAATTTACCTGTTAACAAAAAACCAAAACAAAATCCCAACGTACCATCATAGAAAGGAAACAAATTGCCTAGTTCAAATAATTGCCAAAAGAATTCATTGTCAACCGTATGAGTGATTTATGGAAACAATCTCACTCACCAAACCAAAATTGTCTACCGGGTTGGATCTCAGAATATCTCTAGAAATATCCACAATAATTTGCACGAATTTCAAAGCGATCAAATAGTTCTTAGGAGTGGTGCCTGGGCACCATGGAGTCCTCGTTATGTATACTATACTAGTAATATGTCCGTACGTTGCAACGGAAACTAAAATTTATAGCAAATGTCATGCATGTTCTGCCCATTCATCCGAAGGAAGCATATATGACATATATGATTAAAAAATTTTCGCTTGCAATAACAGCAGCAAAGGAAGTATATATGACACAAAAAGTTGATGAGAGCAGAGTTTGCTTGGATCTAGAGCCCAATGTCCAAGAAATAACAAACATTTGCACAAAAGTTTGCCTTTTCATATTTAAGAATAGAAGGAAAGGAGACCAATCAAAACAAGAACTCAGGAACTTGAACTCACATTCCACTGTTTTATTCATCCAATTCAGAGCTTCGTATTTTACCAACTATTTAGATTGAAAACAAAACATATTAAACACCACCACATTAGCACTTGCAGTTACGTGTATTTAGAAAAAGTGTTTGCAGGAAATGTTTACAAGAAAAATGTTTCCTAGATCCTTCTTGATGTATAAATTAGCATCAAGTTTCATGCTGCTACTTCCTGGCGACTAGACGTCGTAATCTACGTCGGAGGCAAGTTCCACAGTGTCGATGCCCACAACGTTAGGGATGCAGTCATCAAGAAGATGTCGTGACGGTCGCGCTCTCGGACCATAAGCTCAATGCGGTTCGGAGAGGTGGCCCCATTGTCGCTAGAGAAGGGCGAGGTGGGGGAGTTGGAGGAAGGGGTCCGTTCGTGTCGAGACTGGATTTCCGAATCTAAACCCTCTGTGTATTACTGCACTAGTCTCGGATCAAAGCTAGTGCCCACAGTCAAACAGTGATGATTACGTAACCAACAACGCTTTATTATAATAAAAAAGAGTACATGCCTTATGAGCACTTTATTACAACTGAGGTTACAAGACCTCACAAACTAACAAAACACAATGGATCTCTTCTCACCATGACCAATATCAAATCAAACAATTGTCCTTTTATATGAATCTCGAGTGAGATTTTCTGACTTATTTGGTGGATTTGAAGTTTTTGTGGAAAACTTGCCAAATTCAATAAATTCAATCCATTAAATTCTCATATGATAATTTTTAGCCTTTGCATGCTTCTTGTAACTATTTTGAACTCTATTTGCAAATTTCCCTTTCTATTGTCTAAAACTACCTCCAAATTGCATTTTTGAGAACTAATCAATGGGTTCATTAAGAGGGAGATTGAAGGACCATGTGAAAGAGTTCTGAATTATGTTGTGATGAACCATTGTAATTTGGGAAGGTCAAAATTTTGAATTGCCAATTTGTTGGATTTCTCGAGCTGTTTGCAATCTGACCGTACAGTAGTTAGTAATGGGTTGCTATTGAATCAATGCATGTAGTTGAGAAATGAAAGCCCTGCTTGCTGTCGAGTCAATGCTCTAGGCCAGTCTCAGTGGGGGTTTCATGGAGTTTCATGGGCATTAAATACGCTGACATGGCACTGTATTGATGAAGAGAGAGATGATAAAAGTTTCATGGGAGTAGAGAGGGTTTCATGGGGATGAAACTCTTCTGCACTGTTTCCAAAATATAGGTGTGTTGGAAACTGGGACATGAAACCTCCATTGAGACTGGCCTAATTGATCAGCATGTTGTGTTGCCATGCATGTCTTGAGTTATTTAGAAGCCTTGCTGCATGTGATTGAAAGTTTTGCATGAAGTTGCATTGATGAGGGAAAGCCACGCATGACGTGATGCCATAACATGGACTGATGAGTAATTAATTAGCAAATTAATTAACATCATGCCATGCATGTTGTGAAACTGGATTAATTAATTAAAAGTATGTCTTGAACTGGATTATACGTGTACGCATTAATGAGGTCATTCATTGTGGAATTGTTCAACATAACTGATCAACGGTTGAACCAGTAATAAATTCTAGTTCAACAATAAATGGCAGTAGTCTGACCGGGATTGAAGTCTGGTCAGACTGGCTTGACAAGAGGCTTCAGCCAAGGTTTTTGATTTTATGGTTTTGAATCACGGAATGGATTTTGGTAACCAAAGTCAGTGGATATATATTGCATGAGATATGTTACTGCTAACGAGAGTCAAGTTGTAAAGAACTTATGTCCAAAAATGATTTCTTTATCTTTGGATGTGCAGGGTCACTTAGAGTTAACCGTGGTCAACGGCGAGGATCGGGGCTACACTTATGAAGTAGACAAGGCTCAGAACGATCGAGAATGTCGGGTGAGATGATAAGCTCAAGCATAGCATGAAAAAGATAGGAAATATCGAAGAAAAGTTTGAACGGTGGAATGTACCATATAGTTTGGTCAGTCCAAGTGAGGCGTGGTCCGGTGGAACCAGAATGGTAGAGATTTGCCAACGCGTGGTAAGCTAGTAATGCACATACACGTGGCAAGCATGACGATTACTTGCAATGAATGGAGAAGATCAGGTCAATGGAATGGTATTTTGGTAGTTTGATCAAAATACCAGAAACGACTTTGGAAAAAAACCGTGACACGCAAATGATGCTTAGGAAGACAGTTTAGGTCATAGAGAAGCTGATATGATTAAGTTGGATCAAAACTTGAGACTTAGTGGATTCGGGCTTATAACCTTTGAAAAGCGTGTATAAGTGAATTATGTGTTAAAACCTGCGTGTGGGGGTTATCAGGTTTCCCCATATGTGCTAAGCGAATAGTATCCAATAGGATTAGATGAGGCTGGCTAGCCCATCTATTTAACGGATTGGGATAGAGACTTATTGTTAACCATCCAATATTTCTCCCTTGAGACTAAGTGTTATGGTTATGGTTAGAGAGAAGAGTGGTTTGGTGTGCTCTCTATCCTTCAAGGTGGAGTATTTGTAAAAATTTTCTCCTCAAGTAGCAATACATCAATTTTTGTTCATCTTTATGACAATATTTTGTGTTAATTGATTTGCACTTGTTTTGGTTGTTTTTTCTCTTCTTGATCTTGTTGTGTCGAGGGCATATAAGAAATGGAGATAGCATCTGAAAATCAATCTCTACCTATCTAGACACTTTGATAGCAAGTTTATGAAGAAAGCTAGTTTTGCTTAATTTTGACCTCACTAAGAGATGTCGTGATCTGAAAGTTTTTGGCTTGATTTCTTCAGTATTCTTACTTGCGGTGATATGTGGTAATGCATCTAGAGCCATCTCCTATCCACGAGCAAATTGTATTAACCATTTTTGTATTTTGCCCGTTTTTTGTGTAGTTTTGCTTCAATATCAAAAATGCCTGAACTTTGATATGAATTTCTATGATCCATGAATAAAATGGGTTCTTAAGACCTTAAGTAAAGTGTATACAAAGTTTCACGGTTGGATCATCAGATAAAAAGTTACATAGTTTTTGGATTCACAACAGTAATGATTTTCCTGTTCTTAGGCTGAAAACATTGTAGCAATAGTCTAACTGCTACTGTTCACCGGTCTGACCGGAAATCACTATAGCAGTCAGCCCGCCAGGCAAATTGAAGGGTGTTTTGATCAGTGTTTTGTTTGGATTTTTCGTATAGTGATTGAGCTCTGATTTTCCTAGTTTCTCATAGCTATTGGAGTGAACATTGATAAATATTTGGGGGAAAAATTGAATGCACCATTCATCATCTCTGTTGCCACACCGGCCTTACAGAAATTTATGCTTTCAAGCCAAATAAAGACATGGAAATGCAATGTGCAAATGTCCCGTGCAGATTATGTAGAAGCACCTTTCGGTTTCCATGAATAAGCACCCACTGTTTGAGATGTCCTAGTGTGCTTGTCATCGCAATACCAAAAAAAAACCATTCTGTTCCATTGACAAGCAAAAACAACGTGATTTTGTGTTTAGCTATTACCAAACCGATGGCCCATGGCAAAATTGTCGCCCTCGACGCCAACACTGGCAGAATATGCGCCATTCAATATCTGTACCACCACGCAATCATCCTTTGGTTGCTGAACCCAGGGATGTATGTTGAGTGTTTGGACGAGGGGGATTTTTCAGGATTTAATATAGCGTAGAGCAATTCACCGTGGAAATTCACCTCATCCAAACGGGGCCTAAGAGTGTAGAGCAATTCACCGTGGAAGCCCCAGCAGAGTCCTTGTTCTGTTCACGAACAAGTCCCGGGATTTCATCATCCCAGGAAGGTGCCCTATGACCGTGGCAAAGGAGAACTGCACCACGGCATCCTTCTTTCCCAGTGACACCATTGGCATTGTTAATGAAGGTTTGTATTTCAATAGCTTACTGTCTTTCGCCCCATCCATCAACAGCTTTATGTTCTTAGCGACTATCATCGCGTGCCTCTGCGCAAAGTACCCTTGCTTGAGCTCCTGACAGCAAGAAATTTTACGAGGATCAGCACCACGCGTTAACAGCAACAAATAGTAGATTTGTCAGCTGTGAAATCACATACGAGCTAGCTGTTAGATATAAGTGGAAGTTCCACAACAAAAGTTGGTAGTTAAGGAGGACTTACAGTAACATCAGTGATATCACCGGCAGCAAAAATATTACTTTGGCCTTTCAGTCTGAGATTTGCATCAACCATCAATCTTCCATCACTATCCAAGTAATCTCTCAGCTCAGAATCTCTAATCCATGATGAACTCAGTGGACTGTCGAGGCAAGAGAAGTAGCAATCGGCTGTTATCTCTACCCCAGATGAAGTTCTGTAGAGCATGTCTCCCTCTGACATGGACTCTAGATTGACTGACTGATCCAAAAGAACTTCGACATTCTTTGATCTCAGCCAACGCAGTGCCTTGCCGCCAGCTTTTTGGCCAATAGATTCTAACAATCTTGGTCTGTCATGAACCAAAGTCACCTTCTTGTCTGGATAATTCACAGCTATTTCAGCAGCAAGTTCAACACCTGATGGCCCACCCCCAATAATAAGAATAGACCCAGAATGTTTTATCTTCATGTTATCTGGAAATGTAAACGAGATCAGATACACAAGAGCTAACGATATTATTTGCAAAGAACCAGTCATATCGGCAAACATTCCTATGTCAAATGTACAATGGCAGTGGTACATTCAAAAAGAGTATATAATAACGCACAATTTTGGATTGAATATAGCTAGGCACTGAAGCATGGCATTTGTTCGATATATGTGATCCTGAGCTATTGCTAGACAAGTCCATTTGAAAATTTGAGAAATTGATAGTGATTTTCAGAAACATGCTTGGTGCTGCAAATGAATCAAAAGGCAAGGGTGGTTATGTAAGCAGATTCAGTTCTGGCAAAGAAGTTCTAAATGAGTTCATTTTTCTGATGAGTGAAATCTACATGCTATAATTTTGTCTGGTCCAAGACAACTTTCACGTGTATGTAAATGATAGACAGGTGGATATATAAAAGAAACAAAAAAAACAAAGAATCAATTTGAGGAAAGTGGTAGCTTGCCTTCCTGAAACTGTTCTAGTCTGTCTCTCCTTTTTCGAGGACACTGATTTGCGTGGCCTGTGGCTATGACAAGGTATGTGTATTCCACCAAACGACCCTCTGCTGTCATCACGGCCTCTTCACTTACATCAGCAGCAGAGGCTGTAATGACCTGACCGCTCACTAAGTAATCGCTGTGGTTAATTAGTGACTTCTCAGCAACAGATGGCTCCACCTTTGATCTCAAATTAGTCCATGGAATTTCAAAGTACTCCTTCCTAAAATCAAGCAAAAGAAAGATGTGTAAGTACTTTTGAGTTACAATGAAGAGAGTAAAACTTGGGGTTATGCTAGCATTCTCTTCTTCAAATATGTCAAATAAGATGGTGCCTTATGTGGTGACTATAAAATTATTCTATTCACAAAGCCAGCAAGTAAACAAAGTCTGCTCACAGAGGAACACCATTGAATTCAGGTTGGCGTGCGTACGTGCGAGTGGAAAATTGTGATATGCAAATGCTCCTTTCAATCAATTCATTTTATTTTGGATATCTTATAACTACTTTTCTATATACTGTGAGCATACAAGCGAAGAATCACAAATATTCACAGGCGAATCATAAGGTTCATTTTGCCATCAATATCGAAGGGGTGGACTAATGGGTTATACTGAAGATCTACATCCACTCAGTGAAGTGCTTCGTAATGAACTCACGCCAAAGTAGGGAAATCAGATGTTCAGGACTTAGGATCACTATCCGGAGCACATACAGATCACATTTTTCCTACATGGTCAGAACGCTAAAAGTTGAGATTTAGATATATCTTGGTGAGACAAAAACTGATAAGGGTCAGCCTAGGTGATCCCAGCAAACTAATTGTTCTTAACAAGTAAAAGATCATTCAATGATTCCACAAAATTATCTCATACTCTCCTGCAATCTAGCAGGAAATTATAGCTCGGCAGAACTTTTTTTTTTTTGAACTGAAAACGGCAGGAGCTCTGCCAATCGCTTTATGGAGAGAAAGAGAAGAGTTTTTCAAAACAGTAAGGGTGGTGAAAAGGGGCCTTAATGTGAGCGAGTTATCTGAATATCTGGCATTAATGAATGAAGAAATCAAGATTGGATGATCCGCGTAATGCGCATGAATGAAGAAATCAAGATTGGATCACCCATCAGCAATGCGCACGATCCCATCAAGCATGCCACACTTGTGACACGAGCACATCAACGATGAATCGGCTTCCTAACGGCAATTTTGGGGTTGGGTTCAATGTCAGCCAGAATTTCGGAGGTGGCACCGGCAAATCCAAAGCCAGGAGCAAACAGGCGTACAGCTAAAAGAGAGGAGATATATGTGGAGAGAACACCGGGATGGATGCTTGGACGCTTACGGGTCGATGAGAACGACTTCGGCGTGGTTCTGGAGGGAGTTGGCGAGGAGGGCGCCGGCGACGCCGCCGCCGACCACCACCACGACCGCCCGCCGGCTCCCCGAAGGCTGGGGCCCTCCGCCGCCAGCCATCGCTCGCGACCGGCAAACCGGTCGAGGACGAGGAGGAGGCGGCGGTGGTCGCGGCAGCGGTGGCTCCTTGTCCGGGTGGTGGCGGGCGTTGCCTGGGACGGGCGGTCGGTTTCGCCATTCTTAGCAACACCTGGGGTGGGCTGCGAATCGCGGCGCGCGCGCGCCCCGCGTCCGCGGAAACCGTCGCGCCGCGCGAAGCAAGCGGAGCCCGCGGATCGCTCCCACGAGGACAGGGGGCACGACCACCGGACTGGGGAATCGTGGGTGTTGATTGTAAAATGGAAACAGAAAATAACAGTGAACTCTCCGTTTCATTGATCATCAATCTGTATATATACATGAGTATAGACGCCATTGACGTTGGTTTAAGAAAGAGGAATAGAGAGAGCAACTGCTGTCGGTTGCGGTTGGATGAGATCATCCGTAACTTCTCAAGTTGTAACACTCCCCCTTGATCGAATCCATCTTTGAGATCAATGAATAATATTAATCCTACAAAAAATCCTGTAGGATAAACAAAACGAGGAGAAATATTTGATAGATACGTTGTTAAAAACTCCTTTAAACCCAATGGGAAAATAAGGAGAAATTGATATAACATTTAATGAGTATTGTCTCATTGTAAACTCATATGAGAAAAACCTTTGCAGGAGAAAACTCATAGATAGTTTAGAAGACAATATATGTCATTGATATCTCCTAAAAAACCCCGATGGGGAAAAATAGGAAATACGACATATGCTTATGCTAATATTGTCTCATTAAAAACTTTATATGAGGAACCTTGTGAGTAAAACTCATACAAAGAAAAGAGTACAATATGATGCTTTGGACAGAGTAACATTTAGGAGATTTCTCCCCCTGAAGTTTGCAAATCTCGAAGTCGTCGCATACCAATTCCTTGAACACATTTCTGGAACGAGGAAGCTGGTAAGGACTTAGTAAACAAATCAGCGAGGTTATCACATGATTTGGTTTGCAAGATGTTTATTTCACCCATTTGTTTTAACTCATGGGGGTAAAACAACTTAGGAGAAATATGCTTGGTTATGTTGCTTTTGATGTAGCCTGTCTCCATCTGTGTAACACAAGCAGAATTATCTTCATAGATAATAGTTGGTGAATCGATGGCACCAATGCCACACGATTGTTGTATGTGGTTAATCACTCTGCGAAGCCAAACACATTCGCGTGATGCCTCATATAGTGCAATTATTTCAGAGTGATTTGTTGAGGTAGCCACCAGAGTCTGTTTTGTAGACTTCCATGAAATGGCTGTTCCTCCATGCAAGAACACAAAACCTGTCTGGGATCGGCCATTATGGGGATCAGATAAATAGCCGGCATCAGTGTATCCAATCAGATTAGGATCTGGGTTCCTTTGGAAAAATAATCCAAGATCTCTTGTACCATTAACATATCTGAGGATATGTTTTACTCCCGTCCAATGCCGTTTGGTAGGAGCAGCGCTATGTCGAGCTAGCAAATTCACTGCGAATGCAATATCAGGCCTGGTGCAATTTGCAAGATACATTAGCGCTCCAATGACACTGAGATAAGGATAATGAGATCCCAGAATCTCTTCTCCATCATCCTGTGGTCTGAATTGATCAGTCTCCATTTCTAGAGATCGAACAACCATAGGAGTTTTGGATGGATGTGATTTGTCCATATTGAATTTCTCCAATATTTTTTGGATATATGCTGATTGATGCACTAGAATTCCAGTGGGAAGATGCTCAAGTTGTAAACCTAAGCAAAATTTGGTTTGGCCGAAATCTTTCATTTCAAACTCCGTCTTTAGATGATTGCGTGCTTCATCAATATCTTGTGGGTTGCCGATGATATTTAAATCATCAACATATACTGATATGATGCAAAATCCCGTTTGGGACTTTTTGATAAAAACACATGGACAATCATCATTGTTAATGTATCCCTTCTGCAAAAGGAACTCACTAAGTCGGTTATACCACATTCTTCCCGACTGCTTTAAGCCATAGAGTGACTTTTGAAGCTTTACACAATACATGTTGCGATTTGCGTTTGGATTCGGTATAGAGATCCCATCAGGGACCTTCATATATATGTCCGAATCAAGTGACCCATATAGATATGCAGTCACTACGTCCATCAACTGCATAGATAGACGATTTTGAACAGCCAGAGATATAAGGTATCGGAATATTATTCCACTCATAACTGGAGAATATGTTTCATTGAAATCAATGCCGGGTCTCTGCGTGAACCCTTGTGCTACAAGCCTCGCTTTATGTCTCACCACCTCATTGTTCTCATTCCGTTTTCGGACGAAAACCCATTTGAATCCCACAGGAAAGATTCCTCGAGGTGTAGGTATTGCATGAGTGAATACCTCTCTTTTAGTGAGCGAGGTTATCTCCGCTTGAATTGCATCTTTCCATTGATTCCAGTCCGAGCGCTTTCTGCACTCTGCCATGGTCTTAGGATCTGGATCATTTTGGATGATTTCTGCAATTGCTTCAGAGAAATAGATGTCGACAATTGTAGACTTTCTGTCATATGATTCTCCAGATTCAATATAGTTGATGGAAATTTCAAGCACCCCTTGTGATGTATCATTATTTCCCAAAATGATTGCATCAGGGCGTTCCGATGTCCCAACATCAGTAATTGAGTGCACTGTTGATGTGGGATGTGAAGGTTGAACCTCCACAGGGTGTTTCTCAACGTAAGGTTGAGTTACATTTACTGCGTTAGAAGATTTGTTCTTCCCTTTCCTTTGCTTGCTAGAAGCTGCATCTGTGGAAATAGCCGTACTTCTCCCCCTCTTACTGGGGAGTTGAGTAGTTTTATTTGGTACCTCTACTCTTTCCGGCACATTTCTCGCAGGATTATAGGATTTTGTAACACCCTTATAATCAGTAAATGCATCTGGCATGTTATTTGCAATGTGTTGCAAATTAATGATCTTCTGAACTTGGAGTTCAGTTTCAGAAGTACGTGGATCAGAGTTGGAGATGTCTATGGCATCCCAATTGATTTCCTGGCATTTATTGTGGTTTTCAATTCCTCCCCCTAATGCCGGGAAATGATCTTCATTGAAGATACAATCAGCGTACCGGGCAGTGAATAGATCCCCTGTAAGGGGTTCCAGGTATTTAATGATCGACGGAGATTGATATCCCACATAGATCCCCAATTTCCTGTGTGGGCCCATAGATGTACGCTGCGGTGGAGAGATCGGTACGTATGTAGCGCAACCGAACTTCCGCAGATGGGAAATATTTGGTGTATTTCCACGTACTAGTTGCAACGGGGAGGTTGCATGGTATGCAGTTGGACGCAATTGAATCAAGTCAGCAGCGTGTAAGACTGCGTGACCCCAACATGATGTTGGTAGATTGCAATTCTGTAGTAAAGGTCTTGCAATAAGTTTCACTCTCTTAATAAGAGATTCTGCCAACCCATTTTGAGTATGAACATATGGGACCGAGTGCTGAACTTGAATTCCTAAAGCCATGCAATAATCATTGAAGGCACGTGAGGAAAATTCAGCAGCATTATCCATTCGGATTGATCGGATTTGATGTTCAGGATATTGTGCTTTAAGTTTGATAACTTGTGCAACAATTTTAGCAAATGCATGGTTCCGTGTGGAAAGTAGATACACATGAGACCATCGTGTAGATGCGTCTATTAGAACCATGAAATACCTGAACGGCCCAGACAATGGTTGAATGGGACCACATATGTCACCTTGAATGCGTTCAAGGAACTTTAGAGGTTCGGCATGAATTTTGAGGTAAGAGGGCCTCAAAATTAATTTCCCAGTGGCACATGCGGTGCACATAAAATCTGAGGATTGGGGAAATTTTGCATCACTTAAAGTGTGACCAACAGAGTTGTTTATAATTTTCCTCATCATCCCTATTCCAGGATGGCCAAGACGATCATGCCAAGTTTGGAATGCGTTAACATTCTGGAAAATTACTTTGTAAGCAACATGTGGTACGGGGTTGATGTATGTGTAGTACAATCCAGATGGGAGTGAGGGAAACTTTTCAAGTGTCTCTTTGCCATATCCGTGATCTTTTGTTATGAGAAGGAATTCCTCATTGTTGTCCTCATGAGTTTCAACATGAAACCCATTCTTACGGATATCTCTATAACTCAATAGGGTACGAGTTGAATCGGGATACAAGAGTGCATCCTCAATCGTTATTGATGTACCCATAGGGAGCAGAATAGTGGCCCGACCGGTGCCAACTATTACAGCATCGCGTCCAGCGATTGTTAAAACATTTCCTTTGTTCTTTGTGAGAGTGTGGAAATATTTTATCTCCCTGAGTATAGAGTTAGTAGTACCGCTATCCACTAGGCACATTTCCTCATCCATCAGATCGACTCCCGTACAATCTATACAAAATGGAGAATTTGAATATGTCATTCTCAACAAATATATATAGAATACATACAATATATATATAGGTATCAATTGTGCTTAATACAAATTACAATACCCATTGTGCGTAAATGAAGTACGGACAACAACTAGCTTATGACAACATTCACAATTAAACGACATCCACACTCAAGGGATAATGAAATAAGGTATCTCAAAGTGCAGGAGCCTAATTAAAGTCTCCAAACGGATCGTTAGAAGTGAACTCCACGATCATGTTCTCCATATCGTCAACGTTTCCATCAAGTGGAGGTAGTGCCTTGGTGTTGCTTGTTTCCGCAGCTGTAGGAGCAGAGTAGGAGCACCCAGGGGCATCTTTCTTAGTAATGTCAGGTTGGAGGAATTCTTCCATGTTGACATCAGATTGGGAGTTGAAGTGTGCTTCAAATTGTCCACCTTTATTGGAACGTCCTTGATTGGAGCGTGCTCGTCCCACGGAATTCAAGTACAACGCCACCAAGTGCTTGGGAGTGCGACATTTCTCAGTCGGGTGGTTGTAACAGCCACACTTGACACAAGTGTTAGACTTGTTCTTTTGCGACTGAAAAACATCCTTTCCCTTGTTAGCACCATTAGACTGACGCTGTCTCTTGCGCTTGTTCTTTCCTTTGAAGTTCCCAGGATTGCTAGAGTTAGTAGCATTCCCTCTGGGTTTGTTCTGAGTGTTAGCATGTACTTCTGGCAAAGGTTTAGTGCCCAAAGGGCGCAGATTAGAGTTCCAAAGGAGGAGCTCACTATGTCTTTCTGCCTGAAGTAATGTTTTAATTAACTCAGAATAAACGGTGAAACCTCTTTCACGGTATTGTTGCTGAAGGATCATTTGTGCGGGGAGCATGGTAGACAATGTCTTCTCAATTTTCTCCGCATCAGATGGTTCTTTCTCGCAAAACTGCAGTTTAGAACTGATTTTATGAACAGCATGGTTGAACTCTCCCACAGATTTAAAATCTTGTATGCGGAGGTGGTTCCACTCATTGACAGCCTCCGGTAGGATGACTGCTTTCTGCTGTTCATACCGTGTTTGAAGAGCAAGCCACAGAGTGTGTGGGTCTTCTTCCATCAGATACTCAGCTTTGAGATCAGGATGGATGTGGTTCCTTATGATAAATAAGGTATTGTACTTGAGAGTCTCAGCCAAAGGAGCTACACCCTCTTGGGGAGTTGCAATTGCCTGGTACATTCCGCGCAACGATAGACTCACTTTGAGATCCATCGCCCATGTGGGAAAGTTGTGGCCATCAAGAGCGAGAGCCTCAAACTCTTTAGTAGCCATTGTGCCTACATATGTAGGGCCACAGATTTGTTAAAATCTTAGGCAATGTTAAATAAGCAATGCGAAATGCAAGTAATCAAGGTAAACTTGAAATACATAAAGGGACATTCTCCTACTGTGGAACAACATAGTTAATCACTAATGGTATTAACATTATTTAATTCATTTTTCAACATGGAGTGCGCACTTTGAGGATGATAATCCCACAGTAGTATATTGATACTACCTTGTGTATGGCCAATGTGAAAAAGAATCATGGTAATCACTTAGGTGTAGACCTTGTATAATTTATAATCAAATTGGGTACGCACGTTGAGGATGAAATCCCACAGTAGTACGATGGTACTACCTTGTGTATGGCCAATTTGAAAATAAATAAAGGTAGTCACCCAAAAGTGTAGACCAAATTGTTGCAAAACTTGATATTAGGTACGCACATTGAGGAATAAATCCCGCAGTAGTACTTATGGTACTACCTTGTGTGTGGTCAATATCAAAGTTAAAAAAAAATTGTGTTATTCCCAAATGAGAGAAAATCAACCTAAGGCATTTGCATTAAAAACAATTAATATTAAATGCTTGTATGGTAAGCTAGTAAACGAAATTTTAAAATTGCATAAGATAGATTGCAATAATTAATGTATAATACATTGCATGAAAACATATAAGAACAATACAATGTTACATTAGGGGTCTTTATTGCAAATATATACAATAGCAATTTATTGCTGCAATTACATAAAAAACAGAGGGGGGAGGATGCAATTTTTTCGGCAACCTGGGCTAAAGCCCGGTCGGCCTTGTGGCCCATGTGAGGAGGGGGGTTTATTGGGCCAAAAGCCCATTTCGGCAGCATGTATAAAAGAAAAGAGGTGGGGTGGTTAGGGTTTCCAACCCTAACCCCCAAAGCCAGCCACCGCATGGGGTGTTCCCATGGGAGCCGCCGCCCCTGCCCCTAGGCGCTATCGCGCCGCCAGCCGCGCCGGGCTTCGGGCGCCACAGCCGCCGGCGCCGCCGGCCCTCCGCGCCGCGCGCCGTCTCCTCCGGCCGCCCTGCCGCGCCGCGCGCCGCCGCGCCGCGCGCCGCCGCGCCGGGCTTGGGCTCCGCCAGCGCCGCCGAGCGCCACTTCGGGCCGGGCTGCGCCGTGCGCCTCCACGCCGTCGGCCGTCTCGGCCACGGGCGAAGCCGCGCCTCCGCCGACCGTCTCGGCCACGGGCGAAGCCGCGCCGCACGCCGTCTCGTCCGGCCGCCCCGCCATGGAGAGCCGCTGCCCAGATCTAGGGCGCCGCCGGCCCGCGCTAGGCCTCGGCGGCCGCGCGCCACCGCGCCGCCTCGGGGGTCGCCTCCTCGCCGGGCTTCATCGCCGGGCTGCACCAGGCGTGTGCCGCCTCGCCTTGGGCCGCCTCGGGCGCCGCACCAGCCGAACCGGGTTGCGCCGACCGCGCGCCGCTCCGGGCCGCGTCGGCCGAGCCGCGCCGCGTGCGGGGCCGCGCCATCGCCACCTCCGGCCGGGCCGGGCGCCGCCTCTGCTGGCCGTGCCCCCGCGCCGCGTTGGCCCCCTCCCCTCTGTTCTTGAGTCAAGTGGAGGAGAAGGCCTCCTCTGCAGAGGGGGCCGTACGGATGCGGAGTCCAGGGCGGCGGTTTGTCGCCTCGGAGGCGTGCGCCAGGCGCCGGTAAGGGCCATAGCGCGAAGTCCTCGCCGGTGGGAAGACGCCGTGCGCCTCCCATGGACGACGACGAGCCGGCGAAGATCCGTGACCAGTCGCAATGAAGTTATTGGTTGCCGGTGTGTGTGGTGGGTCTTGATGGCAAGGGGTAAAAAGAAGTTGCAGGTAATCACACAAAGAATCAATGGAAGCAAGAACACCAAGTAAGGCGTTGTAATGCTTCTCACAGAGATTGATCTGATCGTTCTCCATACCTTCTGTTCTTTGTTGTATGTTGTTTGTGTGTGAATGGCAGAACGCAGTGCTGATAACGTGTTGATTGTAAAATGGAAACAGAAAATAACAGTGAACTCTCCGTTTCATTGATCATCAATCTGTATATATACATGAGTATAGACGCCATTGACGTTGGTTCAAGAAAGAGGAATAGAGAGAGCAACTGCTGTCGGTTGCGGTTGGATGAGATCATCCGTAACTTCTCAAGTTGTAACAGTGGGGAAGGCCCGCTGCTCTGCTCGTGCGTGCTTTGCTTTTGTGCATCACGGAGTACACGATGGCATGAACACGACACGTGATTCGGATCGATCCGCGCAGGCGAACGTTATTGTCCAGTGTTACCGGCTACGGAGGCATTGTGGAGCTAGTCTCAGACGGACCCACTCGTTTTAGACTTTTAATTTATTATTTCTTTAAAATAGTAAATATAAAATAAAGTAAAAAACAAAAAATATTAAAAAAATAGTAAATTAAAAGCTTAAAATGAGCGGCTTCGTCCGAGACTAGTTTGATGATGTCTTCGTAACACTGGACAATAAGGTCTCTCTTGCTTTGTTAGCTTGATGATGATGACAACAACTCGCGGCACGTACAAGTTAGACCAACTGACGCTACAATACATCGGTACCATAGCTGCTACTCAAAAAGTTATACTACACTCCCTCCACTTAGAGAGTATCCGATCCTCTCCGAGGTTAGCGCACGACGTAAAAAAAATTCAACCGAACACAATTGTGCGAGCGTGGAACGTCCCCTTAGGATGTGCTTGGTTGGAGTGATGAAAGTGGAATGGGATGGGGTGGAATAGGATGAGATGGTTCCACAAAAAAATAGAACCACATGGTCCAACATCTAAGAAGAATATTCTCTAAATTTGCACAGGCTCATCCCACTTTGGACCATTCCATCCCAATTCCCACCCCATCCCTCAAATCAAACACATGGATAAGCTTGGTCAAAGGAACAATCTCATTCTATCCCACCCTATCCCTCGAACCAAACATATCCTTAGAGCAAGGCTAATAATATAGCCTTCAGCTGGCTGTATGGACACTTACAGCCCACTTATCAGCTCATTCATATAGTAGTTTACAGCCAGCTGAAGGCTGTATGACCCACCCATTTCTCTCACAAAGTTTCTTGGTTCTTGTGCTTCAGCTGGCTGTAAACTTACAGCCCACCTCTCTTCTCTCTCCTCCACCTCAGCATGCAGCCTACTAACAGCCTCTTATTATACTTGCTCTTAGGGCATCTGTAGTGTATATAACCCAAAGGGCCTTAAGGTGGGTCTCATCTAAACCTTAAGACCAACTCCATAGTGTATATAACCCAAGGGGCCTTAAGACGGTCCCACTTGGCAGATAAAGAAAAATTATATTTTAATGCTTGTGGCCAGGTCTTTAGCTTGAGGACCAGCCTTAAGCTTTTTTTGCTTAGGGTCTGCTTAAGGTCACCCCTGTAATGTATAAGGTTGACCTTAAGGTGGCTTAAGACCTCCTTTTTTCATACACTACAGATGCCCTTAGAGACTTTCGTCTTTCGCCCACTGCAGCTGGCCCCACATCCCTCTACGCATCCGTTCGAGGCAGCCTAAGATGGCATCTGCCGTTCACAGGCGGGAAAATTGTATATTTGCCCCATAGTTAACAGGGACTTGTAAATTTGCCCCACATTTAGATGGCTTTGCTATTTTGCCCCATACTTGGAGTGCTCCTTGTTATTTTGCCCCCACTACCCACTTGGCTGATTTTTTAGCACGGGAAAAGACCGATCTACCCTTGAGGGGCGGCGGCGAGAGGGAGGGGTCTCCGGTGGAGGGAGATGCGGCGGCGGAGGAAGTGCAGCGCGGGGTGGAGGGTGTCGGGAACGGAGGCCGCGAGGAGGCGCGGGGACCGGACGACGGCGGCGCGGAGGAGCGGGGGCGGGAGCGGCGCGGCGGCGGAGAGGAAGCGGAGGGCCTCGTCGGGAGGGCAGGTGAGGAGGGATGGGAAGGCCGAGAAGACGCGGGCGGCGTCGTGGGAGGAGAGGCCGTGGGAGAGGAGGAGGCGGAGGGAGGCGTGGAGGAGCGGCGGCGGCGCGGAGCGGAGCGCGGGGTGGGCGGCGAAAAGCGGGAATGGGTCGAGGTGGAGCTCGGCCGAGATGAAGTGGAGCTTGCGGCGGAACTCCACGCACCTGGTGCAGCGCCGGCGGCAACGGGGCCGCCAGACCGCGCCCCAGAAGACGCCGCTGACGCACCGAGGTCGCCGTCCACCGAAGTCCCTGCGCCGTCGCCGCCGGCCAACGCCACCGCGCCGCCTCCGGCCACCCCGGCTGCACCGCCTCCAGCCACCCCGGCTGCGCCGCCCCCGGCCAACCCCGCCGCCTGCCTCCGTTCCGCCGCCGGCCACGCCCGCGCCCTCGCCGTCCTCCACGCCGGCGACCCCTCAAGGTAGATCGTTCTTTTCCCGTGCTAAAAAAATCAGCCAAGTGGGTAGTGGGGCAAAATAACAAGGGCACTCCAAGTATGGGGCAAAATAGCAAAGCCATCTAAGTGTGGGGCAAATTTACAAGTCCCTGTTAACTATGGGGCAAATATACAATTTTCCCTTCACAGGCACAGCCACGCTCCCACGAGGATCAGATCCCGTCCCGGCGGCCATGGCCGAGCGCTTCGAGCTCCAGGGCAGGCACGGAAAGTCCCGCGTCCGGCGCCGACCGGCCGCCGCCGGCGGTCACCTCATCGTCGAGTGGGATGTCGCCGTGAGCGTCGTCTCCGATTGCCTCCCCGCCTACACCTCCGACGACAACTCCGCCATTGTCGCCACCGATTCCATCAAGAACACAGTACGTTGGCTCTCTCTCTCTCTCTCTCTGTCCCCGCGATTCTCACTCTTCTTGGTCTGGTTCTTGATTCGCTATGGCTCTGCTTGATCAGGTGTATGTGAAGGCGAAGGAGTGCACAGAGGTGGTGTCCATGGAGGAATTCGCGGTGATTCTTGGAAGCCATTTCACCTCGTTGTACCCCCAGGTAGGGAAGAGTTTTTTGCTATTATAGTACTCCTCAAATGCGGCTTCGACGAAACGGTATCTACGTCGTGGGCTTCTCTAAAATAGTATCTATTTCATGTACTCCTCTCTATAATAGTATTTTCAAAGATTTAAAGTCATTTGAATTTGATTTTCGAATTTAATCTTCCTCACATGACTAAACTGCCCGCAAGTAACCAACGAATCCCCTTCTTACCCGCCCGCTCCCGACTCCTCCAATGCCGCAGCCGCAGGCCATGTTCCTCTCCCACTCGCTCCCCGCGCCGCCCTCCCACCACCTCCACCACACCCCACCTCCCCACGCGAATCCCTCACCTCCCACCCTCCACCGTGGGTACGCGCCTTCCCTCCACAGAGTCGACTCCCTCTCCGCCGCGCTACGAGGCGGGACGGCCGACTCCTTCCGCGACGCGCGGTTTCTGGTCTCCCTGCTAAGGGAGTGCGCCGGCCTCCACGGCGAGGAAACCAACCGCGTCGCGAGGCAGCTCGCGCCGCAGCTGCACTCTCTGG
The DNA here is from genome assembly GCA_017311315.1 of Dendrocalamus latiflorus. NCBI lineage: Eukaryota > Viridiplantae > Streptophyta > Magnoliopsida > Poales > Poaceae > Dendrocalamus > Dendrocalamus latiflorus. The sequence goes on from CM029663.1 coordinate 8,691,292, forward strand.
TCGTCAGGGCGGGCCACACGCGGGACCCACACGTCACGTGCGCGCTCGTCGACCTCCTCGTGCGGCTGGGCCGGGGGGCCTCGTGCAGGCGGCTGCTCGAGGAGGCCGCGGTGGGGGACAAGGACGCCGTGCTGTGGAACAAGCACGTCGCGATGCTGGCCGAGGCGGAGGAATGGGGGGAGGCGATCGGCGTGTTCCGGGAGATGCAGGCGCGGCGGGTGCCGGCCGACGGGTACACGTGCGCGCGGGTGCTCCACGCGTGCGGCCGGGCGGGGGCGCCGCGGGAGGGGAGGGCCGTGCACGCGCACGCGGTCAAGACCGGGCTCGACGCTCACCTGCTCGTCCCCGGGTTCCTCGCCGGCATGTACGCCGAGAACGCGGATGTGGCGGTGGCGACGAGGGTGCTCGAGGCGATGGGGGCGGAAAGCGTCGTCGCGTGGAACGCGGCGATCGTGTGCTGCGCGCGGCTCGGGCTCGTGGACGACGCCATGGAGCTCGCGGACCGCATGGCGAGGTCGGGGCCGGAGCCCAACTTGGTCACATGGAACATCGTTCTGTTCGGCTGCTCGCGGCACGGGCGTGACCGGGAAGCGCTCGGTGTTGTCCGGAGGATGCTGGAGCAAGGGCTGCGGCCGGACGCGACCACCGTGTCGAGCCTCCTCAAGTCGGTGGCCAACATGGGGCTGCTTGGCCATGGCATGGAAATGCACTGCTTCTTTCTGAGACACCAGCTCGAGCCAGACGTCTACACGGGGACGGCGCTCGTGGACATGTACGCCAAATGCGGCCGCCTCGATTGCGCCCGGAGGGTGTTCGATGCGCTGGAGCATAGGAACCTGACCACATGGAACTCGGCCATTCCTCACCGGCGTCACCTTGGCCGGGGTCGCTGGGGCGTTGGAGGAGCCGCCACCATGGCGTACTCGTCGCCTGGGAGGAAAAATAACTGGAATAGGAGAGTGCGATTGGGTCTGCTGAAAAAACCAAGGGGCAGTTTAGTCATATGAGGAAGATTAAATTCGAAAATCAAATTCAAATGACTTTAAATCTCTGAAAATACTATTATAGAGAGGAGTACACGAAATAGATACTATTTTAGAGAAGCCCACGACGTAGATACCATTTCGTCGAAGCCGCATTTGAGGAGTACTATAATAGCAAAAAACTCGGTAGGGAAAGGTGGGTGGGTTTCTTTGCGGTTCTGTTTGGAGGGGGGGGGGGGGGGTCGGTGTAAGGTGCCATTTTTATGGAGATTTTGGGTGTGCTCGTGTTTGGGCAGGTCTCAGAGGCTACGGTGACCATCGTGGACGTGGAGCGTCCATGAGAGCGTGTGGTTGTCGACGGGAAACCTCATTCGCATGGTGAGAATAGTTCTTTCTGTTATTCCTGCTGTTTACTTCATTAATTGTGATGTGGTTTGAGGTGAGGAAGAGGTACTTTTTATTGGAGAAGCATAAACCGTGAACTTTGGGGGTCAACATTAGATGTTCTTGGCAAGTAGGGCCTGCTCAAGTTGGAATGTCCTTTTACAATCCTTGCTTTACTTAGCAAAAACCAAAGTACACTACAAGTTTACAACCATTCCAATTTGCAGCCGACTAAAAGCTGAGCGCAGAAGTTAGGGGTTAAACATCCCCGGACCTATTTACAATCGATGCGAAAGAGTAAGAACGATGTCTGACAAAGATAACATTAATATCCCACCTGCTATTCAAGTTCTGAGCCCTTCTGAAGTAACTCCTGACCCGCCTTCTTTTGAAGACCAGCTCAGTATTGGATCCATGTGCAAATTGAATGAATTACATTAGTGGGGTCAATAGGCAATTTATGCTGAAAACAGACAATGTCTCTCTTTTCCATATTTTCCAACAAACCACCGCCACTAGGAACAGTTCTCTAGCTAAAATTTATATATGTATGTTGAGAAGATAATACAAGCCAATAGCAGTTGAAGTAAAGATATAGAGGAGAAAGGCAAGAGAAGAGAGGTGAGACACCTCATGCTCCTGGCAACGCTTATTTAGCAATAGCTTAGCCATCTCTAATTCTCTATGCACTAGGTTGCCAACAGAAAATATCTTGCTGTTAGCTAGTGTGGGGAGGCGCCGCGCAGTGATTTTCGTGCATGTTTTTTCCCCAATGGTGTACTTAATTAGGAGTCAACTTAACATTGTCATCTTCATAGAAGTCCTAATGATGAGCATTTTCTTTTGTTTCCTTAACTGAAGGTAATAAATCATATGTGCTTGAGTAGATGCATCCAGAAATGTAATCCTCTAAGTGGACATATAGAAGTGCACAACTTTGTCTGTCTGATGTTCTTGAAGTCTCTCTTCCAACTATTGAAATATATTTTGTTAGGGAAAATTGAATATATAGGACTGAGTTGGGAGTGCTTTTGTAAAATAGGACCGAGTTATTTGTTCTCGTAAATATAGGACTGAGTTGAGCACCTTCTTACAAATATAGGATTTTTCCCATTTTAATTTCATTTTCATTTTTCAGCAATTTTTCTCCACGCGAAATGACTGTTTTGCCCTTCTTCCTCCCGCTCCCGGCCGCCGCCGCCGCTCCTCGCCTGCCCCGCGCCGCGCCGCCGCCGCTCCTTGCCTGCCCCGCGGCTCGGAGCAGGCGAGGAGCGGCGGCGGCGCGGCGCGGCGCGGGGCAGGCGAGGAGCGGCGGCGGCGCGGCCGGGAGCAGCGGCGCGCGGCCGGGAGCGGGAGGAAGAAGAAGGGCAAAACAGTCATTTCGCGTGGAGAAAAATTGCTGAAAAATGAAAATGAAATTAAAATGGGAAAAATCCTATATTTGCAAGAAGGTACTCAACTCAGTCCTATATTTACGAGGACAAATAACTCGGTCCTATTTTACAAAAGCACTCCCAACTCAGTCCTATATATTCAATTTTCCCATTTTGTTATTAGAGGCTAGAGCCAATGGGTACGTTACAACATATAATCACTATTGGTATGTGTTATGACCGGCATCCCATACACGCGCAGGCCGCGCGCGCAGGGAGGAATCCCAGCCGGGCATTAGAAAACCCTAGGCCATATCTTCATTAGGATATTTTTCTTCCTGTAACAGAGTAGGATTTGGATTGCTTTGAGAATAGGATTTGGATTGCTTGTAAAGGGGGGATAAATACTCTCCAACCATGATGAAAATAAACAAGGAAGGCAAATATCTTGCCTGGCCTCAAGGATCTCTTGCCTCTTGCCTTCCGCCGCTTCCGCCTGTTCATCACGGCGCCTCTGCGCCGTCGTCGTTCTAGGGCTCAAGCTCTTGCCCTCTGCCCTTACGCCTTGCGCAGCCGGGGTAGGATCTCTGATTCTTCCAATCTGGTATCAGAGCTGCCAGGAGGCGAGGAAGGCGGCAAGCAGCAAAAGGGGCCGCCGCCGCCGGCCGATCCCATCGCCAAAGCGCTGGCCGAGCTCGCCCAGCAGATGACGACTCTCTCGGCGCACATGGAAGCCCTGGAATCCCGGCCGGCTGCGCCCACCACCGCTGCCTCCACCGCCAGTTCCCCAGTCGCCCTCCCCGCCGCCACCACGCTGCCGATCCCCATCTACCACATCCAGTTCCCCCGCTCTCCATCGCCGATTCCCCCGATCCCCTCTGGTCCGCAGTCCCCCACACGGGCATTCTGTCCGTCCGGGCCAGAAATTGGGTCGGGCGGTACCGGTTCGGGCTTAGGCGCTCCTCGCTTCCACAAGCTTGACTTTCCCACCTTCGACGGCAAAGAGGATCCTCTCAATTGGCTCAACCGGTGCGAACAATTCTTCCGTGGACAGCGCACCATGGCCTCGGATCGCGTGTGGCTCGCCTCGTACCATCTCACAGGCGCCGCCCAGACATGGTACTATGCCTTGGAGCAGGACGAGGGCATGCCCTCCTGGGAGCGCTTCAAGGAGTTATGCCACCTCCGCTTCGGGCCGCTAATACGCGCCAATCGCCTGGCGGAGCTCGCCCGGCTGCCTTTCTTATCCACCGTCCAGGATTATCAAGAGCGCTTCAACGCGCTTCTATGTCACGCACCGCAGTTGACGCCAATCCAGAAGGTGGAGCTGTTCACCGGTGGCCTCCCTGAACATATCAAGATCGACGTTGAACTGCGTGAGCCTGGTGATCTGCAGACGGCAATGCACCTTGCTCGGGCATATGAGCGCCGCGCCGAAACAACACCACCAGCGTCGCTGCAACGGCCGTCCCGCCCGTTCCAGCGTCCACCGACGGCCCTTCCTACTCCGCAGCGGGCTGCCACCACACCTTCGGCCGCACCAGCCCTAATGCCGCCAACTTCGCCTGCGGTCACAGCATTGCCGGCAGCGCCGTGACCTTTTCGTCGTCTCTCCCCGGCCGAGTTGGCCGACCGACGCCGGCTGGGACTCTGCTACAACTGCGATGAGCAATACGTCCGCGGCCACAAATGCCAGCGACTGTTTTTCATTGAGGTGACCGATTATCTGGACGACGATACGGCCGACGACGCCAGCGGTGCGGCGGTGGACGAGGCCACGTCTGACTTGCCGGTGGTATCCCTTCATGCGATCGCTGGCATTCGCACGGAGGACACCATGCACCTCCACGTCAATATCCACGGCCATTGGCTTCTGGCGTTGCTTGACTCCGGCTCCACCCACAATTTCATCAACGCCGAGGTCCTGCACCGACTCCATCTGAAGACATCGGACAGCGCCAATATGCGCGTAGCAGTGGCTAATGGCGACTGGGTCCCCTGCAAAGGTGTGGCCCGCAACGTCGCCATGAGTATTGGGCCCGAGGACTTCTCCATCAGCTGCTACGGCATCAACCTGGGCGGCTTTGACCTCGTCCTCGGTGTTGACTTCCTCCGAACCCTGGGACCCATTCTTTGGGATTTCGAGGACCTTTGCATGGCGTTTTGGAGGGGCGACAGGCGAGTGTTCTGGAAGGGCCTTGGCTCCCCCTGCGATGACATCCCACAGCCGGCTCTTCGCGCCATCACCGGGGCGCCGCCGCAACCCCTCTTGGATCACCTTCTACACCAATACAACATGGTTTTCGAGGAACCAAGGGGCCTTCCACCGGCACGACCCTACGACCACCGCATCCACCTCCTGCCGGGCACCACGCCGGTGGCCGTCCGCCCCTACCGCTACCCTCAACTGCAGAAGGACGAGCTGGAACGCCAGTGTGCCGCCATGCTGGAGCAGGGCATCATCCGGCCGAGCATCTCGCCATTCTCCGCGCCGGTGCTCTTGGTCAAGAAGGCGGACAACTCTTGCGGTTCTGCATCGACTACCGTGCGCTGAACGACAAGATCTCCAAAGATAAGTTCCCAATACCAGTGGTGGACGAGCTCCTCGACGAGCTCCATGGCGCCCGGTACTTCACCAAGCTGGACCTCCGTTCCGGATACCACAAAGTGCGCATGCACCCGGACGACATCGAGAAGACGGCTTTCCGTACCCACCACGGCCACTTCGAGTTCCTCGTTATGCCCTTCGGCCTATCCAACGCGCCGGCTACATTCCAGGCCCTTATGAACGACGTCCTCCGCTCCTTCCTCCGTCGATTCGTGCTCGTGTTCTTCGACGACATACTCATCTACAGTTCATCGTGGTCGGAGCATTTGCAGCATGTCCGCCTCGTCTTCGACGCGCTTCGTGCCCACTCCTTGCACCTCAAGCGCTCCAAGTGCTCGTTCAGGGCATCTTCAGTCGCCTACCTCGGCCATGTCATCTCCGCTGACGGCGTTGCCATGGATAGCGATAAGGTGGCCGCCGTTGCATCCTGGCCGGTGCCCCGCTCAACCCGGGGTTTGCGCGGGTTCCTGGGCCTCGCTGGGTACTACCGGAAGTTCATCCGGGACTTTGGCACAATAGCGGCACCACTGACAAAGCTCCTGCGCAAGGACGCTTTCACCTGGTCGGACGATGCCGCGGCAGCTTTCCAGGCGCTGAAGCACGCCCTGACGACGGGACCGGTCCTGCAGATGCCTGTCTTTGACCAGCTATTCATCGTCGACTGCGACGCCTCGGGCGCTGGCTTTGGCGCCGTCCTCCACCAGGACGCCGGAGCCCTCGCATTCTTCAGCCGGCCGTTTGCTGCCCGCCATCTCAAGCTGGCGGCATATGAGCGGGAGCTCATCGGCCTCGTGCAGGCCGTTCGGCACTGGCGTCCGTACCTGTGGGGACGCCGCTTCCTCATTCGCACCGACCACTTCAGCCTCAAGTTTCTGCTGGACCAACGCCTCTCGACAATTCCGCAGCACCAGTGAATTAGCAAGCTGTTCGGCTTCGATTTCACAGTGGAATACCGTCCCGGGCGACTCAACACGGTGGCAGACGCTCTCTCACGCCGCGACTCAGAGTCAGCCGCACTCCATGCTATTTCGGGGCCCTCCTTCCACCTCTTCGACGAGATCCGAGCTGCAACGACCACCGACGAGGAGGCACGCAGGCTCCGCCAGCAGCTCCAGGACGACGCCATTGGGGCGCCATGGCACGCGGCCAACGGGCTCCTGCTCTACGGCTCACGCATCTTCGTGCCAGCGCAACACGACTTGCGCAACCAGGTCCTCTCTCTGGCTCATGCAGCCAGCCACGAAGGCATCCAGAAGACACTCCAACGAATGAGGGCGGACTTCTACATTCCCGGCGACAAGGCGCTTGTGCGGGACTACGTACGCTCCTGCCTCACTTGCCAGCGCAACAAGACAGAGACCCTGCAGCCGGCTGGTCTCTTGCAGCCCCTCGATGTACCATCCCAAGTGTGGGCTGACATCTCGATGGACTTCATCGAGGGTTTGCCGAAGGTACACGGAAAGTCCGTGATCCTCACCGTCGTCGACCGCTTCTCCAAGTACGCTCACTTCATCACGCTCGGCCACCCATACTCCGCCACATCCGTCGCCAGGGCCTTCTTCGATGAGATCGTCCGTCTCCACGGTTTCCCCACTTCCATCGTCAGCGATCGCGACCCGGTCTTCACCGGCCACATGTGGCGCGACCTCTTCAAGATGGTGGGCGTCAAACTCCGTATGAGCACGGCCTTTCATCCCCAGACAGACGGTCAGTCCGAGGTCGTCAACAAGGTCATCGCAATGTACCTCCGCTGTGTCACGGGTGACCGGCCTCGCGCATGGGTCGAATGGCTGCCATGGGCAGAGTATTGCTACAATACTTCTTTCCACACCACGCTGCGCACCACTCCATTCCAGGTGGTCTACGGTCGGCCTCCTCCACCGCTGCTGCCGTACACGGCCGGAGCCGCCAGGACTGACACGGTGGACACCCTCCTGCGCAACCGTGATGACTTTCTTGCGGCGGTTCGTGAACGCCTCCTCCAAGCACAGCAATATGCCAAGCGCTACTACGACGACCACCACCGTGATTTGGAGTTTGCGGTGGGCGACTGGGTGTGGTTGCGCCTACTACATCGACCAGCACATACATTGGAGCCCCGCCCCAAGGGAAAGCTCGGACCACGCTACGCAGGGCCGTTCCAAGTCTTGGAGCGGATCGGGCAGGTGGCCTACCGTCTCCAGCTGCCGGAGGGCGCCAGGCTCCATGATGTCTTCCATGTGGGGCTGCTTAAACCCTTCCATGGTGACCCTCCGTCGACGCCGCCTCCAGTACCACCTACGCACAACGGCAGGCTGTTGCCCACCCCGGAGCACGTCCTGCGCGCCCAGCTTCGCCGTGGTGTCTGGTACGTCTTGGTGCAGTGGCGTGGGATGTCCACCGACGACGCCACCTGGGAGCCGCTGCTGCACTTTCAGGAGAACTACCCCGACGTTCAGCTCGAGGACGAGCTGTTTGCGGAGGCAGGGAGAGATGTTATGACCGGCATCCCATACACGCGCAGGCCGCGCGCGCAGGGAGGAATCCCAGCCGGGCATTAGAAAACCCTAGGCCATATCTTCATTAGGATATTTTCCTTTTTCTTCCCGTAACAGAGTAGGATTTGGATTGCTTTGAGAATAGGATTTGGATTGCTTGTAAAGGGGGGATAAATACTCTCCAACCATGATGAAAATAAACAAGGAAGGCGAATATCTTGCCTGGCCTCAAGGATCTCTTGCCTCTTGCCTTCCGCCGCTTCCGCCTGTTCATCATGGCGCCTCTGCGCCGTCGTCGTTCTAGGGCTCAAGCTCTTGCCCTCTGCCCTTACGCCTTGCGCAGCCGGGGTAGGATCTCTGATTCTTCCAGTATGCCTGATTATGCTAGAACCTTTTATCTCTACGCCTTGGCCAAATTTAGTTTTTTCTATGGTGTTTTAAGCATGATTTCCCATGATCATTATTCTGGTCGCAAGTTGGATTGTGCAGTGCAAATTGTCCCCTTTAATGTCTTCCATTTTCTCTTCTTTGAGATCTAGGTTGCTTTCCTAGTATGATCCATTGTGAGTCCCAAAGGAGGAATATGAGAATCAAGCACAGTTTCTCCCCAAACTACTTACAGAATTAGTTTTTTAACATATAAGTTCCCCGCTGAATAACATTTATTGTGGTAAGTATATCACACGCATATAGCTTGCACTGCAAAATGTCACATGTGGTAAAGGAGAACACTCCGTTTTGGTGAATCATTTCAGAGTTACCTGATAACTCATACAATGTACTTCTTTGTAGGGTTCAAACTTGGTGTTGAAAAGCACAGCACAGAGGTCACTATGAAGAAGTCTGGAAACCTGCTTATAAATTCTGGAATCCAAGGATACTCACTGCTAAAGACAACTCAGGTATTTCTTTTAACTTTTTTTTTCGTGGTCATCATGTCATCAGTCCCATAGAAATACGCTCCACCATAGGTTCCTTGATCTCTGATTGAGTTGGTCTAGTGTGTAGTTTTAATTAATTTCAATGAGGTCGCTCACGGGACTTACGATATAATAGAGACCTATAGGAGATCATTAAATAGGAAGATAGATGTAGTCTTACCAGATGCTAGTTTTTTCCCTGCGGTTGCAACTTGCATGGGTTGTGAGGGAGTCCTTGTAGAAGACTGTTAAAATAGGAATGGACTTGTAAGCTATGTCATACACTCTTGCTTGTGGGTATTGAATGCAACATTGTCGCAAGCTGGCACTTTGTTAGCTGAAATGTCACCAAAGCAAAATAATTTAATTATTTAAGTTTCCATAAAGTATAAAGAAAGGGAAACAAAAGTTTTAACTGAAACAGAATTGTTTTACTTTAGTATTACAGCTAGAGGCTGCAGTTGCAAGTAGTAAATTCTTACTTTTCACCACCTTGTCTATCTCAGTCTGGATTTGAAAGATTTGTGAGGGATGGCTACACACTTCTTCCTGATACAAGAGAAAGAATTTTAGCAACAGAAGTAACTGCTTGGTGGAGGTGTGGCACCCTTCCTGTCTGCCTGAGAGATTCTATTATCCACTATATTGATATTTATTCAACCCTCTTCTTACCTTCATTAATAATTCTGAATTCAAGGCAAGAGGATATGTTAGCTCAGTATTATAATATTTTAACTCTTGCTTGTATGTCCAGTTGAGTAACATTTTTGCTGCCCATTGTCTTGGACAAGCATAGTTCTTTACATACACTGATGTCATTATCTTTTGGGACTTCAAGCTAATAGGGGCTCATTTTACAAGTCATGGATTCACCATTTTCAAGTTTGCTAAATGACAAGAACGTGGCAGTACCCATCCAGTTGCTTATAGTCATGCTTTATTTTTCCCCCTTTTGTATCCAGGTATCCTTTTGAACATATTTCCCAACTCCCATCAAAGCCATTCTGCTTCACACAAAGATACCAGGATGTAAAGAGAGTTCTTGCAGGCACATTCTTTGGTCCTCCTGACGTTGGAGTGTATAGTCCATCAGTGCAGAATACACTATACCTCATGGCTAAGAAGTTCTTAACAGGTTTGTAACTTTGATTTGGCCGTTACCTGTTTTAGCTTTTCTCAGCTATATTTTAGCTCATTTCTTATATGTATGCACTGAATATATGTGTGCAATTTAAAGGTTCCCAGACATAGCATCTGTTCAGCTTAGGATGCCAAACCTCCACTTTCTGCCTGTGAACTTATCAAGCAAAGAAAATTCAGGATTGGTGAAGATAAGAAAGACAGCTATTGCATTTCTGTTGCCCCCTGTTTTGTACTTTCTTGGTTTCTTCTTAGGGCTAATGGTGGAATTTCAAATAATGTATATTAGCCATTGCAGTTCAAATACCCTCTTGAGTTCTATTTCTATATGGTAGCATTGAAAGTCCAAACCCCAGTATGGAGCTAAAAAAGGACTTCCTGGATTGAATGATTTAGCATTGCGACATTGTGAGCCCACATCGTTGTAACCTATGAATGACATTCCTTCAAACGTACAGTTATGTTCACAGAAGAGGTAGCAAGTCTTTTGTTGGGCGTTCCAGTTTAAGCTGCCCCATAACTCTCATATGTTATCCACTTTAACTGAAGTACTTTTATGTTACAGTTTGCTGATGATGTGTACATGCCGACTGATGAACCACATGGAACCATTGAAGCAATGTTGAGCCGCGCCAAGTCAAAGCTGTAATTCCAATCAAGGCTGGTAGGGAGGCTCCTGGTTTGGTTTCTTCAAGGTCAAAACCAGCAATAAACTGTGAAAAAAACTATCACAGCCCCTTGCAAAGGGGAAATAAATAAATAAACTCTGCATGTGTTCAGCTAACTGACTTGTACATGGTCAGCTAGAGTTCCACCGTTGTAAATCTTATACACTGTTTTGTTGTATGAAACCTGTAATATCCCTTCTGGGCCACGGAGTGTGTTATGTTGATTCTTAGCACTTCCCAACCTGAAGTGAAGCAGATCGATTTTTTGTTTTTCAACTCAGTAAATCAGATCAATTTGCCACGCAATGCTGCAAATGTCACTCTTGGGCTGATTATAATATTGAAGCACCTATTGCTGAAGGCCGTGCATGCAAGACGGGCTACATATGATTGCTCACTTTGAGCTCCAAATTGACGCTTATAGGGCCCCAGTTGGTACAGATTACAGAATGCAGAGCTGAATAATATCGTCCTTGCCTATCTGTCGAGCTGTATACAGATCTTCTCTCACGGAGCTCGAGTCTCTGGCAGTCGAGTATGATAGCAACATTGACTGCTAAGTACTGCACAGCATGATTGTTCTCCCACATGGCTGCTCACTCGCTTGGAGGAATCGACGAGAGCAGTCGCCTATGCTGAGTTATTCGCCGGCCGTAGCATCTGCTGCGTACTCGAGATCGAGTAGGTTGACACACACATAGCGGATACTAGATGGGCACAGAACATGGCTGCATGCTGCTGCAGTCTGCAGTTTCATGGCCAAGAAGAGGATATTCCACATGCTGCAGGCTACAGCGTTGCTGATTCCACCAATTCGTAAAGAAAAATTCACGCCATTACCGGTGGTGGTACGTGATGAACTGGCCCAATCACATGAGCGCCACGTTAGCCATCGAGATGTGGGCACCGTGCCGTGCGGCCGGCCGCTGGTCACCGGCGCGCATCAATGCGTCATCGCGGTGTCATTTCCCCTCTCTTTTAGGGAAGGAGGAACGCTTGCTTCGCCACCTAACCGCTGCCTTGCGTTTCCCCCAGGTGCTACATCGCTAGGTGCAGACGACGTCGCGTTTGCCCGGTCAGTTTTTTCTTGCCGAGGAGCTCGTGGCTCGAAGCCTCATTTGATGGGTGCTATGACTCCGACGCAATCCACGTGAATCGTCTCTTGGTTTTGTAGATCTTTACGGGGAAGATGAGATGAGATGCGCCACCACGCCACGCGACGTGACGTGCCGTGCCGTGCCGTGCGGCTCTGCGTCCATCCTGGCAATGCCCCGGGGCAGCGGCCGTCGACTCGACGCACATGGCGCCCACACGTCGCAGCCTGGCGCCAATGAATCCCCGCTGTGAGGCTCGGCTCCCAGTCGGCTTGCTACCTGCATCCGTCGCGGAGCTGGGGGCTCATGACAGAGGAGATGCTCCTCTGGCCAGCAGCTCCGCAGGACCAGCAACGCTTGACCAGGTGCCTGTGCCCCCTACCTGCTAGTACTGCCATGTACTCGTGCATCATTGCTCCCTCGCTGCGCCATGGATAGACCTCACCAACCACTGTCCATGGAACCTCGGGCCTTACCAAGGTTACATGTTAGCAACAACTAGTCATCAGTCTGCAGCTTTACGGACCAGCGGCCGAGAATACGAGAGATGTACTACGCCTTGCGAAGAGGAAGCGTACTGCTATAAGATCGGAGTGCACAGAGGAAATACTAGTATGTCGCCATCAATCACAATAGTATATGTAGGAAAGGCGTGTACGCACTGCCAATGATAACAATGGGGACGGGAAACTTAATTCCCACGAGTGAACAGTTAGGGAGAATCTATATTGAACGGTAGCTCGCTTATCTATACATCCGTGCGCCAAATTGATCAAAGGTTGGGGTCGCGTTCAGGAACCAATCCAATGAGAGCTCCCTTAGGCTTTGTCCTATCCTCGGCCTCAATGGTGTTTGATTTGCTGTGGTCGAACACACGTGAGCAACTCACGTGGTCATAAACTTTGAGTACTCGATTAATTCCTTCGACTGTTACAGCATTCCTTTGACTGCTACAATACTTAGATAAATAGTACTCGGGCTGTTGCAATACTCTAGTGGATTCTCCAACTGGTATTGAGTACTCGGAACACACGACCGCTACTGAGTACTCGTAGCTGCCAACTATAGCAATATTCGATCACTCACACTAGTCGAGTACTCGGACCACCCAGCTCACGGGACAACAGATTGAAGAAAGAACACACAAGCTCTATGTGTCGTGCCTACTTTTTCACATCTTTTCTGGTTTTCTCTTCCTTATATAAGCTACTGAAAATATCAAATAGTTACAAGATTTTGATAATATGTTATCACCAATAAAACACAACATTGCGACCACTTAATACAAAAATACTAAATGCAACTACCAATGCTTTATCGCAATTGTCCTGCTGTCCTGGCGCCAGGAGCGATGTCGTGCTCCTCTCTCTGTCTTATCTCAGGTCTTAGTCCTAGATCCTAGACTCAAGAAACACTGAGCTCTCTGTCTTGGCTATCTTGGACCTATGTGCTGCTGCGAGACTTGCACCTCGGGATGCGCCGGGACCGAGTGAACAGACCGAAGGACCGAGAGACGAGCACATCGATGAACAAGAGCATCTAGGGTGACATATGCGTGGGGAGCCCGCCAGCCCATGGCTGCGACCTGCGGGGAGCCCAGGAGGCCATCGAGTCGGTCAAGCGCTAGCGAGGAGGAGGAGGAGAGGAGGCTAGGAGGGGGAGACCAGGAGGTGTCCATCTAGCTAGGGATGCGCATTGCTGCAGGAAGGTGGGAGGGGAGGCTGCCGAGCCGAGCCGAGCACCAATGAGGAGGACTGGTGGAGGAGGAGGGGTAGCAGCCAGGGATAAGGATTGATTTAGATTTGAGATTGAGGAGAGGAACTGGGGGAGCCAAGCCAGCAAGGATTTTAGACCGACTAACTGAGGGCTAACCAGTCGAGGGGTATTTATTATTTTCTCTAACTTTTACTATTTACTATTATTGATTTGTTCATAACTTACGTTGTATGAAACTATGAATGCGTTGCATAGATAGATAGATAGAAAGCAATATATAGTTTCTACTATCTAGTTGTATTTTGTTAAGTGATGGCCAGGGTTGCGTGTCACTCTACCTGAAGGACAAAAGACCATACCACATCACTCAATTTCTCTCAAACCCTAACCCTAGGACTCATGAACTTAATGAGAGGATGGGTAATTAAAAGCCTCTTTTCCAATCTGTTAAATAGATAGGCTAGTTGGCCTCATCTAACTCTTAGTGGATACTAACCACTTAGCATATATGGAGGAAACTCGATAACCCCACACATATGGGTTTTAACTCATACATTACATTTATACACGCTTTTCAAAGTGTATAAGCTCGAATCCACTAAGTCTTTAGCCTTGATCCAACTTAATCTTCTTAGCTTCTCATTGACCCAAACAGCTCTTTTAAACGCCCTGGTTTTGATGCAAGTTAGTTTTCGGTATTTTGGTCAACTTATCAAAATAATCTTTCTTGACTCGATCTTCATCTTTCATTGCAAGAAATCAGCATGCTTGCCATGTGTAGGTGTACCACTGCTTGCCATGCGTTGGTAAGTCTCTCCCGTTCTAATACCATCGGACCATACTTTACTTGGACCGACTAAGCCATATATTGCAACCCGTCGCTCAAATTTTTATGTAATATTTTCCACCTGTCTTGTGTTATGATTGAGCTTATCTATCTCACCTGGCATTCTTGATTGTTCTGGACCTCGGCTCCTCCATGAACATAGCCCCGATCCTCACCATTGACCACGGTTGACTCTAAACAACTATGCACATCCTAAGACCAATAAATTATTTTCGAGTATTTCTTCATAAGTTAACCCACATTAGCTATAACATGCATCATGCAACACATATATACTAACCTAGTTTAAATCAAATCATCTCATGACTCAAAATTTTAAAATCATCAATTTCTGCAAGCTGTCTAGTAAAATATGTAAATTCCAAATTTTCACTTCTCCAAAATAATAATGGTTCATCACAACAAAATCTTAAATCTTCTCACATGGTCCTTCATCCTTCTAGTGGCAATGACATCTGTTGAGAGAATATTTTTGATAATAAATATTATCAAAATATATTTCCGCAACATGGTAGCTGATGAATCGCTCGATGACTTAATGGTGTGCTACACCGAGTAAAAGATATTTAAAAGTATTGTTGATGATAGAATCATAAGACGCTTTTAAAGCATGAAATCTCGCAAAATGAATTTACTTCATGATTTAAGCTAGCGCATTAGTGGTATAGTTTGTTTATTTTGAATGTTCACGATCATTTATAATTTATTATTGTATAACTAATTTTGCTAATTTCGATACACCGATGGCATATTGCTGCTCACTGAAGCATATTTATATATTTTCATTTTGTGCTTTCCAATAGTGAGATACTTTTATTGTATTTCACTTTTATTGTATTTCTCTCTCTTTTTATTTTTGCTTCTCTTCTATTCATGAATGAATTTGGATTGCACAAAAGTAAAAGACTATATTTATATCAATTTACCCTAGAGATTTGAGCCCACCCTCTATTTCTGTTCTGACTTTGCTATCGCGTTGGCAATGCTAGAGGGAGGGAGGTCTCTAGTGGCCGCCCAAACCTGTTGCCTTTCTCTTTTGCCTAGAATTTTAATGGCTTTCTTGACTTTCTCTCTCTCACTGGAGTAGTTATACCTTGTTCGTATTACCTTCTACTCCTACTCCCGGTACACACACGCATCTATCTCTTATTTTTTTTCACCGCTCGTCTTATCCTTCTAGAAGCTATTTCTTTTGGTCATTACTATTTAGTTTTAGCCAAAAAATATAAATCACAGTTAAAAATCATCAGTAAAAGATAATACAAACGCACACTACGGACTCATGAGTTACGACAAGGATTATTCATGGCATCGTTAATTGGAGGCCTTTTTGGGCATGAATTTAACCACTCCATCGATCTGGCTCAATTAATTGTTGGTCCGCACCTTGGAATTTCTTAATTAGTGTGGTGCACGGTGCACATTATCTGTATTCTGTGTAGAGCTCTCCGGGGGTTGGACCATCCTTCTCTGACCTCGTTTCTTAAAAGAGGGTTAAGTATTCTGATATCAAAAGGGCAACTTACAAAAGATTTAGGCATCTTCTTTTGCCTATTTATTTAAAAAAAAGGAAAGAAAAAAACTAAGGCATCCTGCTTTTCTCTTGACGCCAATGGTACACCTACCTTTAGATAGGGTTGTTTGTACAAGCACTCAATTCAAACTAGCAAGTTACTGTGTAAGTAATGAAGAGATGCCAAAGCTAAAAGTTTGGTACATTACTACGTACTGTACGGGGATATGGTTAGTTTTTGGTGGCACTACTGTTAAGAGATGGCCTAGGTCCATCCTGATCATTGCAATGATATGAGCTCAATGGCATGGTACTTACTAAGATCATATGCTTCAACCCTGTTTGAAAGTGCTATAACTTCTGGCCTTTCCTTTTGATTAAAATAGCACTGTAGCAATGATTAATTTTTGTTGAGGTATTTAATTAAAGAGAAATGAAGAAAAATAAAAAAATATCGTCGTATCTCTGTACATAATACAAAGAAGAAAACCGTGTTAATAAACCCCTGTTCAAACGTTGTTGTTTGAAACGGACAGGTACTACACGCACTGCGATTAAAGACCTGCACTTTTCGGTTAGGAGAAAAAGATGTCCTGATCAATATGGCTTCAGCTTATTTTTGCATTATTTATAAATTTCATCTTTTTCTGAACTTTTGGCTTTTTTGAGTTTTTTTACCGGTTCTTTTTTTCCTCGTATTTGTTTACATTATACGTGATGGGCTAATATGTTTTTTCTATTTTTAATTTTTTTTAAATTTAATTATGGTAAATAAGCCTCTGTCAGCTACAGTGCTTTTTTCAGCCAGCTACAGTGTTTTCAGCCATAAGCCATGAGGCTTTCAGCCGAACCGATCACCACCGTATTCAGCTACACTTTCAGTGCCCAGAGGTCTATGGACATGATGGCTCCGAGGACTTCCAAACTTTGTTGGAGAGTGGGTTCTAGTGTAGTTTATGACCTTCAACTTAAAATTTTGAATTTTAACTATTTGTGAGAGAGTACGAAAAGAGATACTCGTGTGTGATTTTAGCTGGTATAGATAAAATTGATACAATATCTCTTATAATTAACTTCTAAATACTATCTTAAAAAAATATAATGTTCAAAAGCTAATTGCTGTATATAAACTAAAAGTCCTGAGCCGAAAACAGACATATCTGTGTCTTCAAACCTCTTTCCCGAATTTTAGTACAATATTTATGGGCTTCCTTTACTCCTTGCTAGGGTCCTCACCAACCAATTGGGATCAGCAGTACTAGCATAGTCGCTGACTTGATGTGTCGGGTACTTTGGTTAGTGCCATTTCTTATCTCTCCTGCTCCGCTTCAAGCTATGGTTATCGGTTATCAGCAATGGAGGAGTAGTAGTGTAGTACATGTCCATGATTTTTGGTTTTGACATGGGACGTAAAGCCAATATTAGGAGCGTTTAGTTTATTTCAGATTGAACTTCTGATTTCTAGTTTATTTTTTATTATTTTTAAATTTTATTTTTTTCTAACCTTTTGTTTTTTGAACTTTTTGTCTGTTCTTTTTTCCGTATTCGTTTGCATTATCAGTGACGGGGTAACTTATTTTTTTCTATTTTTAATTTTTTAAATTTAATTATGTCAAATAAGCCATCATTAGCTACAGTATGATTTCAACCAGCTATAATGCAATTTCAGCTATAAGCCACATTTTTCAGCCCAACTGAGCGAGTTCTTGAATCTACTATGAACAAAGGTCACATGCATGCAGCTAAGTACTATACTACTGTATCACCTTATCCGTGAGTTTTTGGCATATATAGTGTGTTTCACACCTGTATTTACAAAAATAGTCATATGCACGCAAGAATGACAAAAATGACACTTCTGCCGTCCGGTCACCGAGCGGCAACGCCCTACAGTAGACACGTAGATTACCGGAGCCTTGCCACCGTGCGGCTGCGTGCCTACCGCTTGGCCACCATGCGGCAGGTGCCCTGTCGCCCCTCCACCATACGGCAGGTAATTAAGCCGGTTAATTACCTGCCTACATTAATATTTTATATGCTATATTTGTTTAAAATTTTAAATATAGTAAATGAGCTCAAAAATTACAAAATTTTATGTATAGCCTCCTGACACAACGTACTTCATTATGTAATGTTTTGATAATTTTATCCACTATAAATATTGCTCAAGAATTCATATAATTATGATATTTGTAGGAGTTTTACATATAGCAAACAAGCTCTAAAAATTACAAAATTTTATGTGTAGCCTCCAACATAGTTGAACTAATTATATATTTTTTTAGAAATTTTATGTGATCTAGATTTGCCATGTTAATTTATATTAATTTAATTATAATTACTGTTATGTGATGCTCATTTCTTGATTAAATTAACATGAAACAAAATAAATTTATATCATATAAAATTTCTAGAAAATACACAATTAGGTTGCCTATATTGGGATATTGCACAAAAAATTGTGTAATGTTTTGACCTTGTTTGCTATATGTAATAATTCCTACAAATATCATAATTGTACAAAGTTTTGAGCAATATTCAGAGTGGATAAAATTATTAAAAAAATACACAATGAAGTACGTTGTGTCAAAAGATTTCACATAAAATTTTGTAATTTTTCAAACTCATTTGTTATATTTAAAAATTTGAACAAATATTACATATAAAACACTAAATTAGGCAGGTAATTAAATCAGCTTAATTACTTGTTGTATGGTGGAGAGGTGGCAAGCCACTTGGTGGACGGCAAAAGTGCCAATCTACAGCTATTTTTATAAATACAAATTTAAAACATGTTATATGTGCCAAAAATTCCCTTCCATCTTGAACCTAATCCGATCAATAACTTGTCAGACATGGCCATATCCTCGTGACACATCCTGCACATGCTGCATCACCGCACTGCAGATGGGCCCTCGTAATTACAAGGCCCCACTTGTCATGCACGCAGATTGCAGGGGTAGTATCTGCAGGGGTGAGCTAGTGAAGCAGCTGACCTATTTGTTTCAGTTGTTTGTGTGTTGTTAGTAGTAACTAAGGTCCTACTCATTTCGGTTTGAGCTTCTGCCTTCTGGCTTATTTTTCACTATTTATAAATTTTATCTTTTTCTGGTTTTTTGAACTATTATGCCTGTTCTTTTTTTCCGTATATGTTTGAATTGTTCGTGATAGGCTAATTTGTTTTTTATTTTTATTTTTTAAATTTAGTTACGCTAAATAAGTTATCATCAGCTACAGTATAATTTTAGTCAACTAAAATACAATTTTAATCATAAATTAATTTATTGCAGCCCAACCAAACGGCACCTCACTGTCACTGCAGGCTCTTCTTCTCCGTCCAACGGAGCTCACGCTCCTCCTCGGGAATTTAATTACCGAGCGGAATAGTATCCATGGGAACCCCTGAGTCTGTAGTATATGCTCAAGATTCAAGAATATTATGATAACCCTGTACTTGTTACTGCGATTCAAGCTCTGCTCTCTGGTGCCAGTGTGGCACCGGTGAGTCGTCAGTCCCTGTTGAGGAGAGCTCAGTACCCAGCAGTTGCCATTAAAAACATAAGGTCCTTTTCTATCCAACCATTCAATGCCAGTGTACCATAGAAGGATTAGCTCACTAACCTGTTGGACAAATACAAAAGGGAAGCATCAGACTAACACAAACCAGGTTTATCTGTGGATAACTTTGGGCGATGCAATTGAATAAACTAACTGTGCCTTGTGAAAAGGCAGACTCTAGCTGATGATAAGTTATACAGTTGAACAATAGTTTAGTTTAGCCATGTAGTATACAAGAGCTACATCATTATTGGTTCTGTTTTCTCTTTTCAGACAGAACAGGGTGTAAGTGTAAGGCAAGTTCTTGATTTATAATGATGTAGCTGCTGTATTGGTTCGGCCATCACATTGTTTGGTCGGACGGCTGCAAATCTGCAACCCTCTTTGATGATTGGTGGGCGTGTTTTGCAGCCATGGATAGCTGACTTAAGACGGTTAGTTATGTTAGCCAACATTGCAAAGAAAAAAAAAGACATGAAGTGATTTTATAATTAGTACCTAAGTACGATTAACTGTAAATGTTCACGGTCAATGCCTATCTTATGAAGTTCATTAGAGCTGCAATTTGCAACCCTCTCCTACTCGAGCGATGAGTTAGCATCGCCGACAAACTAGTACAACTATATATATATATATATATATATGAGAATCTACTTACTCTAAACAAAACATCGAGTAATTTCTTTAGGTAAACAAAATATATGTTAGTAGTGCTGTTTGGCTTGCTGGTGTGCCTTCTTGTATTGAGCACTTGACGCTCGAGGTCTGTAACGCTCCCTCTATTTAATCAACGAAATCTCTTTTACCCTCGCAAAAAAAAAGAAAAAAAGAAAATTAGAGTGCAAATGACTAACATATAAACCATTATCATTTGTATATGCATTTGAACCAACAGAAAAGGGGTTTCTTTAGGAGTAGTAAATCCATAGCGCGGGCCCAACCATTCGTCGTTAGCACCAAGGGGACGTTGATCCGTCACCTCACCAACTTACAACCTTAATAGCGTCTCCTTGTGCTTGATTATGGTGCTTCGGTTTGACTTTTAACCGGTTTATGTTTATACATATTACATTAACTAATTTTTAAGCGATGTATTTTTTAAAGATGAGGTTAGCAAAAAAATTATAATAAAAATTATACTGAGTTTAGCCATATCTCTACATACTATTTCTCATAAACAGAATTAAAAAATTTAACCTATAAACTATATTCTAGAAGAACTCATCTCTAATTCTATCTATTGCTTTTGAGCACTGACATATTGTACCAAATGGGATCGTACCGTTCCATATAACATCACACGCGAACCTTAAAAAAAAGCTCTACTGGAGATCGTACCGTTCCATAATCATCACACGCGAACCTTAAAAAAAAAGGTTCCGCCAAAATATACTTGGCTCAACGCTGAGACGAAAGATATTATCGGGTACACGAAACATTGTGATGTGACACATCTAATCGTACGATGTACTAGCAAGCTGCCCGTTAATCGCATGTCCTTAATTTTTTTTAGATTGTTGTTTGGTTATCGGACGAGGATCACAATGAAGTACGCCGAAATTTGCAAAGCAATTCCCAGACCCAGATACGGCTGTCTGCAACATCAAATCAGAGACATCAGCACCCAAATACGGGGAGCATTTAGTACAAAACCAACTCGCGAATACCACCCGAGGCTGCAGATATCGAATGAAAAACCGACAATTAGGGAAAACTCTCTTGGTTTAGACACCAAATCAAGATTAAAAATTCCAGTTTTTTTCTTTACGATTTGTACGACCGTGCTGCCGATCGAGTTTTCGCAGTCACTACGGACAACAGTCGACAAATAAGTCCACGCTGAAATGCATCTGTTGGTAAATAGTAAGGACTAATCATCGTCGAAAGGGGTTGCATCAGGTGTAGTAGCGCCCTGTTATAGAAAGCAGCGGCGGATCCAGCGGTGAGGCGGGGGGCTCGAGCCCCCCATACCGCTACCGCCCCCCTAAATTTTTAGCCATAGATGTATAATGTAGAAGGGGCTGAGGTTGAACTGAAGGTATTTCAGCCCCTTCAAATATTTTTCCTGGATCCGCCACTGATAGAAAGCGTGCCCCACTAGTAATTGGAGTACACCACTCGTCGTCCCTTAATTATTTAACCACAGCATCTAATCCCTCCACACATCGCTGTTAACTATTAACCCCCTCGTCATTACGCGCGGCCATGGCGTATATAAGTTGCTCCTTGCTCCTCCCACACCCCCCACCCCCCCAAAAAAAAAAGCCAAACCAAATACCCAAAAGGAGGAAAGGAGGCGAGGCACCAGCAGCAGGCAGCAGGCTCCTAGCAGCCGAGGCCGCGAGGCGACGAGAGCTCAGGTGCGGGAGAGCAGAGGCGTCGGCGCCGTGACGTGACGCGACGCCGCCCTGCCCTACCCCGCCGCCGGCGACGCCGCCGAATTCGGCCGGAGCAGGAGCCCACCCGCCGTGGAGCGGCGCGGCGTCGCCGGAGCACTCCGCCTCTGGCCAATGTCGGTGGAGAGGGCCGCGGTAAGATCCCTGTCTTCGGCCAGTGGCGGTTGGTGGGAACTGTGAAGTACAGTTGCGAAACTTCTCGCTCTTCTGTGGGGAATGGCTACTCTTTTCCTGTGCGTAGAACAGTCGCTAAACTTCGGCCATGGATTTGTGTCGCTAGATGTTTCCAGTGGATTTGTGTGGCTAATTCTAAATGTTCTCGTACGAGTAAATTAGGTGTTTACGATTCTATTGGATGAAACAGTAGGTTTTTGTTGGGTTGAGGACGTCGACTCATGTCCTACTCTTTTAGCATCCGGAAATGTGTGCGACAACGAGGACCGTATAAATCGTAGATTTTTTACTTTTTTTAGTAGGATTTTTATTCCACTATAGAGGTGGATTAGTTGGGCTATATAAAGTCGTGAGAGGTAGTTATAAAAAATTTAGATAGCAAAACAACAAAGTAAAAAAAAGTCACTTATTTAGATAAACGAGGGGATTAAAGACTAGATTATCTTTTAGCACTAAATTCTTATATTGAGCAAAGATTTGATAGCTCTAAAAGATTCGAGAGGATTATGATAGAACGACAATCTCTTGTATTTTTGGAGTTTGCACTTAAAAATTTGTGGTTGGTTTCGCTAAATTTTTTCTTTCTTATCGTGGTTGCTTCAATATTATTATTTTGGTTTTCTCTATGAGATTGATTTTTTCGTTCTTGATACCATACATGTTCGTATCGTATCTTACAAATTTTGATCCGATCTCAGAGCTGTTGGCGTATAAGGAGTATTATAGCATAGCATGTTCAAATTTGAATGCAAAGCGTGCACTAATGCTGCTTGATTTATGACTGTTTTTTTATGCTTTTGCAGAAATCTCCTAGGACGTGGAGTTGATCGGAGCTGCGGCGCGTAGAAGAGATGTGAAGATTTGGGTATCAGAGACTAAAACTTTGCAAGTGTGTGTTGATGCTATAAAGTAGTAGCATTTGTGTTGAGGGATTGGGAACCATGGAATCACGGATGGATCAATACGAGGTAATGGAGCAGATTGGCCGTGGCGCCTTTGGAGCTGCCATCCTCGTGAACCACAAGACCGAGAAGAAAAAGTATGATGCACGTTGCTTCTATTTAGTTGTGGAGTCTGTTTCCCCTTAAGATAGTTGGTTGACATCTGATTGGTTTGCAGGTATGTGCTGAAGAAAATACGGCTCGCCAGGCAAACGGAGCGCTGCCGCAAGTCTGCTCATCAAGAGGTCAGTGAAGCATGAGAAATCATTAGGCTTTATTCGTTCATCGAGGAATTGATAGATGAAAGGAAAATTACAGATGGCCCTTATTGCTCGCCTGCAACATCCTTACATCGTTGAATTCAAGGAAGCATGGGTTGAGAAGGTTTGTTCTCTACGAACACGCACCCGAAAGTGCCTTTTGTTTTGCTTCATCTTTGTTTAGCTTACTGTGCCAGTTACGACTTACGACAGGGCTGCTACGTTTGCATTGTGACGGGATACTGCGAAGGTGGCGATATGTGAGTGCGATTTAAGGGTTGGGAAATTAGTTCTTTATGTTGCCTTTCTGTTGACTCTGTTTTGTCTCACTGTCCTTCTCTGACAGGGCTGAATTGATGAAGAAAGCAAATGGGACATACTTTCCAGAGGAGGTAATCACGGCTTTTTCTAGTCCTTTTGTTTCATGCTCTGGGAAAACAATGTGCAAGTGTGCTAACTGTCGTGAACAACCCTCAGAAACTGCTGAAATGGTTCGCTCAATTGGCACTAGCTGTTGACTACTTGCATTCGAACTTTGTTTTGCATCGTGACCTCAAGGCAAGTGACGAAGAATAGTGATGCTGTTATTTAGTTTATCAAGCAGCCAGTAATGTTTTGCGTTCTTGTCCTTTTTGCAGTGCTCAAACATATTTCTCACAAAAGATCAGGACATTCGTCTTGGTTAGTGTCCCATGTTAATTCAAATAATTATTTTTATTCCATCTGTATTTTGCAGTGCTTCATTTCCTGCAGTTTAAATATCTCTAGTTTACTTGCAGGGGATTTTGGCCTGGCTAAGACTTTAAAGGCAGATGATTTAGCCTCTTCGGTAAACTTCTATCTTATTTCCTTCATCTTCTATTGCTTTCTGTTTTGAAATTTTGCATGGAAAACAACATATTGATTAATCCTAAATTCCTTATATGTTCTAGTAATATATCGATGTGTTAGCTTAATGCTTTTTCTATTCTCAGAATCTTATGTTTTAGCATGATGCTTTCTTAGGTCGTGGGAACACCAAATTACATGTGCCCAGAGCTGCTTACAGACATTCCTTATGGGTTCAAGTCAGACATATGGTCTCTTGGTAATATTCACTTACTTTTATAGAGATGCTTAGAGAAATTAATGCTACATACCTAGTTTTAATTGATATATGTCTGTACAGGATGTTGTATGTATGAGATGGCTGCTCATCGACCTGCTTTCAAGGCTTTTGTGAGTTCTTATCAGCTCATATTCCTCAAATCACTATAATTACCTAACAGTAGTTTGTAGCCAGAGAGGATTTACTTCTTAACAGCTCATATTCCTTTGATCACTACAATTATCTGCTCATGGATGTTTTAATGCAAATACTGGTGGAGGTCCCATTCCTAATCAACGCTACATAGCTTATATGCAGAAAGTTCCTAATGGCTGCCCTAGTAGAAGGATAAGATTGACTAGAGCACTTAGAAATTGGTATATAGGATGCTATCAAAGAACAGAATGGAAGATAAAAAAACATCAATTACACTTTCTGGTGTTATGAGTAGTCACAACGTAGAAACTATGTGGTTTCTGGACTCTTACCTTATCAGGGAAATATTGATCATAGGCACTTTCCATTAAGAGGTTTTGGCATTAGCACCTCCGTTTGAATAATTCACTTTTTCCACTTTTATTCCTTTCATTTAAGCTAAAAAATCACTTGACAGCAAAGAAGCATCGGCCTCTTCATTTTGCGGGGCTATTCTGAACACTAGGTCAAAGTCGGTCATTGTCTTAGCAATAATGACTTTTGCAGAGCTTCTTCTCCCTCTTCCTCCTCTCTTTATGTCTGTGCATGTGCACTTTTCATGCACATGCCATGTGAAGCATTATATGAGAGAAGGATGAGCCGATGAGTTTCTTTTCCAGGTTCATAGCATAGTAAATCAGAGTTCTTCATGATCCATCCAGGAACTTGATTTCTGGACTTTTGTGAATGATGTAGATCTTATGTATCCTGGACTTTCAAAATGTATTTGAAGAGGTCTACTACTCTTTCCTTAGTCTGAATATTTTGCTTTTAAGCAGATCCATATGTACCTAAGTAATTCAAAGTGAAGTTTTGTTTGAAAACAATGATGATAATTAGTACTTTCTTTGCATGTGATTTTTGTCAAATTGCTCGACTGCGGTTCATTTTTGCATTAAAAAATGTTCATATCCATTCACAGCATTTACCAATGTGATGGTGTTATTGGTTCTAAAATTTTTAAAGCTCAGTTGTGCTTAAATGTTCTCCTTATTTGTTTCAGGATATGGCTGGACTGATAAGTAAGATAAATCGCTCCTCCATTGGCCCTTTGCCTACTTGCTACTCGTCATCTATGTAAGTGCATCTTCATGGTATATATATTGGCCATATATGGAAGTTTTGCTTTTCTTATCTTGTTTAAATAATTTTACAATCTTTTTCGTTGACATAATCGTAATTGTAATGCTATGGAACCATAATCGTAATTGTAATGCTATGGAACATTTCTACCCTTTTCAAACCTACAATTTAGTTCTTAGATACATTTTCAACTTCTTCAGAGTGTTACCTTTCTATTGTCATGTTGTGATTGAGCATCCCAGTCCATGGCTAGCTAAAATGGTCCCTTTTTTCTGTTGAATGCAGGAAGACACTTATCAAAAGCATGTTGAGGAAGAGTCCTGAACATCGGCCTACTGTAAGCTACTATGCACATAGTAACCTCCCTGCAAGACATGTTTGTCACATTTACTTGATTCTGACAGTATCTGTTACACTTTGTAAACAGGCATCTGAGATTCTGAAAACTCCATACCTGCAACCTTATGTTAATCAATTCCACCCAGATGCTGATATATCGCATTCCATGCGATCAACAGAGAAACCCATTACCAGTTCACGGAGCAGTCAGAAAAGCATGTCAGGGAGCCAGTGTAGTAGCATTTGTGGCACTCGCAGTGATATGGACAGTATACAATCAAGTGAAAGAAACACATCAGGACCAGCTTCAAGTTCCATCAACACCACCATTGATACTGAAGGTTCTGAAGCTGCTGATCATGGATCAGTTAAAAAATGTTCAAGACCTCATGATCTTAAAAGCCATAAGGACACTGCCGGTCCTGAACTAGAGAGACAAGACTCATGTAAATCCATATATGTCGATCAGCACCCAAAATACGAGAGTAAGCAGCCAAAAATCATCAAGAAGATACTAAAAACTCTAAGAGAGGATAGCAAGCTCAGGGAAAGCAATTCACCTGTGAGAGCTAGCCATGTAAAGTTACATTCACCTAGCCAAAGAGAGCGCTTGTCTGACGATTCAAAGCATAACAGTGACATTTCCTCCAGTTCAAAGTCTAGCGAAGTGACATCACATGAATCAGCAAAGGTCACCTGCGAACCTGTGAAACGGATACAAGCATCTCCTCCCCTGAAGCATTTGGTGAGGATCAATTTGTTCTTGCGCTAAACCCACTTTCTTTGCGTTGCTAATTTTTTTCTGGTACTTTCTTGCAGCCACCTATTGTTGAACATTCTCGAAACGTTAAAATTAAAGAGGATGAGCTGCAGCAGCTAGACCCTGCCAAGCAGACCATGGAAGAAGTTGATGCAGCTGCAGGAAAGACTAAGAAAAGGACACCACCTGGTTTTACTAGACGCTGTAGTTTTCCCCCTCGTAGACAAGTAGGAGCAGAGAGTCCACAACACACTGGGACAAAACGAGCTCACAACAAGGTCATCACAGAGCGTGCAAAAAGTCCTTGTCGACCTATCCATGGTCCAAATAATGCTCCCTTCGAGCTTCCAGGTGTTATAATGGCTCCTCCAACTCCTCTGGGAGGTATTCAAATGAAAGTGGGCAATTCACGGGCGAAATCTGCTCCACCTAGGGCTGTAGCGACCAAGGAAGACAGCAGTGCCTGCTCCAGTTCCACAATTGGTTATTCTGACAATATCGAGCAGTATGAACCATCTGAACCTGATTCACCATCCTATTTGGTTCCATCTTGCAAATGCTCGATCCCTGATACTGCCACACAAAAGCATGACCTAACAGCTATACCAAGTTCAGAGGTCAACACCACCAATTTGCAGAAGAGTATGGCTAGTAATGATGATGTCAGTCTAAACTCAGCCTTGGACCCATCTTTTGATATCACTGAGCAAGAGTTTATTTGCAAGGATGACGTGCCCTGCAGTAAGATGGGGCAGAACACCGTCACAGTCACTGTACAGAGTGACGAGGATAAGTTCACAGTTCAAGAACTGCTTTCATCAGTACCAGATATTGCTCCCTTTGTTTCAACAACAAAAAACATTGCACTAGACAAAGGATCCACTCCTATCCAGCAGTCATCAGAGAAATCATCAACTTCTCATTTGAACGCTCCAATTGAGGATGTTATACATGTCATAAGACACAGCAGTTTCCGTGTCAGTGGTGAGCAAGCGGTAACAGAGAGTGCTGAGGGAGTCCAAGGCACAGATTTTGGCAAATTTCTCAACGTGGTAAGAGAAGAGGTGGATGTGAGAAGCATCCCGAGGAACCTTATCCCTTCCGGACTTCTTGATTCTGCTGCTGTGAAGCCCAACGTTTCAGAAGCTAATACTGTCAGTCCGAAACCAGCCAGTTCAGATGTGGTAAAATTGCCCACTATCCCTGAAGTAAATTCTACTTCTCCTGAAACCAACAATGGGTTTAAGGAGGCGGCATCCTCAACAAAGGAAACACTGGGTGTCAAGTCCTTCAGGCAGCGAGCCGAGGCTCTTGAAGGGCTCTTGGAGCTTTCTGCTGATCTACTGCAAAACAATAGGCTGGAGGAGCTTGCGGTTGTTCTAAAGCCGTTTGGGAAGGATAAGGTGTCCCCCCGAGAAACGGCAATCTGGTTGGCCAAAAGTTTTCAAGGGATGATGAATGATGAAGTGAGTCGCAGTTCAATGTGAGTGCTCATAACCTTGACCTTTTTTTTCTTTTTGTGCTCTGAATTTCCAAAAGTTGTAATTTGACCACCTCCTTCACATTGTGTGATCTATTGGTCCCATGTTTGCATTTCGATAGTTTTCCATTCTTTATGGCACATTTTGTAAATAGCCCAGACTTGTGAACAGAAATAAGACATGCCAAAGATGATGTAAAATTTACATAATCAAGCTAATTGAAGTACCACTTTGATCTAATGTTTCTTTGCCTGTGTTTGTGAAACTCACCCGAATTCTACAGAATGTGTCTATGTTTTCTGAATTGCTGTCAGTATAATCTGTTTGTTGACAATTCTTATCATCCCACACATAAGCATCTATATAAATAAAAACAACCGGTAATATTCAAGGCACTTCATTCGTTTTGAAGCAGGAAGATCCGACAATAATTCTAAAAGAAAAAATCTTAGAAATTCTCACATTAATCGAAAGAAAAAGAAAAAGTGTTGGAAATATGGGTAATATTTTAATTTCAAATTTTACTAGGAGATAAATACAATAAATTAGTGATGCAAAATTTACTACTAACAGCAGGCTACTCAACATACTTCAGAATATACGCAAGAAAATTATAGTAACAAAGTAGAACGAACGCGCGAACGACTTACTTTTTTGCCTGATGAAGAACAGGAAGCAGCGTAGACTTGACGCAGTGCAGAACGTAGATGACGCAGTGTAGTGAGCGGTCGCGTAGATGTGCGCTGCCCAGAAACCTTATTGCCGCCCCGTGTAGGTACTCTCTACGGCAATGGTTCGGAGATAGCCGTTCTCCCTACTTCCAGGTGCATGCCGGGAAGAAAGGTTGGCGAAGTTCAAACAACACAGTACGAGAGTACAAAATTGCAGAGAAGGAAATGGAGGCAGTGAGGTTTTTCAACAATATTCTTTGGACGTCTCCAGGTATATATAGACAGACTGTGAACTTAAAATTTAAATAGCCATTTACCCACTGGTAACTGACACATTCAACTAGTTATTTACCCACTGGTAACTGTCTCATCAAATCACAAATTAAGCAGTGTAAATTCACTTGTAACTGCCTCATTCAAATGTTTGAATCTCATTCAAACATACAGAGAGAGAAAGTGGTGCAGAGTTCAGCAAAAATAAAGATGGATTTGGTCTGTCAAATGACGCGCCACGTCACAACACGGTCGCGCGTCACAAGTCACAAGTCACGCGATTTTCACGTGAAAATACGCCAATACGCGCGCATGCGCGCGCATGAGTGACTAGCCAGAACTATTCTCATACCATCTCTATCCATATTGAGAGACCATGTGGTCGTGATCCCATGAGAATGATGAGTAATTGACATTGGTGTAGGTTAGTCGAGTTTGGTTTGGGTGGTTTTGACCATGTCGTTGCGTGGTGCAACGGGCTCGGTCGATTTGGTCAAACTTGGTCGTTTGGGCTTAGGTCATTTATTCTAATGCTTCGACAGGTTTGGACTTCATCATGGGTAAGCATGATGTGTTTATGCTATTTTATGCTTTCATGTGTCGAGCGGTGCTATGTGATGTGTTTCTTGTCTGTGTGGCTGCAGGACATCGAGCGGAGTCGTGGCGAGACACGGTGGACCGGACTAGGCGCAGGTGGCGCTGAGGTCAGAACGGTCAGGATGTGTCGAAGACGACGTGGACTCGAGGTGGTTGCGAGGCGTGCAAGACAAGGAGCGCGGAAGCTTCCCGGAAGGTGCAGGAGGGGCGAAACGGGAATTTCGCAAGGCTGCACAAGCGGGAGCGGGCTCCGTTGGATTTAGCCGGCGTAACGGGGCGGAGACCCGTTAGCCATGGGCTATAAAAGGAGAGGAGGGGCTGCATGCCCATTTGAGCACTTGGGTAGAATTAGGGTTTTAGAGTCAAAAGAAGCTTTGGTGGCTTGCTTTGGCTTTAGGGCTTTAGTTGGTGAGTTGGTGGAGAAGGCAGAGAGTGCTCCCTCTGTCCACCTTCGATGTGTTCTAGGTGATAGAACAGGGTGTGTGTTGTGTTCTTCCTCCCTCCATGAATGATGAGTGTGTGCTCTTGAGTTGGGAGAGTGAGGAGATGGATTGAGAGGTTGTAATCCTTCCTTTGTATCAAGACGGGGTATCGGGACTCCTCTGTTTTCCCTGTGAATCAATGAATGAAAATCTGGAGTTTTGAGTTCTTTGTTCGTAGCCTCTGTTCTTCTTTTTCCCATTTCTTGATTTTCATTGTCTTGAGTTCTTGCTTGCTGGGATTGGCCAAAATGGGTTGCTATGACATGGGTGATGCTCAAAAGCCATTTGGCTATTTAATCCCAAGAGCAAACGGAGTTTGATTCTCAGATTTCACTTTGAGCCCTCTGTGTTCTTGTTCTTCGTTTCTTGGTTTTGGTCCAGATTTTGACTCTCTTGTTAAGATGGCTTGAAATTTGGTATGAAGAGTCCAGAGGCTATTATTTAGCTTCCCTCAAAATTTCATAGCCAAAGGATCAACGGTTGGGGAGTTATTCGGATTTTGGCTCGGTTCTTGCAAGATTTCAGATTTTTACCCAAATCTGAAATTCTTGATTCTTGGAGTGGATTTCTTGTTATTGGTTCTTGGCTTAGTCTTCTGGGAGTGTTCCCTAGCTATCCTCAAAGTTTCTCAAGCCAAGAATCCAAGAATCGGTGCGAATCTCTCAATTTTCTGAATTTCCTGTTTGCTGTTTTTCTCGAGAGGTACTACCGCTCAGGGAGCGGTACTACCGCTCAAAGGTACTACCGCTCGACCAAGCGGTACTACCGCTCGAGGTCAGATTTGCGCTGAATCTATTTTTCTTGATTGCCTCCTTCTGGGTCTAGCTTTTCAGTGTCTCTGTGATTTCCAGTGAGGGCTTATTTTTCTCCTTCATAGCTCCCATAGCTACTAGAGAAGAAGATATTTGTTGGGGGGGCGATTTTTAAAGATCGACATTCACCCCCCCTCTGTCGCCATTTCGGTCCAACAATTGGTATCAGAGCCGGTTAGCTCTAATTCATAGATCTTAACCGGTCTCAAGAGCCATGGCGACGGACAAGTACTCGACCAAGCCGCCCGTTTTCGATGGCATCGATTACCCCTTCTGGAAAAGCCGAATGGAGACATACATCCAGGCTCAGGGGTACGCTATCTGGCGCAAGGTCAAGGTCCGGTTTGTTGTTCCTGCCGATGAGAACATCAATGCTGGGAATATGCATGATGTTGAGGCAAACGCTAAGGCAAGGAACATCATTATCCAGGGCCTGAGTCGTAGCGAGTTCGATCGCATCTCCCACCTGTCGTCCGCCTACGATATCTGGGTGACCCTTGACGCATACCATGAGGGCACCACCCAGATCAAGACGGTTCGACAGGACCAGTTCAAGCGCGAATACAACAAATTCGAGATGCTTGCTGGTGAGTCCCTAGATGAGTGTTTCGCACGTTTCCACAAGATCTTGAGCAACCTCCGAGCGGTCGGTCTCACATACCCCGACTCGGACAATGCTCGTCAGATGCTTGCGGCACTCGATCTGCGAGTGTGGGAGATGAAAGTGACCACCATCAAAGACACGACAGACCTCTCGACCTTGACTCTTGACGCGCTGTACTCGCGCCTCAAGACTCACGAGATTGACGTTGTCTCTCGTAGGTCGAAGTCACAGTCGATGGCTTTGGTCACCGATCCCAGTTCAGCTTCTGGTCTCTCTTCTGAGTCTTCTTGCGGTTTCTCCCTTGCTGCTCTTTGTGACATAACTGATGATCAGTTAGAGCAGCTTGCGGATGATCAGCTGGCCCTCCTTGCTCGAAGATTCTCCCATGCTTACAAGGGGAGGAGGGACAGAAAGAGAGGAGGACCCGTGATTTGCTTCGAGTGTGGTGGCCCCAACCACATTCGGGCAAACTGCCCTAAGCTGGAGAAGGGCAAGAACGACTACGGCGGTTCGAGCAAGATCGACTACACCGACAAGAACCGCAACAAGAAGCCTTCAGCTCCGACGCCGGGAAAGAAGAAGTTCCGCAACTTCGGGAAGGCCAAGAAGCTCTTCCACCGCGTCCTCACCGCGTTCGACGACCTCGACCTCAGCGAGGTGGAGGGATGGAGCGACGACGACGGGACGGGTGACCAAGATCCCAAGAGCGGCGACGACTTCTCCGGTATGTGCTTCATGGCCCTCGAGGGCGAACTCAGCGACAGCGAGCTGTACTCCGACTCGGACGAGGTATGTCCCTCCTATGACCAACTTAATGAAGCTTTCCTTAAGCTAGGAGGTTTTCATGCTAGAGCTAGGACTAGGTGTACCGAGTTAGAGAAGGAAGTAGATAGACTGTCACGGGAGCTTACTTCTCTTACATCTGCTCCCTCCCGTGACGACTGTGATACATGCTGTGCTTTGCTGGGTGATTTGGAGAAGTTAAGGACCTCGCATGATAGTGTGTCCTCCGAGCTTGATTCTATTAAGGTGGAGAATGTTAGTCTGCTTGCTGAGTTAGAGTTGAGTAGGATGGCTGTTACCCTACTTACTACTGATGAGACTACTTCTCCCACCTCATGTGAGGTTAAGGACATTGCTGCTAGAGGACCTTATGCCATGCTCCTTGATCTGCCCGAGTCTTGTGAAAATTGCAATAATTTAAAGATGAACCTAAAACGGGCAGATCACAAGATTGCTGAGTTGCGTGCTTCTTTACTTGAGCCTATTGATTCATGTTTGAACTGTCCAAAGTTAACTGCTGAACTTGAATCTGTCTCAAAACAGTTTCAAGAAATGATTGACAACAACAAGAAAATGGCTCAGTATGCGACTAAGGATTCTGTTAGCTCACCATGCATTAGTTGTGATAAACTAAAACTTGAACTCATTGCTTTGAATGACAAATGTGTGAAGCTAACTAAGGACTTACTAGAGAAGCCACAATCTGGTTGTGATGTGATTGATGGTGTGGGGGAGAAGCCCCAGGGTAAGGGTGAGACGCCTAGAGACGCGAACCAACCTGCTAGTAGTAGGACTGTCCCCTCAGGGTCGGCTGTGCATGCACAAGCCATTCTCTCCTCTACTATTGGTTCTTCTTCTGCTCCCTTACCTCCTGCTGTTCCCTCTTCCCCCTGCTCTTCTTGCACCTCTCTCTTTCGGGAGTGTCAGTACCTTATGAACACTCTCGAGAGATTTGTAGGCGGCAAGAAGAAGCTTAATCTTATTCTAGACCAGTCCAAGATTTGCAGATTTAATCAGGGTCTAGGATATGACTATTATGAGGATATGAGGAAGCATCCACCTGCTGTGCTCAGACCCATAGCACCAGGTGTGATCGAGACCGAGCCCAGGACCGAGAAAGTCCAATTTAAGTCAGCGGGCTATGTCCAGGGGATTTCTGACAGCAAGGTGATTGCACCTGCTGCTTCGGCTTCTCAGAAGGCGAAGCCTGACCGTGCTACTTCTACCTCTCAGAGGATGAAGTATCACTGCACCTTCTGTCAGAAGGATGGACACACGGTTGATCGATGCTTCAGGCGCGCCAAGATCGCGCGTAGAGACCGTGTTGAGTCTCCTAGGCGTATTCAGGGTCAGCCCCAGATCCTGAGTGCACCTAGGACCAGCACGAGGTCTAGGTTTACTGCTGTTGATGGGTTTGGGCAGCATCGAGGACTTGGTTTTTCTGAGTCTTCTGTTTTTCGTCCTCATGCTGCTCCTGGTCATGACTTCCGCCGTCCTGAGGGTACATCTCGTTTCCCCCGTCGAGACAGTTACCCGCGGCGTGTTCAGCGTGTTGCCGGTGTTCCGACTCGCTCTCCCGTAGCAGTCGGACCCCGCAACAGCTTCAGGTCTGCTCACAGACCTTCTGCTTCTTTGAGTCATGGAGAGCGTAGGGTAGATAGAGGTCAGTCGTGATTGACTACTTCATCTGCTCGACGTGTTGTTCAGTATTGGGTGCCAAAATCACTTTTGATTTATCCCAGTACTGAGACTTTACTCTCTGTTTGACTCAGGTTCGCCGGGCAGGGAAGGGAAAGGTTTGGCTTGTAGACTCCGGTTGTTCTCGTCATATGACCGGAGACTCCCGTTGGTTTTCTTCCCTTGCCCGTGCTCCAGGTGATGAGACGATCACCTTCGGAGATGCTTCATCTGGGCGCGTCATCGCCAAAGGTACTGTGCGCATTAATGATTCTTTCATTTTGAAAGATGTAGCCTTGGTTAGTAAGCTGCAGTACAATTTGCTTTCAGTTTCTCAGCTTACCGATGACGGTTTCGAGGTGAGCTTTAAGAAAAATGCTTGTAAAATTCTTGATTCTTCGGGTAGTCTGGTTTGCGGAATTTCTCGTTATGGGAGGATCTTTCGTGCTGATTTTTCTGAGTCTTCTGGTGATCCTCTCAGGTGTTTAGTTGCTTCTGAGTCCCGCGACCTCTCTTTCTGGCATAGGAGACTTGGTCATATTGGATTTGACCATTTGACCCGAGTTAGCGGCCACGATCTCATTCGTGGTCTGCCTAAACTCAAGATGGTCAAAGATCTTGTTTGCTCTCCATGCCGGCACGGCAAGATGGTTGCCGCTTCTCACCCTCCGGTCACAGTTACTATGACCGATGCACCGGGACAGCTGCTCCACATGGACACAGTTGGACCAGCTCGAGTGCAGTCAGCAGGAGGGAAGTGGTATGTTCTTGTTGTGGTCGATGACTTCTCGAGGTATTCTTGGGTGTTTTTCTTAGCCTCGAAGGATGAGACGTTTTCACATTTCCGAGGTCTTTTCAGTAGGCTTTCTATTGAGCTCCCAGGTGCCTTACGAGCGATCCGCAGTGACAATGGCACGGAGTTCAAGAATTCCTACTTCGAGAGTTTCTGTGGTGAGACAGGTGTAGAGCACCAGTTTTCTTCTCCGCACGTCCCACAACAAAATGGCGTTGTGGAGAGGAAGAACCGTACCTTGGTCGAGATGGCCAGGACGATGCTTGATGAGTACTCTACACCGCGGAAGTTTTGGGCTGAGGCTATAGCTACCGCGTGCCATGTCTCAAATCGAGTATTTCTTAGGGCACACTTGCACCGCACTTCTTATGAGTTGAGATATGGGCGAAAGCCCAGCGTCTCTCATTTTCGTGTTTTTGGTTGCAAGTGTTTTATCTTGAAGTCTGGGAACCTAGATAAGTTCGAGTCACGTTCCTGTGATGGGATCTTTCTAGGCTACTCGACTTCTTCGCGGGCTTATAGGGTCTGGAACTGCGAGTCTAGCAAAATGGTAGAGACCTGTGAGGTGACCTTTGACGAGGCCAGTCCGGGGACTAGGCCCGATATCTCAGGTTCTTTAGAGCAGTCCGAGACCATCTTTGTGGATGATGAGGATGATGGAGACGACGGTTGTCTATCTGATCCTGTCCCTCATCCACCCCTTGAGGTGCCGTCTTCCACCGCACCTCGAGGCGATCAGCCCATGCCTTCTGCTTCTTCTGGAGCTGGTGGCTCTGTTCCTACCTCGTCAGCTCACGAGGTAGAGGCCACTTCTTCATCTCATCCTGGACCTCCTAGACATATCCAGAAAGCTCATCCTTCAGAGCAGATCATTGGAGACCTCTTCGAGCGTGTTACCCGCTCAAAATCTGGCTTATCTCAATTCTGTCTCCATTCTGCTTTCATTGCCTCCTTTGAGCCCAAAGATGTCTCTCATGCTTTATCTGATGAGTCTTGGGTCAATGCCATGCATGAGGAGCTAGAAAATTTTGAGAGGAACAAGGTCTGGTCGCTTGTCGAGCCCCCGCGAGGTCACAATATTATTGGGACTAAGTGGGTGTTCAAGAACAAGCAGAGCGAGGATGGAGTGGTTATTCGAAACAAGGCTAGACTGGTTGCTCAGGGGTTCTCCCAGGTTGAAGGTCTAGATTTCGAGGAGACCTTTGCCCCCGTAGCTAGACTTGAAGCCATTAGAATCCTGCTTGCCTTTGCAGCTTCTAAGGGTTTCAAGCTTTACCAGATGGACGTCAAGAGTGCCTTTCTCAATGGCCTTATTGAGGAAGAGGTCTACGTCCGACAGCCTCCTGGTTTCGAAAACCCCAAATACACAAACCATGTCTTTAAGCTTTCCAAAGCATTGTATGGACTTAAGCAGGCCCCCAGGGCTTGGTATGAGAGGCTTAAGTCCTACTTGTTGAGTCATGGGTTTGAAATGGGTAAAGTTGATAAGACCTTGTTCATCCGCCGGCTTGGCGCTGACCTTCTGCTCGTCCAGATCTATGTCGATGACATTATCTTTGGCGGCTCTTCCCATACTCTGGTTTCCCAGTTCTCGGATGTCATGAGCACCGAGTTTGAAATGAGTATGATGGGTGAGTTGACCTTCTTCCTTGGCTTCCAAATTAAGCAGACTCGGGAGGGTACATTTCTTCGTCAAGGAAAGTACACTCGTGACCTCCTGAAGCGCTTCGATATGAGTGATGGTAAGCCGGTGTCAACTCCCATGGCTTCGACAGCCTATCTTGACCCAGATGAGGATGGCGAGCCAGTTGATCAGAAAGAGTTCAGAAGTATGATCGGCTCCCTTCTTTACCTCACTGCCTCGAGACCAGACATACACTTCTCAGTGTGTCTGTGTGCTCGTTTTCAGGCTTCTCCTCGCGTATCTCACCGTCAGGCGGTGAAGCGCATCTTTCGATACCTTCGAGCTACCATTGACTATGGTATCTGGTACTCTTCCTCATCCTGTCTTTCCTTGAGAGCCTTTTCGGATGCAGACTTTGCCGGCTGTAGGATAGATAGGAAGAGCACCTCTGGCACCTGCCAATTCATTGGCACTTCTCTTGTTTCCTGGTCTTCGAGGAAGCAGTCCGGAGTTGCACAGTCCACCGCAGAGGCCGAGTACGTTGCTGCAGCCAGCTGCTGTAGCCAAGTACTTTGGATGGCTTCGACCCTGCGGGACTTTGGGTTGGTCATAGATAGTGTTCCACTCTTCTGTGATAACACTTCTGCGATTAACATTGCTAAAAACCCAGTGCAGCACTCTCGGACCAAGCACATTGATATCCGATACCACTTCCTTAGAAACCATGTAGAGAAGGGTGATATAGTGCTCCAGTTTGTGGAGAGTGACCACCAGTTGGCTGACATCTTCACCAAGCCTTTGGATAGTTCGAGGTTTTCAGCTCTGCGGGGAGAGCTTGGGGTGGTGTGTCCTTATGGACTGTAGTGAGAGGGAGCTTTGGGCTTTATTGCTTTACTATATTGATTATGCTTCTGTCTCATTTCTATTGCATTGCACTCGGGGTGCATTTGGGTTTAGTCCTTCCAGCATAGGTTAGAGTGCTTCTCTTGCCGAGATGCTTAGACTTCTAACCCTTATCTTGTGCTTCCAGGATTAGCTGCTTCTTATCTCACTAGGTTGAGCTCACTCACTTCTTGTAGGTTCTAGCGAGGGTTGGGCCACCCTCGGGTAGACAGGGTACGTGTTTGCTCTCTAGTGTGTGATTTACAGTCAGCTGATTGTCCTGGAGTCATATGGGGTAGATGAGAGTCAGTCTGAGCCATAGTTGTCTCTATATCTTATCTATACTTTAAGGACTGCCTGTTTTGGTTTTATTTGCCAGCTTCTCGATTTATTGCTTTGGTTCAGGGAGAGTTCATTTGGGAGCTTCTGGAGCTTAATTGTGACTTAACTCAACTTGAACTAAAAGTTGCATGTCATGTTGAGGGGGAGCTAGTTTTTTCTTGCATTTTCAGCATTATAATCAATCTGCATTGAGCCTTGATTATTATCCTGTTATGACATGCTTCAGTGCTTTACACCTTGCCATGACTTGTGCTTAGCTTGCTAAATTTATCATGACTTCATATGTGTAGACTAGCGTTTGCTATGATAAGTTAAGTAAAATTGATCAACTTAAATTAAACTTGTCATGCTAGCATTTGAGTTTAGTCTTTCTTGAGCTATCCCTTTATGATTCATGCCATGTCAAATAGGCTGAGTAGAGCGTTGAATCTATATTGAGCCTTAGATTGAGCTGTTTAGTCTCCTGATGATACATGAGTTAGTACAATGTGTTAAAAAGCAAAAACATCTCTTTTGTGCGAAAAAACTGATCTCACCAATTCTTTCCTATGAGACGGCTTGCCATTGCACTTGGCATGAACTTAGGGGGAGTTTTGGATGACCTAGACTATCTTCTTAAGCTCATGGCTTGGAGTAGTCGCATAAGGCTTGAGACCTAGCACATGATAAAACAAAAATCTGGTTGGCAACAACCATGAATTTCAACAGAAAATATGTCATTTGTGCTCCATTTGCTTAAGCTTCAAAAAGAACCAAGTACTTTAACCAAAGTTTCAATCTTGAGCTTATAGCACTCTATTTGGACTCAATGTTAGCTTCCTTGTTCCGCTTAGCTTATTGACATGGCCTGCATCATCCTTGGATATCTCTAGTTAGACTTTGCTCATTGATGACTTGACTTGCTCACTTAATGTACTTCACTTTTAGATTGTTATCTATGTGTTCTAGCTGGCTTATATATATGTTGTCATGATCTAGATAGCGTTTTATTGAGTTATGGCTTGGTGTAGTACTTGTTGGTCATATTGGATAATTCTCATGGCCCTAAATGCTTAGAATAAACAAACTTCAGCCATATTCATCCATTGACATGTCATATTCTCTCTTTTGCATCCTTGATGCGTTTATTGCCAAAAGGGGGAGAATAGAGAAGAAAAAGCTAGTTGGGATCATTTTAGAGCTTTGGAGATCAATTTGCTCTTTCAGTTGTTGCTCTAGTGTTCCTTCTGTCGACATGGTCATTTGTTTCATTCTCTTCTTTGGACCATGTTGGATTCGTCAAAACTCAAACTCTTCTTCATGCTTTTTCCGAGTTTGTCAATATACTCATCAAGGGGGAGATTGAGAGACCATGTGGTCGTGATCCCATGAGAATGATGAGTAATTGACATTGGTGTAGGTTAGTCGAGTTTGGTTTGGGTGGTTTTGACCATGTCGTTGCGTGGTGCAACGGGCTCGGTCGATTTGGTCAAACTTGGTCGTTTGGGCTTAGGTCATTTATTCTAATGCTTCGACAGGTTTGGACTTCATCATGGGTAAGCATGATGTGTTTATGCTATTTTATGCTTTCATGTGTCGAGCGGTGCTATGTGATGTGTTTCTTGTCTGTGTGGCTGCAGGACATCGAGCGGAGTCGTGGCGAGACACGGTGGACCGGACTAGGCGCAGGTGGCGCTGAGGTCAGAACGGTCAGGATGTGTCGAAGACGACGTGGACTCGAGGTGGTTGCGAGGCGTGCAAGACAAGGAGCGCGGAAGCTTCCCGGAAGGTGCAGGAGGGGCGAAACGGGAATTTCGCAAGGCTGCACAAGCGGGAGCGGGCTCCGTTGGATTTAGCCGGCGTAACGGGGCGGAGACCCGTTAGCCATGGGCTATAAAAGGAGAGGAGGGGCTGCATGCCCATTTGAGCACTTGGGTAGAATTAGGGTTTTAGAGTCAAAAGAAGCTTTGGTGGCTTGCTTTGGCTTTAGGGCTTTAGTTGGTGAGTTGGTGGAGAAGGCAGAGAGTGCTCCCTCTGTCCACCTTCGATGTGTTCTAGGTGATAGAACAGGGTGTGTGTTGTGTTCTTCCTCCCTCCATGAATGATGAGTGTGTGCTCTTGAGTTGGGAGAGTGAGGAGATGGATTGAGAGGTTGTAATCCTTCCTTTGTATCAAGACGGGGTATCGGGACTCCTCTGTTTTCCCTGTGAATCAATGAATGAAAATCTGGAGTTTTGAGTTCTTTGTTCGTAGCCTCTGTTCTTCTTTTTCCCATTTCTTGATTTTCATTGTCTTGAGTTCTTGCTTGCTGGGATTGGCCAAAATGGGTTGCTATGACATGGGTGATGCTCAAAAGCCATTTGGCTATTTAATCCCAAGAGCAAACGGAGTTTGATTCTCAGATTTCACTTTGAGCCCTCTGTGTTCTTGTTCTTCGTTTCTTGGTTTTGGTCCAGATTTTGACTCTCTTGTTAAGATGGCTTGAAATTTGGTATGAAGAGTCCAGAGGCTATTATTTAGCTTCCCTCAAAATTTCATAGCCAAAGGATCAACGGTTGGGGAGTTATTCGGATTTTGGCTCGGTTCTTGCAAGATTTCAGATTTTTACCCAAATCTGAAATTCTTGATTCTTGGAGTGGATTTCTTGTTATTGGTTCTTGGCTTAGTCTTCTGGGAGTGTTCCCTAGCTATCCTCAAAGTTTCTCAAGCCAAGAATCCAAGAATCGGTGCGAATCTCTCAATTTTCTGAATTTCCTGTTTGCTGTTTTTCTCGAGAGGTACTACCGCTCAGGGAGCGGTACTACCGCTCAAAGGTACTACCGCTCGACCAAGCGGTACTACCGCTCGAGGTCAGATTTGCGCTGAATCTATTTTTCTTGATTGCCTCCTTCTGGGTCTAGCTTTTCAGTGTCTCTGTGATTTCCAGTGAGGGCTTATTTTTCTCCTTCATAGCTCCCATAGCTACTGGAGAAGAAGATATTTGTTGGGGGGCGATTTTTAAAGATCGACATTCACCCCCCCCTCTGTCGCCATTTCGGTCCAACACATATTCAAGGAATAGTGAGGACCCCACCTTATAAATCGGTTTTCTCCACCTTGCCTTAACAATATGGTAATAAACTATGCATGCTTTGAAATTAAGAAAATAGGTCATGCTCAAATGGGCTAATTTCTAACAGAAGGTTCTGCGCCACTTATTTCGGTGTGGTCAGATTATAACGGTGCAGATTAATCATATTAAAATTATATAACAAATAAAATTGCATTTTAATTATAAAAATTAGAGTTGTATATCAAAGACAATTATATTATAATATCTAGCAGAGCAGTTGTGCGGGTAAATCTGCTAGTTGTAATAACAGTAGATACCTATCCAGTCAGCGGTCACGTAGATGTGCGCTGCCCAGAAACCTTATTGCCGCCATGTGCAGGTACTCTCTACGGCAATGGTTCGGAGGTAGCCGCTCTTTCTCCTTCCAGGTACACGCCGGGAAGAAAGGTTGGCGAAATTCAAACAGCACAGTACAAGAGCACAAAATCGCAGAGAAGGAAATGGAGGCAGTGAAGTTTTTCAGCAATATGCTTTGGACATCTTCAGGTATATATATAGACAGACTGTGAACTTAAAATTTAAACAACCATTTACCCACTGGTAACTGACACATTCAACCAGCCATTTACCCATTGGTAACTGCCTCATCAAATCACAAAATAAGCAGTGTAAATTCACTTATAACTGTCTTATTCAAATGTTTGAATCTCATTCAAATAGAGAGAGAGAAAGTGGTGCAGGGTTCAACAAAAATAAAGGTGGATTTGGTCTGCCAAATGTACGACATGGTCGTGCGTCGCAAGTCACGCGAAAATACGCGAATACGCGCGCGCATGAGTGTCTAGCCAGAACTATCCTTATACCATATCTATCCATATTTAAGGAGTGGTGAGGATTCCACCTTATAAATCGGTCTTCCTCATCTTACCTTAGCAATATGGTACTAAACCATGCATGCTTTGGAATTAAGGAAATGAGCCATGCTCAAATGGGCCAATTTCTAACAAAAGGTTCACCACTTATTTCGGTGAGGTCAGATTATAACGGTACAGATTAATCATATTAAAGTTATATAACAAATAAAATTGTATTTTAATTATAAAAATTAGAGTTGTATATCAAAGACAATTATATCATAATATCTAGCAGAGCAGTTGCGCAGGTAAATCTGCTAGTTGTAATAATAGTAGATACCTATCCAGTCAGCAGATTTTAGCATCAGACAAACACAACTCTTGTTGTCCAAGCAGAAGCATTGCATACAGTGGCGAAGCCAGAAAGAAAATAGAGGGTGGGCTCAAAGCATACTGGTGGTGAGAAAGATTAACGAAGTCATACTCGGAAACATCATAGCCTACACGTGAAAAGCGGCCCAAACAAAATAAAATCAAATGAAATAAAAAAGTATAAAATAGTTACTTGGAAGTATAATATAAATGTAGATGAATTTCAAATTTTGAACCACTTGATTCAGAGTTTGGATAGCAGAGAATAGGTTATTGGAAGGTTTGCCCAAGGAGACAGTATGGAACAAGATGAAGGAGACAATGTGCAGTGATGCTGTTTTTGTGGATGATGCCTATTGATATGGCTGGGCAGTATAATTTTTTAAACAAGTTTATTATGATTTTAATTTGATTCTGACAAACTGGGAAAGAATCGTGCCGTGGAAATCAGCAGCAACTTTTGCTCTCGAGCAACGAAAATATTTAGAGCGCAGAGAAAAGTAAGAAGTAAGCAAGTAGCAAGCAAAATGGCAAGCATTACTAAAAGTAGGTTGTTGATTGTTACCAATGGCAGAAGGCTTTTGATTGCTTTGCTTGTTGTTTTACTTTACTTTGCTCAAGCAAAATGGCAAGCAGCAAACAATATGAAGGCAACAAGTAAATATACAAAATCGCTTCTACTTTGCTTGTTGGTTGTCATCGGGGGGAGGTGAGGCTCAAGCCTC
Source organism: Dendrocalamus latiflorus (assembly GCA_017311315.1). Taxonomy (NCBI): domain Eukaryota; kingdom Viridiplantae; phylum Streptophyta; class Magnoliopsida; order Poales; family Poaceae; genus Dendrocalamus; species Dendrocalamus latiflorus. The sequence continues at coordinate 8,733,811 of CM029663.1, forward strand.
ACCAAGCCCCCCTACTGGCTACGCCCCTGATTGCATACCCTGTCATTTCTCACGACTGAAACCGCAGAACTACCATCCTACTAGTAGTGTGCCCGTGCTAACGCTACGGTAAAATACAAAACAAGATAAAATTTATAAAAAAAATAAAATGAACAATCAGATTCATTAAGATTCACATCTCATATATTGTATAACCAAATATTTTTGTCACATAATAAATGTCACATAACGACTGATCCTTTGAGGAGGCGACAACATCATTGGACTCACCCACCGACGAAGATGACATATTTTGACAATAGGCCCAAATTAATAGGTAAATGCACATAAGGAAAAGCTCAATATGAGCTAGCTCAATTATACCTTTCAAGTGAAAGACCCCAAGCAATAACATTAACACCCTCTGGCAGTCCCATGGGAAGTAACATTTCAGGTCTGAACATGCCTGAGTTACCTACTTCTACCCATTTCTTCAAACCTTCGTGGTAACTGAAAACAGAATCGCAACAATGATTCATAGAAAATGAGAATTATGAAAATAATAGCAAGCAAAGCTGTTTATGACCTGAAAATTTTCATGCTTGGTTCAGTGTACGGATTGTAGGCAGGCTTGAAACGCAGCTTTGACATGCCTAATAGTCAGAAAGAGAGAGGTGACATTCTTAAATACCAACATATAAAGATTGCTGGATGTAGTAAAGATACAGGACAGATGCTATAGTTGGATCTGGATGACTTGCAAAAGCCTCACTGTCAGTAGTTGGATTTGGATGACTTGCAAATGCCTCACTGTCAAAACTTATCTGGCAGTAGGCAACATGTACAATACAATATTTATCTTGGGAATAAACAATCTAAATAGAGATGATTCGCAAGACAAGCAGCCTATTAAGTAATAACTAATAAACAATTCTCTTGTGTTTCTACAGACAGAGCATGGCATCATTATTACAACAAGGTCAATTTAAGAGGAGGGTTCTGCTCCAGGAATACAGCATTACTCAGGTTCAAGGCAAGAGCACAGGAACAAGGCATCACTCAAGCAACTTTATTAGCACATAGCTCAATTACAATGGTGCGCTTCAAAGCTAGATGCAACAGACAAAAAATTCTAACCATGACGAATGTCGACCAGAACTCGTGGTAGTCCAACAGCCTCAGCAAATTCAGCTATTGAATGGCCAGTTTTCTTATTTGTGTTCTCCACAAAACCATTTACAAGCCTGGAAATAAGAAAAAAGAAAGGTATAAAAGAATTGTTTATTATGTTTGCTAAAAATTTAACTTGAGTAGCAGTTGTACATTAAGAGTCTAGGATAGATACAACTACAAAAAATGAAGCCTCATACTTAGTCAGCACATACTGTTAAATTTTTTCCCAGATCATGCAATGATACTTTCAAGTTTCAATGTGATCAGTCATTCAGCTCTGCAATGTACAAAGGGCACTTTTCTGCCACTCAAATGCAGCAGAAATAAAAGTATGAATTCTCAGTAATATATGCATATTGCACCATCGTACTACTAACTATCGGTCAGCAACTTGGTGCTTATTTAGGCACCCTTTTCACCCTGGCGCAGAGCTGGCCCTGGCAATGCATCACTAATATGAAGAGTACCAGTCAAACGACATATGTAATATGAAGAGTACCAGTCAAACAACATATGACAGTTTAAATCAAATCTAAAGGCTAAAGCAGAGAAACAGGAAGCAAAGACCCACAACATATTGGCACCTTAAGTTAGTTCTATTATCTAGTTCAATTTACATTACCCAAAGGTTGAGCTCTTAATGAATTCCAAAAAGAAAACTATATGTTCTTCTATCAAAATCTGAAATCTCCCGTTCAAGGAAATTCAGTGGACCACATGAATATCAAAACGGTTTAGATAACATCAATGCACAAACACTAACTTATATTCCTAAACCGCTGTGCAGTCCTCTTTGCACAATAAGCAGCGGCTTGCATCTGAATCCACCCAATAAAAGAGGCATTTTACCTTCAGCAACATGATAATGCCACGAACCCATTCTACTCCCTTTGCAATTTCAGAGTTTTGCCCATGTATCACACATGACTACATAAGATGAAAATTTCACCAGAAGTCTCCTCACCTCATGATTGCCATACTGTACAGCATCGCGAGCATCTCCTCCGACTCCAGCGTATCATCCTCAGCCATTCCACTCCTAGAGAAAAAAAATTCGCATACAACACCAACCCTAGTCCCAAACTGCACAGCCACACACAAAAAAAAAGAGAAAAGGATGGAACTTTTCCGGAAGAAGGGATCCCGCAGCCGTATCTCAACAAAGGCGGCGGTCACGTCCACGGGGATCAGGAGAGGGCCCCTACTCCGCCACGCCGCGATCTGAACCAACAAAACGCTCAAAATTTACACCCCATTGCTACAATTTGGGAGCCTTCTCCGGTTTTGGGGAAGAGGATATTACCCTGCGAAGAGCAGGGCGGGGAAGGGGGAGAAGAGGCCGTCGCGGACGAAGCACCACTCGGCCCAGCTCGACCATGGCACCAGCCTCCGGTCGGTGGAGAGTCTGCCGGCGCCGCCATGGAAGACGGTCGCTTCCGCCTCCGCCTCCGCCGCCTCCATGGTAGCCAAGCCAAGCGGCAATCTAAACCCTACTAAACCCAGCTGGTCCTAGCGGAGGTGGTGTCGGCCTTCCCGCTGCCGGAGTCGGAGGACGACGAGTGCTGGGTCTGGAGCCAGATCAAGGCGGAGGCCCGCCGCGACGCGGACGCCGAGCCGAGCGCGGAGAACGGGGGAGCGGAGGCGCAGGGGAGGCGGAGATGGGGGAGGATGGGGGTGGCACGGTGGAGGATGGGGGGAGGCGCGGTGGAGGATGGGGGAGGCGGAGGAAGGGGAGGCGCGGGGGAGGATGGGGGGAGGCGGAGGGAGGGAGGCGCGGGGGAGGATGGGGGGAGGCGGAGGGAGGGGAGGCGCGGGGGAGGAGGGGGAGGCGCGGGGGAGGCGGAGGGAGCGGAGGAGGCGCCGGGGAGGCGGAGGGAGCGGAGGAGGCGGAGAACGGAACGGAGCTGCAGGGAATTTTTTTCCGGGGAGGTGGGGATCGCGAGTCCGCTTTGGATTTGGATCGTTGGATATGAGTGGGTAAGGAGAGAGAAAGGTGGGAATTGATCCTTGATCGTTGATTTCACTGGTTGATTTTCCTGGGGACACGAATTGGTGTGGATGCAGGAAAACTCATGACTGTTGGGGGCACAATTTGGGGTAGTCGTAGGAAAGAACTGAACTGGTGGATTTTAGGGGTAGAGACAAGGATACGAGTCTTTTCTTGCAAGAAGTGATGCTCATATTGTTATGACTTCTTACTGCTCCATTTGATCTACTCTTTGATCTCGATTCTCAAGTGCTAGACCAGCATCAGTCCTTGGTTGCATTTGCGGTTTTTTGCACCTCCGTTTTACCGCATTTGCTTTGCTATTTCCACCTTCTGGTCTTACTACTGCCTGGCTTTCTTACGCATCCCTTGGCGTTGCCGCTGCGAGCCTCGAAGATTTCGTCAGTTTCTTGTCTTCACATGTTACGAGATCGTAGCAAACAACGCCATCCTCTATATCTATCGATTCCTTCATGTCACGTCACCCCATCACCCTCCAGCCATGTACCAAAGTCTACCAATCACGGCAAGAGCTCCATGTCTATGGCTACAGCGTCGGCGTCGTGCCCGCCTCCAACGCTCCTCCGTACCCTCAGCCCCAACCTCCCCAACGCCGCCGCCTGAGCCCATTTCGCATCCTGGTCAGGGCCTTCATCGCTGTCTGCACCCTCGTCGGCGTCCGCGCGCTCCTCATCTGGCTCATCTACCGTCCCCGGACGATCCAGGTCGCCGTCGACGCCGCGACGCTCTCCCGCTTCGACCTAAACTCGACGACGGGCCCCCCGGTGCTCTCCTTCAACCTCACCGCCGGCCTGACCATCTCGAACCCGAACAAGCGGGTGGCCGTCTACTACGACAGGCTGTGGGCGGAGGGGTTCTACCAGGGCGAGCTCTTCGGCCGCGCCGCGCTGCCGGTGTCGTTCCAGGGAGCGAGGCGGACCGACGCGGTGCGAGCCGCGCTCGAAGGGAGCTCGGCCGTGGGCTTCTGGGGCTCGGTCGTCGGAGCGTTCGGCGAGGATAATAGGACGGGGGTTTTCCCTGTGGACCTGTGGGTCGACGGCGTCGTGCGGTACAAGTTCGGCGAGCTGATGACCACGTCGGCGAGCACGCTGTCGGTCAAGTGCCCTCTGGTGCTGCAGCTGATGGCGGCCTCGAGCAGGGTCGAGTGTATTGTGATCAGCTTTTGAATCTTGTTCTGTATTCTTGTCGATCTCGGTGCACGTCTGCCCAAAGCAGTAAGTCTATTTAAACCTCCTGAACGTTGCTATATTCTAATTTTCAACCTTTAATTACAAAATCAGATGTTTTACCCTTCTCAAATATTAATACAGTTTATTTTATCCCCGAGACTAATTGAAGACAGTTTTAGCTTATGTGACATATAGTGCGTATATGGAGAAGTGTATTCACAGTATAGCTTATGTGACATAGTCATCCTCAAAAATTGATGGCCCATATGTCATCCTTATAAGCCACCACCTTCTTCCTCCTAATCTTCTTCCTCCCACCTCTTTCTCTGCCTTTTCTTCCCCCGCGACACTCCTCTTTCGGTGAACTCACCATGGGCACAAGTGACAAGATGGTGGTGTTGGTTGCCCGATTTTACTCACAGAGATGTTGTAGCAGCGGCAAAAAAGGATGGACGCAGCGCCGACGAATGATGATGACTGAGTGGAGGAACAAAGAGAATAGAGGGAGGGAATTATAGTGACGTGAACGAATAGAGATAGAAACTCCTGCAGCGCGCTATGACAGTGAGGTGTGGTCGGAGCTGAGGAAGACGATGGTGTTCCCAATGACCTCACGACGTTTCCCTGAAATTGATTGAGGGGAGATGAATTTTGTGAGTGGGAACACGATGTGATGCGAATATATTTGAAAAACCTCACCGCCTCTGTATCCTAAACTCGCTGGCGTCGACCCAGAACTTCCAAAGAGATTCACCCATTTGCTCCAGCGCAACACTGTAGCCGCAACCGAGAGCTTTCGGTCGTGCTCCAGGATGGTCACGATGCACTCCTCCACCGTGCCTACGCGTGGGACACAACATATTACAATTGAAGGTTAAAACTTAAACTATCATATAAATTTAAAGGTCAAATAGATTTATTCCTATGCTTAATTAGGTCCTATGGCAAAAGGCGATGGACACGAGCGCTAGGGATTTGGCGAGTTGATCACGCGGCGCGAGGGATTTGTGCGCGTATGGGCCGTAGCATACGCGTCAGAGGAATGAGTGGCGCAGCCCAAAAGACGCAGCCGCGATATTTAGCCAGGTCGCCGGTTTCGCCGCGCTACGCTACAAGACTCTTCGTGCGGGGCTGCTGCCCAGACTGCGCTGGCTCCGCCCCCCGCCATATTGGGCCTATTAGATACTGTTTGGTAGCTTACGGTGCTTGTTACGTGATATAATCTCAAAAATTACTACTAGCACTATGCAAATCGTAGACATATACACATGCTCGACTTTGACGCAGGTCATGCTTTTCCAATTTATTAAGAGATAAACCCTTGCGTAAACTCTTGCGTATATGGCGTGGCATGGATACGTGCAGGCACTGTTTACGTGCGAACTCTGGGCTCGTTCGGCAATGCCTTCGTGTGGTACTCGCTCTCGCTCCACTTCATCCATGCGATCGACTCGCTCCGCAGCGCCCCTCCCCAGGAATCGGTCCAGCCAATTTTCACGCCAACGACTCCCTTGTTGTAGCCTTTTGGTTCTTTTGTGCTTGTGCTTGCGGTTTTTTAATTATGACTTATTAGTCTAATAAATAATAATTATAGATATAAGTTAAAAGACGCTTAAAAACCAAAAGAAGGCCTTAGTTTGTTGTTTGCGCTTGATATCAAGCCCATCTACACATTGTACATGTAATCCTCCATCTCTATATCAATGAATACAATGGGTTTTGTGTGTGAGCAAATTAATACACTAGGCGGAAAGTGTGTGTTTTTTGTTTGGGGTACTTAATTGTTTAGCCATTATATCTAGATTTAAATCTAAAGGATGTCATCCCTCTCCTATATTACATAAATTCCCCTCTCCTCTCTCCCCTCTACTCCTATACTATATAAAGGATGGCAATCGGATTACAGCCACTCGGGGTTATCATGATGGGGATTGCCATCTTCCATATGCGAGCAGAGGTTGAACTGGCCGAGAACAAGAAGAAACAGGTTGCGCCACTTGCGGTAATTGGAGGATTCCATGGACAATGTGTAGGGAATAAGAGATTTGATATTGACGCTGTAAATGGCCTGAGATAGTGATGGATTCGCAGACTATGAGGAAGAGTCAGCGGAGCTGCTGGTCATGGCGGAGAAGGTGGCGTCGTGCACGGCATGAGTTGTATTGCTCATGGCGAGGAAAGGAGAGGAAAGGGTGGGCAAGAAAAAGAAAATGGATCAGGAACCTGAGGCTTTGATACCATGCAAGACTGAAAATAGAATGTATTCCCCTTGATCGAATTACAGTACATACAAAGCCTTATATAGGCCAAGTGATTTACACCAAGTAATGGCGAGAGACTGATACAACGCATGCAAGATCTAGCTATACTCATGGAGGGCCGCAGGCCTAGGAGTCGTGGATGCCGAGAGACTCGTTCCCGGGAGCATGTAAACGGTAGAGCCGTTGTAGAGATCAAGCTTATCTAATAACGAGTACGCCGAGGTGAATGCGTCCTACGACGGTGAGCGGTTCGGGTTCGACCCGTGCAGCCGTTCTACCTGGACAGCAAGAGCGACGGCAAGATCACTGAAGAAAGTAATCCTGTTGCTTGTCCGTGTCTATTAGCAGTGTCAGTTAGTGTTTGTCGGTGTTTCTGCTCTCCGAAGCTGGCTCAGTTGAAGACTGAAGGAATTTCAGTGTTACTGATTTCAGTCTGAAGCTTCAGAAACTGTTAGAAATAATCTTAACTTCGAATCCAAGACGTAATAGAGTCCATCTCCGTGTAAGTTGAAGTTGTGTCCAACTTGAAATCCGAATACGTATACTAGTGAGAGATTATTAGTCTATATATTGAAGAGACTTATAGCCAATTTTGTGAGAAAAAACAAAGAAAAAGAGGGAGCAAGTAAGAGAATAGAGAAGTTCAAAAATTCAGTAATATGGGTGAATCTAGAGGCTATGTGCTACTATGCTAGTAAGTTGATCAGTCTTTGTTAGCTTTAATTGTGTGCGCGTGGGAGAACTGAAGAGTCAGTTGACTGGTTTAATTTTCTATGTACCGTACCTGTTCCGAAAACTGTTAAATAGAGTAGAAACTGAAAGGGTGCGTAGAGGAGTATTAGCACCAGACTCTGTGTCTTCCTCTCGTTGCTCTGTTTCCTGTGTGTGTGAGTTTCCCTTGTTTAGCCTCTGTTACAGCAATCACGGCCACGTTCGGCGGCTCGTCGGCCATCGACGACGACGTGGAACGCACGTCAGAGGGAGAAGCGCGAGGGGTTCTACTTCGTGAAGGTGAGGGTGTAGGCTGACCTAGGCTTCAAGGTCAGGGTCTTCAACACACAGGCTTATTTAGCATAATTAAATTTAAAAAAATTTAAAAATATAAAAATATGTTAGCCAAATATGTATAATACAAACGAATACAGGAAAAAAAGAACCGACAAAACAGCTCAACAAAAAGTCAAAAGTTCAAAAAAAAACGAAATTTATAAATAGTGAAAAATAAGTCAGAAACCAGAAGCTCAAGCCAAACCGATCAGGGTACAAGAGCAAGGTCAGCTGCACGCTGCGGCTGCCGGTGCCTAATGCGAACTCGACCGCGATGAAGACGCTGGGGACGAGGTGCGATGTGGACTTTTGATCTTCGCCGGTATATGTAATTGCCACTAAGTAAAAGTAGATGCATGTAAAACAACACTGGCCAAATTTGACCCAGTATAAACTGGCCGACGATGATGGCGTCGTAACGTTGAACTATACTCCCTCCTTATGGATCACCGCAATAACCAATAAGAGCTCCTTCAAGCTGGTGGAGAAAGCTAGGTAACTTTACGCCTATTTCGAATAGTTGAAATTTAGTAGAAATTCCGTTGCCTTTCCTCAAAATGTAGAAATTTCATAGGAAATAAAACAACCGACCTTATAGAAACGTGGTATTTCCAACAAAAATTCTATGGAAATATTGTGTTTCAAATAGGACAAAGCCAGGACTGGACAGTGGCCTGGTGGTGTGAGCGAGAGTATTTATTCCTAACCATCCGGTTTTGATACCCTAGGATCGACATGTTTGCCTTATTTAACTAGAGTATATACACGCATATACGTTCAGTGAAAAAAACACATGTGGTGCGTTTCGTGAGGTTCTAGATTTACCTGGACCTCTGTAATTCCTGGTGTATGTACTTGCACGTGTGTGTGCGCATTTGGACGTAAGTTGTGGTGTGCATCCTCTCGTGTACTCTAGAAAATAGGGTGCAAAACCTACCACCCAAACAACTTCCAAATATTTCCGAGAATTAACCCTATAGGATCCCATATGCTATGTATGTGAGGTTGGACAGAAGTTGGCAGCATAAATTCAGACTGATTTTGAAGTTGATGGATACTATATATACCTTGGTGTAGAAGTTAATGGAATGAAAGTTACGCTGCCAATGGGAGGCCGGGGCAAAGCCCACCTGGTCAAAACACGCCTTATCTAAGCGCCTGTTTTTTAGCTAAGACTTTTAGCTGCGGTTTATGGTTTTTGAACTGTTCGTACAAAAGATTACAAAGTAACAGAAATTCACGTGCGGTTTTTGCCGAAATAAATGAAATCGGTACAGCATATATTACAATTAATTAGGAGACCCCATCGTAAAAAATACTCCGCTTAAAAACTAATTACTGTAAAAAAAAAAGTTAAATTCAAACATCAAAAACTGAAAAAGAATATATAGACCCTTTCTCCCTTTCTTAGTACTGAACCAGCACCAACTCGTCAAACCATACAGTCAACGTACGCTGCCGGTCCGCCTATTCATCTCCGTCGGGTGTATTGCCCATTCCAAGCGCCCGCCGCAGATCGAACGATCTACACGTCAACGACAACAATACCTTAACCTCCTCAGTCCAAGCCCGCGCGCGCCGCTTGCCCAAACAATGGCCGCCTCAGTTTCCTGTCAAAATCCCATGCAGATCACCAGTTTTTCGTCCAACTCTCCACCTTAGCTATATCAGCGCACATATACCCCCTAGTCCAGAAACAATCGATCGATCACGAACTCACAATTCACAATGGCCAATCACGAGCACAAGATAGACCACCTCGACCAACCCTACCACGGCCCGTCCATCCCTCCCAAAGAACCCGCCGCCGTGGGCCGCCGCCCCGCGCGCCGACGCCTCCCGTGCCTCGCCGTCGCCGACCCGTACGCCCTCTTCTGCAGGGCCTTGCGCGTGCTCACCGTCGCGCTCATCGCCGTCGGCGTCGTGGCGCTGGTGCTCTGGCTCGTGTTCCAGCCCAGCAGCCTCAAGGCCTACGTCGACTCCGCCGCGCTCACCCGCTTCGACCTCGGCAACGGCACGCGGCTGAACTACAACCTCACCGTGGCCGTGAGCATCCGCAACCCGAACCGGAAGCAGGCAGTTCTGTACCGGCGTCTGGAAGCGGTGGCGCTCTACGGCGGCGAGCGGTTCGGGTACGTGGACTTCCCGCGGACGCGGCAGGAGCGCAAGAGCACGATGGAGATACGGCCGAGCTTCCACGGTCGGGGAGTCCTCGCCGGCGCGGCCGCGGCGGCGTTCGGAAGGGAGAAGGACGAAGGGTTCTTTAACATCAACGTCAAGCTTCACACGAGGGTGCGCTTGAAGGTGATAATCGTGAACAGCGTCGAGTACAGGCCGGACGTGGATTGTTACATCAGGGTTCCCGACCCGAGCAACGCGACGGCGGTAGCGCAGGGGTTCACGGCGACGCAGTGCCACGTCGACGACTTCTCGTGATTGAACCATGCACGTATAGGTGGAGATGACTGGAGTGGAGAGATGTGCTTCCCGTTCAGAAATTGGCCGGGTTTTAGTTTGTGTTGCTCTTTTACATCATCGCGGTGGTTGTACAGACTTTTTCATTGAACCTTCAGTACATGTTTGGAGTTGAGACAAAAGGTATAAGCATATCCATTTTCGGATTTGTTATACAACTGTCGCATGTAATTTTCGAGATTTCAGCTCGATTTTCTCACCGTTAGATTTCCTCCACAATTCATACACTACCGCTCCTCGAGCAAATTTGGACTTATTCAGCAGATATTGATGCATCAATCGATGAATTGCCGAACTAAGGCGCCGCTTGATTAGATTAAAATAAGTTGATTTATAACTAAAATTGTACTGTAATTAATTGAAATTACACTGTAACTGATGACGGCTTATTTGGTGTAACTAAATTTAAAAAAATAAAAATAAAAAGATTAACTCATCACAAACAATGCAAATGAATACGGAAAAAAAGAAGAACTAGTAAAAACGCTAAAAAAGTTAGAAAAGAAAAATTAGAAAAAATAAAAAATAAGTTAGAAACCAAAAGTTTAAATCGAAAATGAGATTTCCGCTCGTTTCGGTATCAGCTTCTAACTTCTGACTTATTTTTTTACTATTCATAAATTTCATCTTTTTCTCAACTTTTGGCTTTTTTTAGCTTTTTTGCCGGTTCTTTTTTCCCGTATTCGTTTGTGTTGTCCGTGATGAGCTAGCATATTTTTTTCTATTTTTAATTTTTTTAAATTTAATTACGCCAAATAAGACACCTTCAGATACAGTAAAAGTTCAGTTGTTATAGTGTAATTTTAGGTATAAACCATAGCTTTTTAGCCCATCTGAGCGGAGCAAGAATTGTGTTTTTATGTGCAAGAGAGACAGAGGAAGACAGAAGGGACTGACGGGGCGAGACGGTTCCAAGACGAATTCCAAGATGCACTTCCCATTTCTTGCCGTTGTCAAGTTTGGGTGGTGGTTGTACTGTCTTTGACTGGGGTGCACACGCATATACCGATTTATTGGTAGTCAAGTACGTCGAAGAAATAAGGTTGAAGATATTCGGTACCCAGGTGATGGTTATACTGACCCCTGTTTCTGCTTTCTATTTAAAAAAATCAAAGATTTTATTTATATTAGCTTCTGTTAAAAAAATAAAAAACTAATATAACATTTAACTTTTTGAAATGACTTCTTCTGTTTCTACTTTCTATTTAGAAAAATCAAAGGTCTTGTTTTATATTAGCTTCAATTTAGAAAAGTCAAAAGCTAATACAAACACCTAACTTTTTGAAATGACTTCTTCACTCTTCTCACTATCGTCTTGCTTCGAAGATAAGACAGTGGGTCACATGTGTATCATCCATCCCACTCCACTCGCTCCCATCATACGTACATTTCTCTCTAACACACTTTTTACACTGCTCGCCATCTTCTTCTAAAACCACTTTTTTCAGCAATACAATTTATTTTCAGCCAAAAACCACAGCAAAAAGCCAGTATGAACGCCGACATCTTGAAGCGGCTTCTTCACTCCTTTCGCTATTGTTTCGCTCTGGGGATACGACAATGGATCATAAATGCATCTATCTTACTTCTCTCGCTACTTTCACGTGTACGTATTTTTTTCTTACTTTTTCACTGCTCGCTCTCTCCTTTTAAAAGCCACTTTTTTATATACTATTATTTATTTTCAGTTAAAAACCATAAAACTACAGTAAAACAAATATTAACAAAAGTTAATACGAACGGCCATAGCATAAAAGTAATTAGAGCAACTCCAGCAATAGCCCTCAAAACAGGGCTCCTACTTTTTATTTGAGGGCTCTCCTTACTTTGAGGGCTCTGTTTTTTGGGCTACACTCCAGCAGGAGCCCTCAAAACAGGACCCTCAAATTCGTTCTTAGAGGGGATGACACATAGGACCCACCCTCATCCTCATCCTACTTTTGAGGACCGAGTGGCAAAAAACTCACTCCAGCAGGGCCACTACTTGAGCCCTCAAAAGTAGGGCTCCCTCCAGACCCCCAGGAATGAGGGCTCGAGGGGGAGATTTGAGGGCCCCCTACTTTTGAGGGCTCAAGTAGGGGCCCTGCTGGTGTGAGTTTTTTGCCCCTCGATCCTCAAAAGTAGGATGAGGGCTCAAGTAGGAGCCTTGCTGGAGTTACTCTTACACTGTTAGAGCAACTCCAGCAGGCCCCTTACTTGAGCCCTCATCCTACTTTTGAGAGCCGAGGGGCAAAAAACTCACTCCAGCAGGGCCCCTACTTGAGCCCTCAAATCTCCCCCTTGAGCTCTCATTCCTGGGGGGTCTGGAGGGAGCCCCTACTTTTGAGGGCTCAAGTAGGGGCCCTGCTGGAGTGAGTTTTTTGCTCCTCGGCCCTCAAAAGTATGATGAGGATGAGGGTGGGTCCTATGTGTCATCCCCTCTAAGAATGAATTTGAGGGTCCTGTTTTGAGGGCTCCTGCTGGAGTGTAGCTCAAAAAACAGAGCCCTCAAAAGTAGGGAGAGCCTTCAAGTAAAAATAGAGGCCCTGTTTTGAGGGCTACTGCTGAAGTTGCTCTTAGGGGCGACTGATCTTGTTTTGCTTGGCAGGTTCCACAAATTGCACCAACGTACCGAAACTTATGAGGTGGATGCAAGCAAGTGAAGGAACCTCGTCATTAACTGCTCAAACTTCTCACTAATCTTGTTTAACTTGCTCACTATAGATCAAATTCGCACCATGTGGCACATCTAGGCACACGTGGCCCCGAGTCGGACGCCACCGTGGCGGGAGGTCACGTGACCCACGTGTGGATCTCAAGTCCGCACGCCATCCATGTAAGTACATCCCTGTGACCATCCGCCCCCCAAATTTGCACCTCCTCCTCCCAATCCAGAACCTGCCTTCTCAAATTCCCCATCCTACGTGCCTTTGTCTCCTCCACAGGCGATTGATTAATTTCGCTGAATTATTTGGACAGTTTTTTTTTTATAAAACTACTAAAACCAAAACAACAATATACATTAGGCTAAGGTCTTGCCCTAATGAGTTTCTGTTTCTGACTTCTTTATCTTTTTAGCTTGTTTTTGATTTTTTTTTGTCTTTTTTCTTATTCTTTTGTATTATTCACAATGATATAGCCTTTTAATTTTTTAAAATTTAGTTATGCTAAAAAATTAACAACAGCTACCATGCATTTTTATTAACTACATTGCAAAAAAGACAAAAACCTAAACTTATAAAACTAAATGAGCAGTACTTAACACAATAAGTTCATTATTAAATCTTACATTTTGGATATGTAATTCCACGCCTAAACATTTTGAACATCGCCAAGCAGGCGCAGGGAATAGCCAGTGAGTTTTTTTAGAGAAACAGCAGGGTGAATATCCTGTATATACTTTAAAAATGAAAATAGAGGGAAAAAGTGTGTAGAAAAAATGATCAAGTATTTTGTGTGTCTAGTTAAGTGTATGTGCATCGCAATGGATAAAAAAAATAGAACGATACAACACGTTCTAAACTTAAAAAGGAAAACAGTGTGAGTTTCCTTGTATGCATGAGTGTTGGTTGCTCGTGTTTTACAAAGAAAACTCAAATTTCAATCTAAAGCAACATACTAAATCAACCGTATGAAATATATCACGCACAAAAATTATCAATTAGCTAAATACAGTACCCGCTGACCTCTGTCTCATTCATAAATATTTATCTGTGAATCTGCAAAAAAAAAAGCGTACACAATTTGCATCTGCTTACCAAGCCACATGAGTTTTACATTTGCTAAAAAGAGAAATAAGCTAGAAAAAATAAACAAGATAAACATTCATTCCTCAATTTAGTAGATCCTTATTATGGTCAGTAAATACTCATCGGTGGATGTCTTAGATAAAAACAAGAAATCTTATAAGACAAGACTACCCATTATAGATTATAGATGAACCCAATAAATAAAAAAAATCCTAGATGATCCGCACTAAAATTCATGTATGAGAGGAAAAGAAAGATGTTGACGTGCAAAATAAATGAATAAAAGCAATGTATAAGAAAATAAAAAAAGTGGCACTTGACAAGAAAAAAGACAAGATCTATTCTACATGCGCACTTACCAACAATGTGTGTTTCACGACTTTATTTTTTCTAGAATCGCCATCGATGTGGTAGATTGTAATTCAAGTTAAACTGTATCAACCGTTGGGTGTTATTTATCATACAATAAAAGCATATGATGGTTGATTACATCTGTTGACTGAAAAAAAGAAAAAATATAGTAATTCTCCTAAAATAAAAAGAAACATCTTGCTTTTAATTTGGTCTACCCTAATTATGTGTAGCAATGCACGACCGATAGATGTTACATGATAAATGAGAATAATTGCTAGAAATTCTAAAAAAAATATCTAGCTGTTAAATAGGTGGACCCTTCTTATGATTAATAAATCATAACTAAGAATTTTTCTTGATCTATAAAAGTGCGCGTGAAATTGATTTGCACCGTGATATTCATACATGTATAGTTAGGGAACTCATATGAAATTAAAACATGAGATGTTAGAGATAGAATTAAACTCAAGCAATCTATACACATAACAAACTTGCCTATAATATCCTTCATAATTTGCATTCTTTTAACTGTATTAATATGGATACAACTATTGTCTCTATTACTAGAGATGCCGATTACAAATTATAAAGAACAAGTATTTTCTCCCAAAGATATAATCTATATTCTTTATTTTAACATATACTACTATACATTAATATCATGAATAAAACTAATTATGCAAATATGGAAATTAAATCAAATTGATAACGCTATAAAATTCTAATATTTTTCAGATGTAGTTCCTTTATTATCATCACATATGTACCGCTAAACCAATTAAATATGCTCTAAAATGATGTCCGTACACGTGTGCGGGCCACCATGCTAGTTATTATTTAAAAAAATACAATCAGAGTATTAGTATTAAAGAGTGTGAAAAGTAAAAAAACATGTATAGTTAATCACAGATGAATAAGTAGCTAATTTGTAGCAGTCTACAGATGCATAGCTTAAACAAGCAGCAATTTCTTATATCTTAATTTATCATTAGCAGTGTTTTATATATACTTTGCACTAGTGTCCACTTTCCAACCCACTGTGTAATCCTGCTTGACTAACTGTTCACGAGTCACAAACTCACAACTAACAGCAGAAAGAAAAGCAAATCTTAACTTCGCAGCGCGCTGGTTGCCATCTGGATACTCCGGGCGTCTCTTCTGTCCGGCGACGACGCCGGCGTGCCGAACGCTGGCGTCGTGATCGGGGTTGTACCCTTCTCCGTCCCCTCGTCTATCGTGGACAGGCTCCTGGTGGGCCCCCTGAACATCTTCTTCCACCTCTCGAGCTCGCACGCGTCTATCTCCTGATCATCCGCAGCCTCGCCGCCCCGCGGCGCCCATCGCCGGTTCCTTTCCAAGGACGGCCTGACGTCCCGGCACGGGTTCTCGTCCTGGAAACAGACGCCGAACAGGACGAAGCCGCGGCTGGACGCGACGGCCTCGCTGCGCCGCCACCACCGACTGACAAGACGGACCGCGAGTAGAACGACCAACACGACGAAGACGCCGCCTGTAAGCGCCACGGCGAGCACCATGCCGGTTTCCCCCTTCATACTTCCCCTGTTCTGCAGCAACGATTTGAGTTGCCCGTTCCTCGCTGACGATTATTCGAAGTAAGGCGCAACGAGTCAACGGAAACTGTGCAAGTCTTTGCCGGTCGTTCTACTCCCAAGTTGCTAACGACCGTGAAAACTCCAGGTGCATTTGTATCTTCGGAGAAAATGGAGTCGAATGGAGCCGTGGTAAACGGTCAACCTATACTACTAGGTGTTAGTTGCTCACTTATCCGGGCCGGCAGCTTCTGTTTGTCAGACACTGTAATCTTGTGGGCACTATACTTGCGATATTTTCAGTATTTCGTACTGCTTCAGATAATTTGTGGATCGGAGAGGCTGATTCTTTTGTTCTTGTTGCTTCGCTGAACTTTTTTGCAGCGCTGCTCGTAGTCTAAGCTAACGCTGTTGCCGTCGAGCAGCAGCATGTGCCGGTCAGTAGGTTCAGGTCAGTAGTTATGGTTCACACAAGATGGGACAGTAAA
Organism: Dendrocalamus latiflorus; assembly: GCA_017311315.1. Taxonomy (NCBI): domain Eukaryota; kingdom Viridiplantae; phylum Streptophyta; class Magnoliopsida; order Poales; family Poaceae; genus Dendrocalamus; species Dendrocalamus latiflorus. The sequence continues at coordinate 8,750,043 of CM029663.1, forward strand.
TTTTTAGACACCTCCGATTAAATGCTCTGACCATGAGGATGCAAGGGAGAAACTCAGCGTGAATCCCACTCAATAGGTCGTGCGGATGTATTAGACTCTGTTTTATTTGGGTTTTTTTTGTGGTTTATGACTTATTTTTCACTGTTTGGCGCTGTAACTGATATATTTTGCACTGTAACTGGTGGTGGTTTTTGGCGTAATTAAATTTAAAAATTGAAATAGAAAAAAATAGATTAGCCCATCACAGACAATACAAAGGAATACAAAAAAGCCAAAAAAGACAAAAATAATAAACTAGAAGCCAAAAGCTAAAAACTGAAGTTTAAACGAGTGGGCTTAGTAACAAAATGATCTCCTTATTACAAAGGGTCCTATTTATAGAGTGAAAGGGAAGACACATAAAATTATATTTTTGCCTTAGGCCTTAGCTTCTGTCGAGGGGTATTTTTGCCAATCTCGGACCGAGTGGGTCCTGTTACTACCAAGGTTCCTGACATCATCATCCTTCTTTCCACGTTGACCAATCTGTTGAAGTATAAGTGAATTACTTATCTTTCCTCATCAGTTTAAGCTTGTGAGTGAATTGGTCGGTGCATGCAACTCAACATGATATCAGAGCTAAGAGATTTTAAATTTAAGACCTAGCTGACATAATTAAAAAATAATTACAGTCCAATTCTATTAGTTGATGCATACAACTCAATACCACCCAGTTCTGAAACTGGGTCAAGTTGACAGTGGAGCCTTGGTGTGTTTTTCCCCAATTCCAAGTCCGGATGGTTACTTTGATGTGACACGTCTCGCCGAAGGGGTAGCGACTTCGGTACACCTGCTTCGGCGTAGCTGCCGTTGTTGATTGCCTTGGCGGTTCCTGCCTCGCCGAAGTTGCTCGAAGCTTGAGGTGGTGCAGACCCTTCTCCCAACAGTAGCAATACAAATCAACTAGTGAGAAATTTCAGCATCTCCTAGAGCTAGCTCGTTCCTTTTTCTGTCTATCTCCGTATTCAGCCAGATTGGACAGTCTGGCCAAAGGCATGGCATCGCTTAAGCCATTTCCTCGCAACCAGATAAAATGAAAGAGCACGCTTGATAAATCTTTCCATGTTGGCCCAGCCCACAAACGTTTTAAAACCGGCCTGCAAATTTTGCATCGGAGGACTCGTAATACCCCGGGTGGACCGTTTCTAGATTTCGGAAGGCAGAAGACCATCATGCATTGAAACAGGCCCATCTAGTGCGTTTACATGATCAGTAGTGACGGATCGTAGACCTAACCAGGTTCTGATCTACCCGAGTACAGCTAGTAGACTCGTAGTAGTAGTAGTAGTAGTACCCATTAAGAGATCAGGAACTTAATTAACTCTATCCAGCCTTAATTATGGTTTAACTAGCTAGCTGACTTGCCTATGGAAACAAGCTAGGACCTGGGCATACAGGCTCCTACGAAACCATTTGAGCCTTCGAGGCGAACGAACCTGTGTACTACTCCAGTCCACAGAGCGGCAGATAGGCACAAATTGAATGCGACCACGTTGGGGTGCACGGCCGGTCGATCGAGCTAGCTAGCTAGCTCCCCTGTACATGGAGTCATGGACACACTTGTCATTTGAAAACTACAGGTGCACGGTGCAGACGTGCAGTAAGCATCAAAAGATTAATTAGTCCTATGGATCAACTAGCGTAGCAGCTAAGCAATTAATTAATGATTGCTTTTAAAAACTCCCTGTGGCGAGATGTATAGTAGGAGTATTGAATTATCTGTTTGGGCAGTGCATTGGGATCGATTAGACGGGTCTTAAAAACCTGACGAGGCCAGAGTATAATGCATGGGCTAAACCCATGCACCGTGGTCCCCGGCTAGCCGTTTTTTTTAATGGCTAATATGGCCTAGTAGGCTATTAACTCTGGATTAATATTATAGAGTAGTTACATTCAGCCTGAATATTACATAAGGATCCTGAGGAAGAAACAATTCATAACTCGACTCTGGCACATAAGAAAAAAAAAGGAAAACTATAACCAAGTCCTCTAGCAGTTGAGAACGATGCCTTCAATGGTTCTCGCCTTGAACACTCGTATCTGGCCACGGCTTCGCCACATGTTGTGCATTTGCCGGTAGTGTTGAGCGGCGGAAGAGGATAAAGGGCCTCCTTTGGTTGGAGATTGAGGAAGACGCCAAAAGATTAGGTCACCGAGAGAAGCCGGTAATGAACTTGGCGAGACTCCGATTGACCACCAATAATTGATGATGATTTGGTCTTCGGTCTCAACAATTTCACTGATGATGCCACTTAGGGAGTAGTGGGTGGGGGTATCCAGAGTGATACAGCGGGGGGGGGGGGGGAGATATACAGTGGCCAGAGGAAACGGCTCACCAGCCAGGATGGTGATTAACACCATAACCACAAAAGGGAAGCAATTTATTTAGTTAGAGGAGGATACACAACTCACCAACGCCGAAGAAGAAAACCTTCCCCATGGAGGAGAAGGACGGCAACTTGGTCGAGGCTGGATGCTGGAGAAGATTGTAGAGAGGAAGCGTCGCTACCGACTACAAGACTCCACTGTAGAGGCAAATTTGTCGGCTCCAGACGAGGAGATGGTGGAGCCTACCTGAGCAGAGTTGCCGATGTCACCGTGAACAACCACGGAAGATGCTAAGAATGAATGCACACGGACACTACATGCGAACTCAAAACAGTCAAAATGGATATACTTTGTAATTTTTGAGTATTAGTGAACAGTAATAGGTATTTTACTGTTCATCATGAGTTTTTACTGTTTACAGCGGGTTCGGTTGCTATAGTCATTATCGAGTTATCATCACCGTACTCGGAGAACAAAGAAGTCTTGAGTACTCGGGTGGTTTGCGTACGACTAACGAGGTCAGACGGATAGTTGAGGTTCAACTTTGAGCATGAAGTCGACGGAGATTGGACGGCGTCCGAGTAGCTACGGAGGTCGGATGACGATCGAGTGGCTTAGTAGCATCGGACGGCGTTCGAGAGGCTTGGGAGCATCGGACGGCGGTCGAGCGGGGTTGCTCTGGACTCAAAGTGGTATGGTCAAAGTTTCTTTCGATTACGAAGCGGTCGGGGATTCCAAGCGGAGGAGCGGTTGGAGGTTCCGGGGCACGCAGTGGTCGGAGGATTCATGGTCGAAGACAATAATTGGTGACCATGTGTGGGTTTCTAGTGCTACAAGGATTCCATTTTTGGGCTCGGAAGGGGCTGGAAATTAGATGATCGCTAGCGGTGAGGTCTTTCCTTCTCGAGACTTTTGAATGGCACAGGGGATAATGGTGGGCTAAGAGGACAATAGCATTAGGGTTTAAGCATCTATATGGTTAAAGGAGGCTTAGAAAAGTGACGATTCGGGTCGAGGATCTCTGAGTTGGGCTGCCCACGGTGATAGTTTTTGGCCAGGCGACAGACTTCGGTGACCGGGAAGAAAGGGGTTCGGGAAGTTATGGCAATAGTTCGGTGGTGTTCCTAGGAGCATAAGGGTGCTACGAGCGTAAGCAATTGAAAAGTAATTGACTAGATAACAGGAATTGAAAATTGGTTTACTTTGGAGTTTTTCGGTGATCGTTGGCGAAGCTGCGATCGAGGGCTCAATTGGGGTGCGGGGTGGCTCATTGGACGCCAATGCAATGTCTGGGAGGTGGTCTCGGGCTTTTATAGCCATCTTATGGTGGTTCAGCACAAGAGCGGCTCTGGCGGTGAGGCGACACGTGGCTAGGTCGGGAAGGTTCGGGATGGCGCGGTGCAGCTAGTGGTGTAGATTTTTATGCTTCCTCGGACACAGCATAACGACGGTCAAAAGGTTGCGGGGCAAGTCATGTCGGCTATGAGGGGAGGCACAGAGAGAGCAGAGAGGTTGGCGGCGGTGGTGAGAGGCAGCTACGATGCTTGTCCAGGTGAGGGTCGCGACAATTAAGGGGTATGATACTATGACTTTAGCTGGCAGTGATAGGCTCGAAGGTGCGGGAATTTGTGGCGCAAGGGAAGTCGGCCGAGAGGGAAGAGTGGAAGACAGAGTAGAGGGAGCAGAGTGGCGGCGAGCAAGTTCTGGCTTGGCCCCTCGACGTGCGGCCAGAGGCATTTAAGGGGTGTCAGGGCGAGAAAGACATAGGAGTACGGACTGACCAATTTGCAGTGGCGTGGCATAATCAGGAAGGTGCGGCGGCGTTATTTTCAGACCGTGAACAGTGTCCACGTGCAAATGACTGAAGGGGATGTTTTGGAACAGAATTCACGGCATGAACGGCTGAGATGTGTGAAGGTTTATGCTAAGATTCAAAAGAGATCAAAATCAAACAAAAATTTGAATTATTTTTGTCGTAGGGGTGGCCCCCACCTAAGCCCAGCAGGCCTGTTAGGAGGTTATAAGAACCAAAATAACGTGTGTAATGACATAAATGCCCCTGATGGGGAGGTACGGATGTAAGGGCATAACTGTAAAAGCATACCCCATGTGAATATATATATCAGGATGAGGGGGAGGATGAGGCAGAACACTCCCACCTCTCCACTACCATCTCTCTCTCTGTTTGGTCTGTAACCACAACAGTTGGCGCCGTCCGTGGGGAGGACAAGGACAAGCCCGAAGACCGAAGAAGAAGGATGGCACCGAAAAAAGCTTCATCAGCGGCGGCGAAGGGAAAGAAGACGGATGGGTCGGAGCGGCGCGTGAATACCAGGGCTTCGGCATCGGCCGCCGAAGGAGCTGGCGGCAGCGCAGGCGCCGTGGTCGCGGACGTCGACGCTGGCACCACAGCGACCGACCCCGCCAGCGCCGCTACAACGATACCCAACCCCGTCGCTGGCACCACAGCGACCGACCCCGCCGGCGCCGCTACAACGACACCCAACCCCGTCGCTGGCACCACAGCGACCGACCCCGCCAGCGCCGCTACAACGACACCCAACCCCGTCGCTGGCACTGCAACGACAGCCCCCGCCACCTTCGCCGGCAGCGCGGATCAGGCTGCCGGAGGTAGCTACAATGAAGCATCCGGCGGATCTGGAGATCGTGAAGCGATGGTCCCTGCACCGACCCGTCCGCTGGGTGTTCCGGCGGCCCCGACAGCGCCTGCGGTGGAAAGCGCCATACTAGCAGCCCTCAACGCGTTCCAGCGGGAGCTAGGGGACCTTCGCGGAGCCGTCCGCGATATGCAAGAGGCTCGGAGCCAGCAGGCCGCGCCAGTAATCGTGCTCGAGCCCACGCCGGAGAGGGCGGACAGTCGCGAAGCCCCCACGTCTAGCCGTGCGCCGTTGCGGCGCGTAGATCCGGAGTCCCCGCTTTCGACTGGGCTGCAGCAGGCGGCATGGCCTGAAGACTTCAAGTTTCCTAGCGCCATCGACCCGTACAAGGGTGACACGGACCCCTGCGAATTCGTGCGCGTGTACGAAACCGCGATCGAGGCCGCGGGCGGAGACGACACCACGAAGGCGAAGGGACTCCCCCTCGCGCTGCAAGGACTGGCGCTCTCTTGGTTCCTTACCATAGAGCCGGGCTCCATCTACGCGTGGGAGCAGCTCCGCGACCGTCTTCACAACAGCTTCCAAGGAAACTGCGTCGAGCGAGTCGACGCGGACCAACTCTTCGCTGTGAAGCAAAGACCCTCGGAGAAGCTCTGGGGCTACTTCAAGCGCTTCGCCAGGATTCGATGCCAAGTAAGAGACGTTAATGAAACCACCGTCGTTAATGCAGCCATACAGGGCCTTCGTCCGGGCCCGATGGCCGAGTACAACGCGCGGAGGCCAATCAAGACAGTCGCCAAGCTCTTCGACAAAATGGACGAGTACGCGCGGGCGGAGGAGGATGCGCGAAGACGCAACATTACCGCCCTCGACCTCGCCCATGGGGAGCGCCCCCCGCGCGAAGTAGGGGCGGGTGGTCCCTCCTCGAAGCAGGGCCACGGCCGAGAGCCCCGGGGAGGCCCTCCCCGAGGCAGCGACACCGGGGTACGGGAAGGCTCCTCAAGGAGCAGGCATAAACCTCGGCGCCGCCAGCGCAGGTCACAGGCGGCCCATCATGTCCTCGACACCGAGAGCGCCCGCCAAGGACCCGACCCCGCCTCACGGAGGGGGGACCGGGGATCGGAAGGCGGACTTGATTGCGGCGGCCAACCCCACGCAGAACAAGAGCTCCTACACTATGGCAAGTGGTGCGAGGTACACGGCTACGGTGATCATTACACAAGGGCATGCACCGCAGTTATGGAGCCGCGGAGGGTGACGGCCGGGTCTCGAGCTCTGCCTCCTCGGCCCCCTGCCGGAGCCCACGTGGAGCACCCAAGCGGTAGCCCCATACGAGCCGCCGCAACGGAGGGCGCGCAGCATCGCACCGTTAGCGTCATCACCGGAGACTCCTCCTCAAGGGCCCCCGGGGAGCAGCCGCAATTATGGATGCCGCCCCGCAACATCACCTTCGACGTGAACGACGCCAGTGGTGTGGAGTACCCTCACCAAGACCCTCTAGTCATCCAGGCCCACATAGCACGCTGTGACGTCAGGCGCATTCTTGTCGACGGGGGAAGCTCCGCGAATATCTTGTTCGCCGAAGCCCTCGATCGTATGGGGATCCCCCGAAGCCGGCTAGAGCAGCCAGGAGCTCCACTTCAAGGCTTCGGGGGTCAACCACTGCAGGCCTTGGGGCACGTGTCCCTTCCGGTCATGTTTCGTCAGGAGGGCAACAAGGGTAACATCCGGACCGAGCAGGTCACCTTCGACGTCGTAGATATCCCACATCCCTACAACGCCATACAGGGTCGGCCCGCCATCAACTCTTTCGAGGCGATCCCGCACTACGCGTTTTTGTGTATGAAGCTCCCGGGTCCAGAGGGTGTTATCACCGTCTTCGCCGATCAGGACCTGACCAGACGTGCCGAGGTCGGCAGCCGCGCTCCGCATCGCCCGGTGCACGCCCTCTCCGGCACGCTCGGCGATGGCCCCTCGGCCCCTGGGTGGACGCCCAAGCCTCGGACCGAGGGCGGAGTCAAGAAGGTGCCGCTCTAGGCGGAGGGGCAGTTTGTGTCCATCGGCGAGGGGCTCCCACCGGGGGTCGAACGGGACCTGCTCCGAGTGCTTCAGAACAACGTTGATATTTTCGCATGGTCCCCGGAGGACATCAAGGGCGTAGACCGAGCAGTAATCGAGCATCGCTTGGCGGTCCGCCCCGACGCCAAGCCGGTCAAGCAAAGGCTTCGGCGTATGTCGATGGATCGGCAGCAGGCGGCCAAGATGGAGGTGGCGAAGCTTCTTCGCGCCGGGGTCATCCGCGAGGTCCACCATCCAGAGTGGCTCGCTAACCCGGTATTAGTCAAAAAGGCCAGCGGGGCTTGGCGTATGTGCATCGACTTCACGGCACTCAACAAGGCGTGCCCAAAGGACAATTACCCCTTGCCGCGCATCGACCAGCTGGTCAACGCCACCGCGGGGTGCGAACTCATGAGTTTCCTGGACGCCTATTCCGGCTACCACCAGGTGTACATGGCCGAAGACGACGAGGAGAAGACCAGTTTCATCACACCTCTTGGGACGTTCTGCTTCGTCAGAATGCCCTTTGGCTTGAAGAACGCAGGCGCTACCTTTACCCGTCTCGTCGCTATTGCCCTGGCCGCCCAGCTCGGGAGGAACGTCGAAGCTTACGTCGATGACGTGGTGGTCAAAACCCGGCAGCTTGCTCTGCATGGCCGGGACCTCCAGGAGACCTTCGACAACCTCCGGAAGGCGGGCATCAAGCTCAACCCCGACAAATGTGTCTTCGGGGTACAGGCGGGCAAACTCCTAGGTTTCCTCGTGTCCGGACGGGGCATCCAGGCGAACCCCGACAAAGTAGACGCCATCCTGGGTATGGAGCCGCCCAAGACAACGAGGGAGGTCCAGAGGCTGGCGGGCCGCATGGCAACATTAAGCCGCTTCATATCCAGGGCGGCGGAGCGGGGCCTGCCATTTTTCAAGACACTCCGCGGGTGCGACGGATTTCGTTGGGACGGGGATTGCGCGAAGGCCTTCAACGAGCTCAAGGAGCACTTGGCAAGCCTCCCCACTCTGGTCGCCCCAGCACCAGAGGCTCCCCTCCTGCTATATCTGGCCGCGTCCGCCACCGCGGTCAGCGCCGTCCTCGTCTTAGAGAAGCTCGCCTACGCGCTGGTCATGGCCTCCAGGAAACTTCGGCATTACTTTCTGGCCCACCCGATCATAGTGCCTTCTTCATTCCGCCTGGCAGAGATGTTACACAACAAGGAGTCCACAGGGCGCATCGGCAAATGGGCCGCCGAGCTCGCCCCCTTCTCCTTGGCGTATGCTTCACGAACGGCAATCAAATCCCAAGTCCTGGCGGATTTTCTTGCCGAATGGACCCCGCCGGCCCAACCAGTCCAGACGCATGACAACCCCGTCTGGACGCTTACCATTGACGGAGCTTACGGCGTCGCGGGCGCGGGCATAGGTGCGGTGATCGTCACGCCCGAAGGACAGCGTTTGCTATACTCGGCGCGCCTCGCCTTCCCCGCCACCAACAACACGGCTGAGTACGAGGCGCTGCTCTTTGGCCTGGCGAAGCTCAAGGCAGTCGGTGCGAGACGGGTGCTAGTACGCACCGACTCGTGCTTGGTGGCTGGTCATGTGGATAAGTCATATCAAGCCAAGGACCCTGAGTTGGCCAAGTACCTCGCGGCTGTAAGGGCGAGGGAAAGACACTTTTTGGGCGTCACCATCAAGGCCATCCCCCGCGCGGAGAACGAGCAGGCCGACGCCCTCGCTAAGGCGGCCAGCCAGCAACTGCCCCCCGGATGGGGCGTTTTATGAGATATTAATGCAGGCTGCCATCGCGCAGGACAACCGGGACGCGGCACTCGTCCACCACATTGACCGGCCGGGTGATTGGCGAGAGCCCATCTTCAATTTCTTGCAAGGCATCGCCGTGCCGGAGGACCCCGCCGAGCTTCGGCGCTTGCAGCACCGCGCAAGATCCTTCCAGGTGTTCGAAGGGATACTCTACAAGAGAGGGGTTTGCACACCGCTCTTGCGTTGCCTCTCGACTGAGGGGGGGGGAAGGAGCTCCTTGCGGAGATCCACGCGGGCGCGTGCGGATCCCACCTGGCGCCGAGGTCATTAGTTGGCAAGGCGTTCAGGCAAGGCTTCTACTGGCCAACTGCCATCACCGACGCCCAGGACCTCGTCCGTCGGTGCCAAGGATGCCAGTGGATGGCGCGCATCATCCGCAGGCCCCCGACGAGCCTCAACCCTATTCCTCCGGTGTGGCCACTGGCACGCTGGGGCGTCGACATAGTAGGACCGCTTGCCCGAGCTCCAGGGGACCTCCGGTTCGTGGTAGTCGCGCTGGAGTATTTCTCCAGATGGTCGGAAGCGGTCGCCCTGGCTAAAGTAACTTCTGCAGCCATACAGCGCTTTCTCTGGCAAAACATCATATGTCGCTTCGGCGTGCCCCGGGAGCTCACGGTTGACAATGGCCTGCTGTTCGACGCCACCCTATTCAAAGACTATTGTGACAGCATGGGCATCACCCTCCGATTCGCCTCGGTAGGGCATCCCCAGTCCAAAGGGGCGGTCGAACGGGCGAATGGCGCCATCTCCGCTGCCATCTCCGCTGCCATCTCCGGGCGAAGGGCAAGTGGCCGAGCGAGCTTCACAGCGTTCTTTGGTCGCTTCGCACAACGGTAACGCGCCCGGCGGGATTCACGTCGTTCAAGCTCCTTTTCGGCGACGAAGCAGTGACGCCCGAGGAAATCATGGCCGGCTCGCGGAGGGTCCTCGTCCAAGCATCCGAAGAGGAGCGCCGTGTGTCCTTGGACCTCCTCGACGGGCTACGGGCAGATGCAGCCCACCATGTCGAGAAGTATGCGCGGCAGACAATGCGTACTCGGGACCGCTCTATATGCCCGCGGGGATTCAAGCCTGGGGATCTCGTTCTCAGAGTGGCGCTTCAGGCGGAGACCGCTGGCAAGCTGGAGTCCAAGTGGGAAGGCCCGTACATTGTGATGGAGGCATTGCCAAAGGGGGCGTACCGCCTCGCCACGCTCGAAGGGCAAACCCTCCGACACACATGGAATGCGGACAGGTTGCGGCGATACTACGCCTAGAAGTAGGACAACAAGCGTAGAGCCACCAGCCCTTTGTTATACGATGCTCGCCCGCGCAAACGGGAGTTCAATAAAGGTTGCTGTTCCCGGAGCATTCCCTGACCGCGCTGAGCAGAACAAAGTCTACGGACTTTAAATAAGACGTAGCGTTGAGGTCTGCCTCCGCACGCGCGAGTCTCCGGACTATAAAGGAAGTCGTAGCGTCGAGGTCCGCCTCCGCACGCACTAGTCCACGGACTCTAAATAAGACGTAGCGTTGAGGTCTGCCTCCGCACGCGCGAGTCTCCGGACTATAAAGGAAGTCGTAGCGTCGAGGTCTGCCTCCGCACGCACTAGTCCACGGACTCTAAATAAGACGTAACGTCGAGGTCTGCCTCCGCACGCGCGAGTCTCCGGACTATAAAGGAAGTCGTAGCGTCGAGGTCCGCCTCCGCACGCACAAGTCCACGGACTCTAAATAAGACGTAGCGTTGAGGTCTGCCTCCGCACGCGCGAGTCTCCGGACTATAAAGGAAGACGTAGCGTCGAGGTCCGCCTCCGCACGCACCAGTCTACGGACTTTAAATAAGACGTAGCGTCGAGGTCCGCCTCCGCACGCACCAGTCTACGGACTTTAAATAAGACGTAGCGTCGAGGTCCGCCTCCGCACGCACCAGTCTACGGACTTTAAATAAGACGTAGCGTCGAGGTTCGCCTCCGCACGCACCAGTCTACGGACTTTAAATAAGACGTAGCGTCGAGGTCCGCCTCCGCACGCACCAATCTACGGACTTTAAATAAGACGCAACGGGGGGACGCCCTCGCGCGCACCAGTCTACGGACTCTAAATAAGATGTAGCGTCGAGGTGCGCCTCCGCACGCACCAGTCTACGGACTCTAAATAAGACGTAGCGTCGAGGTCCGCCTCCGGACGCGCGAGTCTCCGGACTATAAAGCAAGTCGTAGCGTCGAGGTTCGCCTCCGCACGCGCCAGTCCACGGACTTTAAATAAGACATAGCGTCGAGGTCCGCCTCCGCACGCGCGAGTCTCCGGACTATAAAGAAAAGCGTAGCGTCGAGGTTCGCCTCCACACGCACCAGTCCGCGGAGTATAAATAAGACGTGGGTGTCCTCCCTGCGAGCTTTGCGGAATATAAACAAGATGCGGAGGTCTTCCCTTCGCGTTCGGCGGCAGGTAACACTAAGAAAGGTACTACTTGGTTTCGTTATAAAAGCAAGGGGGCTACATGCCTACAAGCATACGAACCAGTACATCATCCCCTCGCCCTACCCGACCAACCACTCAGCCTTGGCGCGGTGCGGACGAACCCGTGCCATCGTCGCCGTGACCCTGAAGGACTCCTTCGAGCCAGTGGAGGAGGTCCCCCTCCCCATGCAGCGTCTGCTGCACGGCGACCCTCGCTGCATCTTCCCCGAAGCTGCCCCAGATCCGTTGATGGAAGTTTTGCAGGCTAGGCCCGATGGAGCGAATGGCGTCCGACATCACTTCTGGACGCCCGGGAGGATCCAGTTGAGGATTCGCCAGCTCATGGGTATGTCTGCACCCACGAGTGTGAAGCAGGGCGAGGGCGAAGCACGCACCAAGATAGCCACAGTGCTCGCCAAACGTTCTGGTGCCACGAAGAGCAACCCCTGCCCCCTCCTCGATCAACCCGAGCGTCTCCGACAGGGCCTCCGGCCCGTGCGTAGGGGTCCGGCACTCTGACGCACAGATCTTGGAGGGCCTGGTTCAGAGACTCCATGGCCCGCCACGCCGACGTGGACGCATTTTCCAAGATGAGACAATTCCCTGCAGCAGACTCCGCCAGCTGAGCGTTCTCCCCTTCTAGGGCGGCGATCTGCTGCAGAAAGGCGGCGCGCTCCTCAGCCGCGGCGCACTTGGCTTCCGTGGTCTCGAGTTGTGCGGCCGCCATGGCGCCCCCCAGCACGCGAAGTTCTTCATCCTTCGCTGCGAGAGCATCGTTTGCTTCACGTAGGCTGGCTTCCAGAGCCCTCCGCTCCCGAACGCGGGCCTCGTCGAAGGACCGGCTAAGGGCAAGCGTCTGGCAAAAACAACAAGTCAGCAGACGCCCAGCAGTACCTTGCAAGCTGAACCGCACATGTTTACCCTCATCTCGGAGGCCTGCAGCGCGAGCGCTAGGAGATCCCCCTCGCATGACGACAGCATCTCTCGGTCAAGGCCGTTGTCGGCATGCTCTGCGGCTGCAGCGAGGACGCGAAGTATCTCCAGGCGAGGGAGGAAGTCCGAACGAGCGAGCCCCGGCCCCAACGCGTCAGGATTTACCGAGGCCGCGGCCACGTCAACAGCAATGGACATCTGCGGGGCACCCTGCACAGCTCTTTGGACTTCGCGCATACCTCCGCTGCTCGATCCTTCGCCATGTCCGGGAGACCTCGTCTCGCCTGATGTTGGCAGAATGAGCGAGCAGATCGGAGAGAGTTTCGCGAAGTCACGAGAGGAAAGGGATTCACGCCTACCCCCTGCGCCTCTCGTCGCGGTAGGAAGTGGCGCCGTTCCGACGGCCAAGCGGGAGGCGGGCGTCTCGGTGGTCGGCGAGGAGGTCTTCTCGGCCGCGCCAGATGCCGTAATCCCGCGACAAGGCCCCGCAACGGCGTATGACCCCTCGCTGGCGGCGGGGACTGCGTCCGAGGGCGTTTCGCCGGCGGCGGCACAAGTGATTCTTCCGGGGCAACACCAGCTACGGTTCCCGTCGCCCCCACGGTTTCCTCTGTAGGGGGCGCGCCCTCGCTGCCCGCCGCGGTTGGTAGCGCACCATCAACCGTGTTTTTTTCGCCGGGAACGGAGCTCCCCCCCGGGTTGGCGAGTTCCAGCTCACCGATGGCCGCAAGCACGGGTTTGTTGGCGTCGGCGGAGGGTGCCGGGGGATTCGAGGCGGCGCGTTCCTCCGAAGCAGTGTGGCCGGGCCGACCGCCGGTTGCACGCCCCGTCCCAGCTGTGCTAGTCGCCGAGGGGCCTGCGGGGTCGCATATGGCAGACGGGGAATGGCCCCGGCGTCGCGAGGATAACACCCTCACAGGGCTATCACCGTCCTGAGTGCCCGGAGTCCCGGCGGGAAGCTCCTCTGGCACCAAGCGTTCGGGCACAGTAATGCCTAGAGCCTCGCATGTGCGGTTTACCCGCCCTTGTTTAGCCGCCTTGACTGTGGCCTCGCGAGCCTGGTGCTCCTTAAGTGTGTACGGGCCGAGGAGCGCCGCAACCGCGCGCTCCGCATCTTCTAGCCGAGCCACTGCGCAGGAGATCACGTCAGCCAGGCGGAGACTAAACAGATACAACGGCGCGCGTAAAACGTGCTGGACGACTTACAAGGAGCGGAGGGCGGAAGCAGGCGAGATACGGATGGGCCGAACCCGTCCTCGCGGGGGCCATTCTGTCCAACATACTTCCCCTGGGAGGAGAGGGGCGCCGCCCCATACATTGTGAACTCCTCGGCTAGGTCGCGCAGGCTCATTCGACGGGCGACACCGACAAGACCCTGTAGCCTTCGCGTGTCGTCAGTCTCTGCCTTCAGACTCGGCGTGCTGTTAAACGAGATCGGCCCACCTCGGCATTGCATTCCGCTCTTGTCGGTCACGGTGTAGTAGAACCGCTGCCGAGTCCAGCCGGACTCCCATTGCCTCGGCGAGGCTGGCACGGGGAACAACGTCGCGCACGACGCCCGGAGCACGAAGTCCACACCGCCGAAGTTGGACACCGCCCCGTCAACTTTTCGGGGTCGACAGCGTGCGTCGTGCAGGGTGGCGAATAAGCTCGCGCTGGGACGCCACCCCTCTGTCCGCATCGCCCACGTGAAGACAGCTAGGCGGAGTATTGCGTGGGGCGTCAGTTGGGCTAGCTCCAACTTGTAGGCCCGCGGGACTTCGCCCACGAACAACGTGGAGGGCATTCGAAGGCCGGCGTCGAAGAACGCGACAAAAACAATCGCCTCCATTGCCCGGGGCTTCGGCTTCGTCTCGTCCCGACGGGGTAGGCGAGCCCCAACGCGATCCACGATCTTCCTCTCATCCACGAGTCGCTGCAGCGTCCCTTCGGTCACACGGCTCTTCCCCAGCACACGGGAACAGCTGCCTCCTGAGTGCTCTACGGCGTCCCACCACTTGTTGGCGCGCGAGCTCCCCCGCGGCACTAGCTCGTACTCCCTGGAAGGAGGGGACACCTCGCCTTGGCTAGGCAAGGAACCGCTGCGGGGATGGTAGGTGGCGGCGTCATGGCTCGCCATCGCTCTTCGCGACCAGCGAGAAAGAAGCAGGGAAAAGAGCAACTGGCGTTACAATTAGCATGGGCGGAAGCAAAGCCGCAAATCAAAAACAGAAAAAAAGCAAGCAAGGGTGCCTCCACCTCAACACTGGCACTTTATAAAGGCCGCTCGCCTCTCATGTGGCTCGAAGCGCAGATAGATCAAATGCGCAGCGATTCGGCTGCCCATGTTTTGGAAAGAAGAACCGCCGGGGCTTGGAGGGCCGTGCCCGGTAGGTGACCAAGCAGCGCACAACGTCTCCACGCCTTCAACACGCATCCAACTTCCCTGGGGAAGAGGCGAACGGCCGCGATCACGCAACCGCTCACATCCCACGACGCACCAGTCGTGAGTCGCCACGTGTCCCACCCGCAGAATGGCAGACGGCACGACGCGACAGCCTGACTTCTGCCAGGCCAGGCGTCGGCGTGATTCCAGCCGCCATTAAAAGCGCACTACCAGACCGCAAGGTCACAACAGCTCCAACGCGCAACAATATCGGCGCCAAGCTCCAATTTTAGCGCGGAGACGGAGCGCTCGCGCGTCTACTTCGACTAGGCGCCAGCCTCCGCTGCCACCCGTGCGAAGGGTAGGGGACGGAGCGCGCGCGCCTTGGCTTCGACTAGGCGCCAGCCTCCGCTGCCACCCGTTCAAAGGGTAGGGGACGGAACGCGCGCGTCTACTTCGACTAGGCGTCAGCCTCCGCTGGCACCCGTTCGAAGGGTAGGGGACGGAGCGCACGCGCCTTGGCTTCGACTAGGCGCCAGCCTCCGCTGCCACCCGTTCGAAGGGTAGGGGACGGAGCGCGCGCGTCTACTTCGACTAGGCGCCAGCCTCCACTGCCACCCGTTCGAAGGGTAGGGGACGGAGCGCGCGCGCCTTGGCTTCGACTAGGCGCCAGCCTCCGCTGCCACCCGTTCGAAGGGTAGGGGACGGAGCGCGCGCGTCTACTTCGACTAGGCGCCAGCCTCCGCTGCCACCCGTTCGAAGGGTAGGGGACGGAACGCGCGCGTCTACTTCGACTAGGCGCCAGCCTCCGCTGCCACCCGTTCGAAGGGTAGGGGACGGAGCGCGCGCGTCTACTTCGACTAGGCGCCAGCATCCGCTGCCACCCGTTCGAAGGGTAGGGGACGGAACGCGCGCGTCTACTTCGACTAGGCGCCAGCCTCCGCTGCCTCCCGTTCGAAGGGTAGGGGACGGAGCGCGCGCGCCTTGGCTTTGACTAGGCGCCAGCCTCCGCTGCCACCCGTTCGAAGGGTAGGGGACGGAGCGCGCGCGCGTCTACTTCGACTAGGCGCCAGCCTCCGCTGCCACCCGTTCGAAGGGTAGGGGACGGAGCGCGCGCGTCTACTTCGACTAGGCGCCAGCCTCCGCTGCCACCCGTGCGAAGGGTAGGGGACGGAGCGCGCGCGTGTATGCTTCACAAGCTCGGAGGAATTCACAGGCCGCAGGGGACGGAGGGGGCCAAAGGACTCGGCGACATGGCTTCGGCCCTGTGAAGCCCTTCACCATGAGAGGCTCCTGTCGTAGGGGTGGCCCCCACCTAAGCCCAGCAGGCCTGTTAGGAGGTTATAAGAACCAGAATAATGTGTGTAATGACATAAATGCCCCTGATGGGGAGGTACGGATGTAAGGGCATAACTGTGAATATATATATCAGGATGAGGGGGAGGATGAGGCAGAACACTCACCTCTCCACTACCATCTCTCTCTGTTTGGTCTGTAACCACAACAATTATTTTTTTGAATTTTCGGTTTTGTTTCACAAAATCTGAAAAGAAAAGGAACGTACTAGTAGATCTACGAACTAGGGATGGATCGCCTCCTTTCTCACCATCGGCGAGTACGTTAGTCGTCGGAGATGAAGAAGAGGGGGAAAGGTCTAGAAAAAGGGGCGAAGGGGGCTAGAGGAAGGGGACAGAGGTTTCGAGAGGGGCTTCTAATTAACTGCTTCCGGCTACTAGGCATCGAGCTCCGCGACCGACAGCTCCTTAATTCAACCACCAGCTCGAGATCAAGCGCCCAGTGCAACCTTACCGTACGATGTGCTCTGTCGATGCACTGGCAAATGGAGAGTTCTATTCTATTCTAATTCCAATTCTATACACCCTTCTGTGAACCTTCCCAAGCATGAGCACTGCCTCGCAGACGACTAGAGCTTCGGGAAGATCCACTGATCTTTGACTTCTCTCTCAAATGGCGCAGCTCGCTATATCATAATCCTAGCTGTTGTCACGACTTGATTACAATGGTTGAGTTAAAGTAACCGACATTGGAGTAGCTGGCAAATTCTTTTGGATCTGGGAATGATTAGCAATTCTCTTGCAGCCGTGGCAGCATCTTAGCGCATGTGAGCATGATTAGGTTATTGGTACGTGTGGAGTATTTCATTCTTCAGCATGAAAAGGAACTAGAACTGCACATGAAACGTGAGCTAGTGGACAATTCAAAGGTTGCGACACTGGTGAAATTGATGGGACTGTCCAAGGTTGCTGCACCTTCTTCCGGCCATGGAGAGGAGGAAAATGTGACTGCACTGTTCAGATGCATGCAACATGGATTAATGGCGCGCGCATACATGCATTTCCGGCAAGTCTAGCTAGGAGACCACAGCTAGGCCGCGCTCCGCACTAGATCAGCGTGCAGTTCTAAGACAGATAATTGTCCTCCAAGTGTGCACACTTACGAGATTGACAGATTGTACACCACATCAAAGTTGTGGAGATTTTCTTCTTTTTCTCTCATCTTATATGTATAGCACCGAATAGCAATAGAGAATACCGTCTAAATTTTTTTCTAAGTACTATTATCCTATTCTTCAATAACTACACAGCTACTGAGAATTGAATCTATAACCAAAATAAGTCAAGTGACTAAGAAATCAAACTTAGAGAAAATCTAATGTCTAGAGGTCTAACATCTAATCAAGGGGCGGTCTAACCTCTCTTCGGGCAGTCTGACCACCATGAACAATAAAATCAGGTAAGTAAACAGTGCTTTCGGTCAGACCGCTACTATACTGCCGGTTAGACAGTTGCTACAATAACTTTAAGATGAACAATATTTTCAATACTATTTCATGAACAAAAAATCTATAAAACTTTTGATTCGTAGATTCAAATGACATGAAAATTTGCAGAAATCTTCTCTAGAATCTATTCCAATAAAAGATCATGAAAATAATTGCCAAAGTTAAGACCTTTTTTAATTTGAAGATAGATTACACCAAAACCGATCAAAAACCAGAATTAATGATCAAGACTTGCTTGTGAGCAGAGAATAGCCAAGATGGTTTGGATATGTTCCCATATGTCACAGCAAACAAGAACACTAAAGAAATCACTCTAAAAATCCTCAGATCAAGAATCACTTAGAAGATCAAAAATACGCAAAATTGAGTTTCTTGATGAACTTGTTACCAAAGTACCTATATGGATAGAGAATGATTCCCAGAGGTTATCTTCATCTCTTATACGTCTTTGCACAACAGGATCAAGAAAGGATGAGAGGAGAAACCAATCAAACCAAGAGCAAATCAATCAAGACAAGAGATAGCCATGAAGATAATCAAAAACTGATTCTATTTGCTGCTTGAGAAGGAAAGTTTTATAACTACTCCACCTTAGAGGACAGAGAGCACACCAAGCACTCAACTCTTAAATCTTAACCCTAAACAAGAGAGCACAAAAGAGAAAAGTTGGTTGGTTAACTACAAGTCTCCATCCCAGTCCCTTAAATAGATGGGCTAGCCAACCACATCTAACCCTTAGTGGATGGTATGCACTTAGCATAATGGAAAAATCTGATAACTTTAACCATACGGGTTATAACTCATTACACTTATCTGCGCTCTCAAAGCGCATAAGTCTGAATTCGCTAAGTCTTTAACCTTGATCTATCTTGATCATACCATCTTCTCCAAGACCTAAATCCCCTTCCCAAGCGTCGATCACGAGCCGTGGGTTCTTCTAAAACCGTTTATGGTATTTTGGTCAAATTACCAAAATACCATTTCTTGACCTGATCATCTCCTTCTATTATAAACAATCACCATACTTGCCATCTATAGGTGCACCACTGGTTTACCAAACGTCAGCAAGTCTCTCCCTTTTCGGTTCCATAGGACCAACTCATTTGGATCGATTAAGACACATGGTGTAATCTCGTCGTTCAAACTTTCCTTCAACATTTCCAGCCTTTCCTGTGCCTGCTTGAGCTTACCATTTTACCCAGTATTCTTAATCATTTTGGGCTTCGGCTTCTCCATAAACGTATCTCCGATCATCGTTATTGACCACGGTTAACTTCAAGCGACACTGCACATTTAAAGCAAAATAAATCATTTTTGGTCACAAGTTTATTATAACTTAACCCACATTAGCAATAACGTATCTCATACAATATGTATCCACTAACCTTGTCACAGAAATCAATTCACAACTCAAAATCACCAAAAAAAAACTAGCCAAAGCTCCTACTGATCACACCGGTCGGACCGGTACCCCAAATCCGGTTGAACCGATACCCCAGGACTGTTAAACCGCTAAAACTCTGATGAACCATGTGGAGATGACCACATGTGCGTGATGAGTAATTGACATTAGTTTGGGTAAGTCGAGTTTGGTTTGGGTGGTTCGGACCTAGTTGTTGCGTGGTGCAACGGGCTCGGTCGGACTGTGGTCAAACTTGGTCATATGGGATTAGGACGCTGATTCTTTGATTTGACAGGTTTGGTCTTCGACATGGTAAGTATGATGTTGTTTATGCTTTCATATATCGAGCGGTGCTATTTGATGTGTTCTTTGTCTGTGTGGCTGCAGGACATCGGGTGGAGTCGTGGCGAGACACGTGGACCGGACTAGGCGCAGGTGGCGCTGAGGTCAGAACGGTCGGGATGTGTCGAAGACGACGTGGACTCGAGGTGGTTGCGAGGCGTGCGAGGCAAGGAGCGCGGAAGCTTCCCGGAAGGTGCAGGAGGGGCGAATTGGGAAATTCGCGAGGCTGCACAAGCGGGAGCGGGCGCCGTTGGATTTAGCAGGCGTAACGGGGCGGAGACCCGTTAGCCAAGGCTATAAATAGGATTGAGGGGCCGCATGCCCACTTGAGCATTTTTGGAGGGAATTAGGGTTAGCTCTAGTCAAAAGAGGTTTTAGGAGGTGGTTTTCCTTTAGTCTTTAGTGGTTGGAGAGGCAGAGTGGTGCTCCCTCTGTCCCCTAAGATGGTTTCTAGATAGAACAGAGTGTTCTTCCTCCTTCCTAAGCATGTATGAGTTGTGTTCTTGAGAGGGAGAGGGAGAGGATTGTGTAGAGAGTCTTGTAATCACTTCCTTGTTCTAATGTCCATGCGTATGGGGACGTAGCTCTTTGTAATCCTTGTGATTGGAATGAAAAATCTGAAGTTTTTCTTTGTTCATTCTGTTCTTGCTTCGATGGCTCCTATGTGTGATTTTTGAGTTTTTGTGTTTGGAGTTCTTTCTTGCTAGAGAGTGCCAAAATGGGTTGCTCTAGGTTGGGATGTTGCCTCAAGATCATTTGATCGAGTTCCCAAGAGCAAACTTTGGTTTAATCTCAGATTTCTTTTTTTGGGTTGCTCTGTTCATGCTTCTCCATTTCTAGGGTTTTGTCCAGATCTTGTTTCCTTTGAGGAGATGGTCTAATCTTTGGTCTGAGAATCCCTTGTGCTATTGCTAACATAACTGCAAAGTCTCTTGAGCCAAGGATTAAAGACCTCTGAGTAATTTGGTTTTGATGCCTTCCCTGTAGTTCTTCAGGTTGTTTCTAGGGTTCTTGGTCCCCTGTGTTTTTCCTTAAGAAGTTGGCCTAAGAATTTGTCTGGAGGAGCTTCTAGCTATTGCTAATATACCAGCAAAGTTTCATGGCCTAAGTTTCAGTGATTGAGGAGTATTTTGGTTTTGAGTGAAGAACTCCGTTTACTCTTCAGTTTTTGGGTTAATTCTGAATTTCACGAGTTTTTGTTGATTTCTTGTGTTGTTTAGAGCCTCCATTATATTTAGATTATGCTCTTGGTGTTTGTGTCTGAAAAGAAAAGAAGTTCCTCTCTCTTTTTCTTAGATTTGTGTTTTCTCTGAATGTTCAGTTCAAAGTTTCAGTCTGAAGCTTTCTTCTTGTGCCGAACAGTAAGATTCCAGTGGATGGCAATGTGTTGAATGGTTCACTTCTTCTTTAGCACTTGCATCTTTTCTTTTTGAGCTGATCTTCAACATTTTTGCATGCAGATCAAACAACGATATTTTCAGTTGAAATTTTTACTGGTTAATCTCTGATTTATGCTGAATTTTTCGGTGTCGCATGCGTTCCAAAATTCAGAGAAATTATTTTTAGTTTTCTGTGAGGTGCTTAGTTTTGCATCTTTTTGAAAAATCAGTGTTGATTTCTCGGGGGTGATTTTGAAGCGAGCGACATTCACCCCCTCTGTCGCCATTTCGGTCCTACAAACTCCCCAGATCACTCAAGCTGAATAGTTAATTGACAAAATACAAAACTGAGTAATTAAGGCCTGCAAACAATGACCTCATCAAGGCACTCAAATGCATGGCAATCATTGTTACTCATTCATTCGTGCAGCATGGCCGAACAGGAGACTTCAATTGCATGCAGGGCTTTTATGCACGGCAACATGAAACAGGTAACTAACAGTGACGACATGGCTAATTTTCTTAACAAAATACAAATTTAAATTTTTAACTAAATTACAATAGTTCATCGTAATAAAATCCAGAATCTCTAGCGTACTCCTTTAATATGTACTCTGGACATGTCGTCCATAGATATCGAGTTTTATATTGGAGATGTACTGCTCGACATGATGAGCACCGCTTTCTCTGAAGATACGTTCACAAGAAAGGCAAGGGCGAGGGAGAAAGAAATCTATTCTAAAAAAAGCGTACCACCTACAAAAATGAAGTACGACGACTCATGCACGAGGCCACGGAATGCTTCCGTAATTATTTTGTGGCGCAGATCAACTGCGTGGTTCTTCAATTCATTTGACTGCAGATATGTACAGTGGTACCATGGAGGATCTTGGACGCAGTTTTCTTCACCGTTTCATTCGTTTTTCGTTTATGCTCGATGTTAAGAGTTTTTACTCGGGTGTCTGCCCATCGCACTGTCGGTAACAATCTGTAGACTGTAGTTTGGTTTTGTCAGGTAGTGCCACCGTTAATTCTTTAAAGCAACGAGAGTGACTGAAAACAAGAGAGAAGGAACGGGAAGAATACATGGCAGGCAAATGTAGCTATGATACCATAGACCTATTTTTATAAGCCAATTTTTCAGTGAAGTAGAGTAAGATAGGCAAGATCTCTTCGTCAGAAAAGAAAGGAGCTGGGCCAGCAGCATGGCCAGCTTGTCCTCACATGAACAGTTTGTCAACTCCAACAGCAGACCCTCGTCCAATTACCAACAGTGCGAAATTTTTTACTCCCCCGCCACACCATCTCCCCTACGCTCCTGCTCAGAATTTACTGCGCGAAATTAACCCCCTTCTGTCCGGTCACACCAGCCATGTATGCATGCATACATCTGCAGCTCTCGTCCTCTGACATGATCCCCCAGGATCCAATCTGGACATCTTGCACCCATGCATGCACACACATGCATAAACATATAGCAGCACTACAGTCTAGTCTACATCTACATGTACACGATCTCTGTACCTCTCTCACCTTTCCTTGCACTGTCTCAGCTTATTTTACCCACACTTCCCCTTGCACCTCTAATTATCCCTTGCACAATTCACATGCTCTCCTTCCTCCCTCCTCGCTGTTCATGTCGCTCTCTCTTTACTCGCCATTTAATCGTTCCCCCACGCTCTCACATGGCGCCCCATTAATATATAGCACCACAACCTTCTCCCGCTCCAAGCTCCAAGAACTCACTCTCCGAGCTCACACATATCCATCTCACTCTGGCCAAGCAAAGCTAGGTAGCCTTGGCCAGGTTCTGTGTTTGTGTGCAAGCAGAGTGCATACACACTAGTTAGCTAAGCTGCCATCCATGTCTGGCAGGTCGTCCAGGAGGGGCAGCTTCACGCTGCGGCAGCCGCCGGTGGTGGACATTGGCTGCAACTGCCGCCGGCCGAAGCTGTTCTCCCTCTTCTCCTCGTCCTCCTTGTCGTTCCGCGGCGGGGGCAAGCCCAAGTCGCCGAACGCCTCCTCCACGTCCACGACCACGGCGTTCACGGCCACCACCGCGGGTGGCGCAAGCGGCGCCACGGCCACCTCCACAGACTCGGCCTCGTGGGGCCCCGCGTCGTTCACCACCAACTCGCTGTACGAGGAGGCAGCGCATCAGCAGGAGCAGGAGATGAGGCGGCGGCGAAGGCAGCGCCGGCGTCGCAGGCGTGCCGCCGGGCGGGGCAGCGCCGGCGCCCATGAGCAGCCGCAGCAGGAGGAGCACGATTCGGCGTACGGGCGGGTGGCGCGGGAGAGCTTGGCGGTGGCGGTGGAGTCGGCGGAGCCGTACGAGGACTTCCGGGAGTCGATGGTGCAGATGGTGGTGGAGAAGGAGATCTACGCGTGGGACGACCTCAACGAGCTCCTCCACCAGTTCCTCTCCCTCAACTCGCCGCGCCACCACCCCCTCATCCTCCACGCCTTCGCCGACCTCTGGACTCGCAACGGCCTCTTCTCCCCTCCCTCCCCATGCCAGTTCTAGCTACCTGGTCAATCAACCAACACGACAACGCCACGGCGCCATGCACGTACACATGCATATCATACTCTACTTGTGTTAACTACTAGTGTTAATTACTAGCACCAGATCATCAGTTTGTTAACTAGCTACCTGGAGTACTTTCTTCATCACCGGGAGGTTATTAATCGAGATCCCGGCGAAGATGCATTCTAATGGTCTTCGGCTATGATTAGCTGCATCTGCTGCTTGATGTAATGTCAAGTCATGTAACGTAATGATGTGCGCGTGGCGCCATGGTGGTGTAATGATCGATATACCAGTGGTGCTACTCGCTAGCTAGAGATCAAGTGTAGCTAGCTAGGATTGCATGCTCACTGACACCGGAGTTTAGTACTGCCTTTGTTGCCATTCGTTTGCTCACTGTCCTGTCCATGTACGTGCTGCGTCGTTGTTAATTTTTGCATGGTACTCCATCGCTTTTCGTTTCGTGTGGATCAAAGTTGTGTGTTAACGTTATCGACGCGGGCCGCGGACTGGAGTGCAGAAGCTGCTTCGGTGCTGCCTGTTCCCCTGTGGGGTTTCATTGGCTTGATGTGTTCAGTTGTTTCACTGTCATTATTACAAAAAAAAACTTATACTAAAAGTCTAATTACAGACGATTTATCAAAATTATCAGTATTAAATATAATTACAGACGATTTAGTTTTAGAGACCGTCTGTGTTGCTGTCAGCGCTAAAAACTGTCTGTGAAGAGATAATATTACAGAGAGTTCATGGTGAGCACCGTCTATGATGAGCACCAGGAGATGTGTTCTTGCTGTATTAGATGGGTAACTTATTCGTGCTGTTATGCTATAATGGTGGATTCTAATCTTAATAAAAATGGAATGTACTGTTCATGTTTGTTGCTGTATTTACTTGTTTTCAAAAGGTATAATTAACATTTCTTGAGGCTAGCCAAAAACAGAAAAAAAAATTTAGATATAGAATGAACTATCACAAACGGTTTTGTGGTATAAACCATCTATGAAGGGCTATCATAGGCGGTTTTATCTACCAACCGTTTATGATACTCGCCTAGCACAAATGGTTGGTAGATAAAATCGTCTATGATGTGCGAGTATGACAGATGGTTTTTGGTTCGAACCGTCTGTGGTAGTGTTCTTTACAGACAGTTTTACAAACCGTTCGTGTTGTATTTATCACAGACAGATCACAAATCATCTGTGATAATCTCCGATTACTGACTCATAAATTCAGACGGTTTAAAAAACCGTCAGTAATAATAGTTCTAAATTATCTGTGATAAATCTTTTTGTAATAGTGTGTAGAGACGAACTGACGCAAGACAGTAAGCTGTACTACTGTTGCGTCGGATGAGATTGAGGTAGATATATAGCTAGCGCGCCTCCGATTCGACGGCTGGATCTTGCCACAGTGCCTTGCAATGCTTGCACTGTGTGGGCTGGATTGCTTGGGGGCCCTAGGCCTGCTCAAAGGCCGCCGGAACTACAGTAGTAGCTTGCTCGTTTACGCCTATTAATTGGCATAAATTTTTACTGGTCCTGTCTTAAACGTATACATGTACGGCGAGGGGAAATCAGTACATGTGCAATTGGTTGCAGTTTCTGTTGCGTCCTCGTTAGATAGCACTGTGCGTGCATGCGAGAGCCAGCCATGGATCGATGAAGTCAGGTGAAGTGGCTAGCGATCGATCGACGATCAATACATGGGGCTCCGATTTCTGGTGCCACAGTGAAACTTGAAGTTGCCCTGACATGCATGCACATGCAATCGCATGATCATATGCTGGCATTTACGAATCATGCCGCCAATTACTGTCATACACTATTATAAAAAAGAATAAGATGATTTAGAACTATTATCACAGATGATTTTCTGAACCATCTGAATTTATAAATCAGTAATAATCAGAGGTTATCATAAACGGCTTATGAGCCGTCCGTTATAAATACAACACAGACGGTTTGTAACTAGAACTGTCTGTGATACTCTAACATCACAGACAACTCAAAGTAAAAACCGTCTGTGATACTCTAACATCACAGATGGTTCCAGTTACCAACCGCCTGTGATGGATGAGTATCACAAATGGTTATAATATAGAACCATCTGTGATAGTCTTTCATAGTCAGTTTATACCACAAACCCGTCTGTGATAGTTCATACTATACCTAAATTTTTCTGTTTTTTGGCTAGCCTCAAGAAATGTTAACTATGCCCTTTGAAAATAAGTAAATACAACAGCAAACACAGCAGCACATTCTATTAGAATCCATTATTACAGTATCACAAGATAATGAGCAGCTTACCCATCTAACACAGCAAGAATATGACAAGAACACATCTCCTAATCCTACGAACCCAACTCTTAAACATGGCAAGAACACATCTCCTAATCTTATGAATCTATAATAAAAACATAGAAGAAGGAGATGTCCTAGCAGTACGCGAGCTGGATGTCCTTGACGTTGACTCTTGAGCACCGTCTTAGTAGCTAATTGCTTCCGTGGTGCCTTGCAATGAAGGAGAGATGGCGGTAGTGTCACCCTTGTATCACGACGGTGACACTGCAGAAGACACTCTTATAACACTTACGACAAGAGTGTCTTGTGCAGTGAACCGTGGTGTCACAACGGAGGCGCTAGCTCACAGCGGTAGTCGGCATCGTCAAGAAAGAAGTTAGGAGTGGATAAACTAGCTAGGAGCAGCCAGTAAAACTCACGCGTCTTGGAGTGAAAAGGAGAGGGGGAGTAATCAATAAGGGGCGAGAGGTGGGAGAACCGGTACCTGCCGTTTGATGCGGAGAGAATGGACGGGTGAGATCATAATCCTGAAGGAGATACCACGGATCGATGTCGTGACATTATTAGAGTCGGTTTGTTATACGAACCGTCTGTGATAATGTACATATCACAGACATTTCTTATAAATAAACGTCAATGAATTATCATGGACGATTATTAATACGAACCGTCTGTAATGTCTTACATTATCATGAATAGTTTATACTATGCATGTTTCAAAGTCAAACGAACAGAGATTGGTTTATTACACAATGAAACTTGAAAAACTTGGAATTAATTGCTAGCATCGTTTGCTACTGTTTGGAACGAAATTGTTTACGAACGACATTACTTGGGGGCAGATCAATATACAGGCACATTACAACACAAGTACGTACGTACGTATAATACGGTCTGTTGCTAGCACTAGCAGGGGACCAAAGTACATGTACATAGAAGTCAAAACTCACCGTACACATGTTGTAAAATGAGGTTTAGCAGCCCAGGAGTACTAGTGCTGTGTCATTATTTGTCCGATTCAACCATAAAATCAGCCAACCCAACCGTAAACTACCACCGTACTCAGTACCCCTACGAAGTTAATCTGTCTCATATAAGCCAACCAACGATTTCACATTTCCAACCTCTTTTCGACTTTCGAACAAGCAACACAGTAGAGCGTAGTTTGCGGCCGGTCCGTACTCCGGACACGGTAAAACCAGCGCACCAGCCAGCGACTCGCCCAACGTCACCGAGGCCGACGCCACGTGCCTATCCAGAAACGTGCAAACGGCCGGGGGCGCGCACCAGCTCGCGCATGCATGCTGCAGCACGCACAGGCTAGGCCGCGGCTGCCGCAGATGAACGCCAAGTCGTCGGCATCAGCCAGCCCGGCCGGCTTTCGCAGGTGGGGTTCTCTTCTCAGGAGTTCGTGGTGCGTCAGCGCGCGGGAGCTTGCTGCCCCGCGCCCGGAACCGGGAAGGCTTTCCGGCAGTGGCGAACTCAGGAACAAAATCAAAGGTGGACTAAGTCGCTAAACTAAATTGACACAAACACAGTATTTTACAAATACGTCTTCTCACTTGCTTCGATTGGTGACTTCAATACCTCGCACACAACATTAATCCCTGTTTTCTAAGTGAATAGGAAAAAGAGTAATATCCCTCACAGATATCAGTAAAAGAATCCATTATACATCAGTGCCAATTCAGGAGTTACTGAAGACGGAGTAATTTTCATGGAAACAAGTTAAGGAGGGAGGGTACCTATTGGGAGCAATCAGGAACATAATGTGTGACAAGGGTCATAACTAGTGCCGTGATTAAACTACACTTAACATGGATGCACAATAAGAGAGGTAAAACGAAATGTAAATGGCTAAACAATCTATAATAGGCTTCCATCCAGTAAATTTAGTGGTTTAGCTAAAGCTTACCGAGAACAAAGCTCTCCAATGCTAACAACGTTTTTTTATCCAGACTCTCACATACATTGCCAGACCGGCAGACAATCCTCTCAGTTGTGCAATGGAGTAATGCTAGCATATATATAGGAGCATAGCATGATGACTTGAACAAAATTTCAAAAGGGGACAACAGATCCTAACCTCAAGGCTTTCCTAGGAGCTCTAGCGGGCTATCTAATTCATTGAATCTGATTCTCACAAATTCCCTGGGTACTTACGACCTTAAGATCGGAAATGTCTGAACTACAATCCTCGCAACTGGCCACAGTTCATTCCTATAGCTCAAATTGAAGAAAGCCATAAGATACATATTTGCATGGTTGATAAGCCAGAACTAATGAAACAAGAAATGGGCATGCATGGATGAGAAATAATGATACATATTTCAACAAAATTATGTCCCGTGTCTCAGTTCTTCAGCATTTGCTACTTTATCCTAGTCCACAACTTCGCAGGTGGGGAAAAAAAGGTTTGAGCTTTACAGAAAGAATAAAACAACAGTTAGTTACCACGATTCTTGAAGTTGAAGTGCACGTCATTCGTAGACAAAGAAGGAACATAGACATAAGAGGCGGCGCTCGGCTGCCTTGGCGCGCTAGGGCTCGATGTTGGCGTAGGAGAGGCGGGCGGCGGCGACGATAAGGACGGCGCCGGTGAGGAAGAGGCAAAAGGTGGCCGCGCACTACGATCGCGTGCCGCGTACTGCAGCCACACCATCGCCGCCGGTCTGGCAGGCCGCGATGCACAGCACCTTCTCTTGCTACGCCGGCCCTCCCTCCTGGATCTGCTCTCCGCCGGCGCCAGCTGCCAATGCCGCTCTCCAGCCTCCCAGTCCTGGATCTGCTCTTCGGCGTCTCTGTCAGGATACGGACACCACTGCGTCGGCCTCCTCTTGCTAGCCAGCCCTCCCAGATCTCCTCTGCTCTCCGATGGTGCCGGGTGGCGGAGGCCAGCTGCCAAGGCGTTGACACCGCCCTCCCAGTCTTGTCATCCCAAATCTGCTCTCCGACGTCTCCGCCTCTCCGTGGGCTACGAGCGCCAGCCGCCAATGATGCCCTCCTGGATATGCTCTCAACGACTCCATTAGCGCCGGGCGCTAGCCACCAGGTGGGGGGGGGACCGGTGGGGGTTGGTTGGTTTTTGTTGTTTGTTGTCTGGGTCTCTGTGGCTGTCGACGTTGCCGGCCGCCAGGCGCTCGTCGCCGGGGAGGGGGGGCGCCGCCGGGGGAGGTGAGGCCCAGCCTCACCAAGCCCCCCCGCTGGCTTCACCCCTGCTTTCCGACTCCGATGCTTCGTCCGAGCCGCGCGCACGGCAGCGACGGCGAGAGCATGCAAGCCCAGCCGCGCGGCAAGGCAAGGTAACACGTCCATTAACGTCTCACTTATTTCGGTTTAAATTTTTGACTTGTTTTTTTATTGTTTATAAATTTCATTTTTATGAACTTTTAGCTTTTTTACCGGTTCTTTTTTCATATTCATTTATTTTTTGTTATTTTTAATTTTTTAAATTTAATTATGATAAATAAGTTATCTTCAGTTACATCGTAGTTTCAGTCATAAAATATTATTTTTCAGCCCAACCGAGTAAGACCTAATGCTTACACGGTCTTGAATGGGGTCACGGGGAGGCGCTTCTGCCCAGGCCGCGCGCTCCAAATCGCGTGCGCACGCAAAACTGCAAGAGGGCCAAAGCGAGCGCGAGCGGCGAGCCGCACCACACACCGGGCACGCGCACGACGGGCCATTATGGAGCGAGTAGCCCGTGCCGTTGAGGCACCCGGCTGGCTACGGCTGCATGCATGTGTGAGAGCAAGTTTAATAAGGCTGACTGTGCTAACTATAAGGGAATCCATGTCAGCATAGTCCTATGTGGAAGGGAGAGAAAAGGAGAGAGAGAGCCAAGCCGACTCCCATGCAAGAGTCAGGCTATAGCACAGGAAAAGAGGTATTATTCATGCATGTACCCATAGAACTAATTGCTATACCCATACATGTATTAAATTATCAATACCCATGTATGTATTAAATGATTGAGAGCTCTTATAGAGACAACGTATAGTCAGCTTATTGTATGAGTTGACTGCATCATTATCTTTTGATGACATAAAAATGTATTGGAGGTAGCAGCTATTTGTACTATTAAACTTGCTCTGATGCGTGTGTAGGGAGAGAGGGGGTGGCATGGTTTGGATTTTGCGTGCATTTATTTGCTAACTAATCCCGCCTCGCCCTATCTTGTGACTTGTGAACCATTGACGCTGCGCGTGCCGTTGGATTCACACGCGTCCAGAGCATCACATTGACTCTGGCATTCATCACCATGCAGCTTGTGATCGATGCTGTTTCCAGACTATACGTGAGAAGAAATAAAGTGCCTTTATTGCTTTTAATATATTACAAGGGGGTGTTTAATGATCATAAGAACAATGAGCTTGAGTGTATTGAGCATCTCCAATAATGACTTATGAGCTAGCTCTAAGCATATTATTTCATATTTTAATAGAAGAGAGAGAAAGCTATCTCTTAATCAAGAGCTAGTCTTATACACACATTCCAAGATTATGTGAGAGTGTCATGTGAGACTATTTATGTTATGAGCTATGTGCTAAAAGTTAGTACTATTGAAGAAGTTGTCTTAGAGCTAGTAACTAGCTCATACTGTTGGAGATGCTCTTGGGTTGTGTCCTGTACCGCTATGCGACTAGGTGTAATATAGCATCGAAGGGGTACCAGTTGTAGCCGATTGAGCGCCGTCTCATTGGTCTATAATTGGCGTATGTTGTTGACGTTTACTGTCAATGAGCCATCCTCCAGGCGCGGTTGCAAGGTGGTTTCTATCAGTGGCCTGAATATGTTATTGTTCTGAATCTCCGACGCGTGTGGATTCATGGTGGACCAAAGTAGTCAGAGAATGGACCCATGATAGACTCACAAAATTCTTAGAACTTTGCACTAGCAAACTGGGAACCATTGTCGGCGATGATTCAACTTGGAACTCTAAATCGATTGACCGTGTTTCTTGTTAATAATTTCGTAGCCGCTTCGGTTGTAATTCTTGTCACAGTTTTTGTTTCGATCCATTTTGTGAATGTGCCAATTGCTACAAATAGGATTCAAAGCCTCTTGATGCTTTTGGGAATGGCCAAAAGAGGTCTAAGGGGTGTTTGGTTGCCAGCCACAGTTTACCAAGCCTAAGGTTAGATAAGTTTGACCAACTTTGAGAGCTGTTTGGTTGCAGCCACAGTTATGGCAAGATTCCCTTCCAACAAACTAGGTCCCACACGTCAATGACTCAAAAAAGTGTGGCAAGATTCCCTTAGGCTTGCTAAGGTGTGGCAAAGATTTGAGCACCTCAACTTAGGCAAGTGTGGCAATTTTTGTTGGCAAAGTGTGGCTAGCAACAAAACACCCCCTAGACTCTAGGTTGCAAATGGCTAGGATAATGGTATTGTTTATAATGCTTGAGCTTGTAGGTGTATTGCCTACTATGAAATTGGCATTGAACACATTCTTAACTAACTCTTGAGCATCATAGGGCTGTTGGCCTGTAGAATCCTTGTTGGAAAGCTATTCCGACTAAAGTTCTATGTAAAGCATGTGCTCTCCACATATTCCTCCATGAATTTCTGATAATAATTTAACATCATTATTTTGGGAGATACAACGCATGAGTACTCGCCAAGTTCCTCTCTTGTAGAGCACTCCTTCAACTAGTGTGCGTCCTTTAGCTTTTCTGGACAATTGGTCAGCTTTGGTATCATCCTCGGGAATTCTACCATTATGAAGATATTCATAGATGGAAACCATCCAAGTATCTTCATAGTCAAGTGAAGCTATTTCACTTGACATTTTTTTCTGATTCTTCACCTATGAAAGGTTTATGAAATTGTTCTAGAAAAACCATCAGGTGATTAGGGAATAAGCTACTTGAGTATGCTAGTCAGCGAGAAAGTTATCCTTTTTAGGAATATTCTATATCTCAAGACCATATAAATGTTTTTTGAGCTTTCTCACTTCCGATAAGTATTAGAACATAGTGGAACTAGAGCATTGATACTCCTTCCCTACTTGATTTGTGACTAACTAAGAATCTCCTTCCACGAGTAGTCAACAAATTCCGAGTGATTTTATTGCTTGGAGATCAGCCAATTAACCTTCGTGCTCAGCTACATTAATATTCTTCATAGCTGACAAAAATAACTGGATAGTGTACTTTAAGGTTTCTTCGGAAGGTGAAACTAAGACCATCCTAGCCCTCGCACCTTGTAACATAAGGATTCATCGAAATGCATAATCTATTGATCATGGAACTCATATTTAAGACACAAAAAAGAGGTTGAACTCCCAAAGTTCAGCTGCTCATTTAGCGATGTGTCTAGTAGATTCCCTGTCCTAAAAGAGCTCTCCTAAGGGAAATCCAGATGATACAGTTATTTTGTGTGCTAAAAAAATAATACCTTAGTTTTCTCCAAGACATAAAGATAGCATATAAAAGTTTATGAGGGTATCACCCCTTAGCGGTGTTTTTCAATTTTTCTTATTTTTTTTATTTTTTATCCTAGAAAAAACTAACAGTCGCTATAAAGTAATTATAGAAAAAGGCATGGTTTTTAAGTTGGTGAGAGCACTACTTAATTAGCCCTGACAAAGTCGATGTACAACTAATGGTCAATCTATGCAGCTGCACGTACTACTAGCAATATTTAATTTGTTCATGCCTTTAAGTAACGCCCCTGCTTTATGATGGTAACATGGGTTGCAAATAAACTTTCTGTTGTTACTAGTGATTTTAACGAAGGAAAACTGTTAACAATACGAATAAACTTGCTTGCTGTCAAAAATTGCTCCTACATGAGTACTGATAGTACTTAAAACACACGAAAGAAATTTTTGTGCGCTCTTTGCTTACATTTTTTAGATAAAAATGCTTGCGTCCTGTTTTTATTATT
The DNA here is from genome assembly GCA_017311315.1 of Dendrocalamus latiflorus. Classification (NCBI taxonomy): domain Eukaryota; kingdom Viridiplantae; phylum Streptophyta; class Magnoliopsida; order Poales; family Poaceae; genus Dendrocalamus; species Dendrocalamus latiflorus. The sequence goes on from CM029663.1 coordinate 8,782,287, forward strand.
GAAAACAATTAACTAGGCTGCACAACTGATGTGTTATATATATATATATTCTCGCACAAGAATTGAGAAACTATGAGTCCATCCGATGATACCTTAATCTGTCATGAGAGATCGAGGCTCCATGAATATGGCCAAAATAAAGAACGCTGCTCTTGTACACCTCAAGAAAACTAGGCCCTGCTCCAATAAGATTTTACTTTTGGCTTCTAGCTTTTAAATTTTGTCTCTTTTTTTTTGGTTTTTTTACTTTTTCTCATCTTATTCTTTTATATTATATGTAATGATATAGTTTTTTTATCTTTTTAAAATTAATTACGCTGAAAAATTAATAGTAGTTATAGTATAATTTTAACCATTATAGTAAAAAAGATATCAAAGTCATGGCTTCCAAGCCCAAATATAAGGAAGCTTTGCAAAGGGCCTACGGCACGTCTGATTAAGCGCACAGCCTCCACTGCATCATGAACTAGAGCGAGCAAAACAAATGATAGCTCCTCGAGTAGCTTCCGACAACAAGAAACCTCACGGCTCACGCCAGACGCCGTAAACGGCTCCAATGGTTTCACTTTCTGGTTTTCGACTTTTAATTCACTATTTTTTATTTTATTCCTTTTTAGATTTTAGTTTTTTCTTATCTTTTCATTTTTCTCGTATTCTTTCGTATTATCCGTGATGCGCAAACCTATTTTTTATTTTTAAAATTTTAAATGTAGTTGTATTAAATAAATCACTATTAACTACATTAAAAAATAAACTAATTATAGTAACAAAAATTATAAGCTATCATATCAAACTAAGCACCACAGAGTATTCCACTCATTGCAGGTCAAGTGCTCTCATGGTATGTTTGGGAAAACTGTAAACTCACTCGGAAGTGGGATCCCACATCGGGCCCACGTGGAAGTAAAATAAGTCCATAAAGCAATTATAGGCCAGTAAGAAAGAACATCTGGGTGGGCCTCACCTTTCCCAGCCCAGCCCACAAACAACAGTCCGTTTTGAACAGTTGAACTCCACACCTCCACCTGTACGTACGGTTCCTGGCGCCGTAGATCTACTCCTTTTCGCATGCTCTGGCCACTTCACCGGCCAAACCTGCACGGCCGCACGCCGCTGATTTGTCAAACCCCTGGCCCACCTACAGCACCACAAGGTTCGGTTCTGTCGATCGGCAACCGCCTGTGAAACTGTTGTGACGTTGGGGTTTATTCGGGATGGCCTGGTTGTCACACGCTCTTCTGTGTCTGGTCATATTATAGCTGTAACTGATGGTATTGGTTTTGTTTATTTGAATTATTATTGATGATTTTTTATTGTATTTTTTGAGACACCAGTGGATGGTAGAGATGTCGAATCGGACGGCACATAATTTTGGACTCGAAAAGCAGTTTGGAGAAGCGAACCCCGTGAGAGCGTAGAATATTTGGGACAACCACACAATGAATAGAATAAAGAACCAAATATTACATATATAAACCATGCCAGGCAGGTGAGGAGGCAAGTGTGAAACCATGCTAAGCAGGTGAGAGGGCAAGTGTGAAACAATACCAAGTGTGAAACCATGCCAGGCAGGTAAGGGGCAAGTGTGAAACCATGATATGCCTTAAGTATGGGGTAGGAACCAAGGCATCTAACATATTAACCAAGACGTCTACCACCCCCCACAGTTGGAGCGTCAGCGGAGCGGACGTTCAAATTGGAATGGAACTCGGTGAAAACAGAAGCAGGCAGCCCTTTGGTGAAGATGTCGGCATACTGAGATAACATCGGAATGTGAAGAATGCGGACATCGCCAAGACCAACTCGTTCCCGGACGAAGTGGAGGTCAATCTCAATATATTTTGTGCGCTGATGTTGCAGTGGATTTGTTGAGAGATAGACTGCACTATCATAGTAGCAGTGGACGAGGATAGATTGGCGTAGAGGACTATGAAGTCCCTGAAAAAGTTAGCGCAATCAGCACGCCTCAGCAACAGCATTGACTACGGCCCGGTACTCAGCCTTCTCACTCGAACGAGAGACAATATGTTGCCGCTTGGAGGACCAAGAGACGAGATTGTCACCCAGGAACATGGCGTAGCTCGAAGTGGATTTGCGCGTGTCGGGACAACCAGCCCAATCAATATCGGAGTAGACAACCAGATCCATAGAGGCTGCTTGGTGAAGAAGTAGGTTGTGGCCGATGGTACCACGAAGATACTAAAGAATGCGCTTTACGGCAACGAGGTGCGGCTCACAAGGATCCTGCATATGGAGACAAACTTGTTGTACGGCGTAGGCAATATCTGGGTGAGTGAAGGTAAGGTACTGCAAAGCACCGGCAAAACTTCGGTAGAACGTCTAATCAGTCACAGAAGTGCCGGCAGTAGAGGGGACCTTGGAATGAGTGTCGACAGGGATGCTGCAAGTATACCGTCGCTGAGAGAGGAATATGCTGCCATCACGACAACTGACAGAAACACCCAGGAAATGATGGAGTGGACCAAGATCCATTGTAGAAAAAGCATGTTGGAGGGAGGCGATTAACATAGCGGAGCACACTGTCCGAAGGAGTCAGCACAATGTCGTCCACATAGAGTAGTAGGTAGACAGTGTAACTGCCTCGATGATACACAAAAAGAGAGGTGTCGAATTTTGCCTCCATGAAACTGAGAGATGGCAAGTAGGCTGTAAAACAGCTGTACCAGGCCCGGGGCACCTGTTTGAGACTGTAGAGAGACTTGTTGAGGAGGCAAACGTAATACGGGTGAGAGAAATCCACAAATCCAGCCGACTGTGAATAGAAGATTGTCTCAGAGTGTGCCATAAAGAAACACATTCTTAACATCCAGCTGGTGGATAGGCCAATCCCGAGATAGGGCTAGAGAGAGAACTATGCGAAAAGTGGTCAGCTTGACGACTGGATTGAAAGTCTCATCAAAATCAACACCAGGATGCTGTTTGATACCATGAAGAACCTAGCAACTCTTAGAGTCGGAAAGAGTGCCATCTAAATTGTACTTATACCAAAAAATCCACTTTCCAATGACCACATTGGCATTGGATAGCTGTGGAACAAGTGTCCATGTGTTGTTGGCCTGAAGTGCAGCGTATTCCTCCTCCATGGTGCTGCACCAATTAGGGTCAGTGAGAGTAGCCCAGTATGTGGTCGGAACAAGAGAAAGAGTGGCGGCATGAAGGTTCATGCAGATGAATGGCTGATGAAATCCATCCTTTCCATGAGTCACCATGGCATGGGAGTTTTCAACCGGCTAGAGCAGCACAACACCTAGGGAAGTGGCGGTGGAACAACCCCGCCTAGAGCCAATGAGTCAACTTGTAGACCTGTGGCAGGAGCACCGTGTGCTTCTACTGGCACGGGAGGAGCCTCGGCTAGAGCACTAGGTGCTACCACAACTACAGACGAAGCGATGGGCAGGAGGAGTCCTTGCTAGGAGAGGTCCTGCCGGCCATCGTCACATGTGTGGGTACAAGCGCGCTGGGAATGCAAATGACGTCAGGAGTCACAGGCGTGCTAGGGCCACGTACAACTAGCACAAGGGAAGCAGTGCCATCTCGCTCCATGGCTGGTAGGAGCTCAAGCGGGCGGGTCACACTAGGAGGAGCACCGGGACCTGAAAGACGCGGAGGCCCAATGGGCATCGGCCTGTAATCACGCTCCTACAAAAAATCAAGGTTAGTGGGGGAGGGCTGGGCAGCAAGCTCGGCAAAAGGAAAAGAGGACTCGTCGAACATAACATGGCAGGAGATGATGACCTGATTAGAGGGGAGATCAAGGCATCGGTATCCCTTGTGTTCGGACGAGTAGCTGAGAAACACGCACATGGTGGAGCGAATAGAAAGATTGTGAGGAGCGGTGGTAGAAAGGTTCGGGTAACACTTGTAGCCAAAAACTCGAAGGTGAGAGTACGAGGGGGAAACACCAAAGAGTGCGAAAAAAGGTGTGGAAAAATAGAGAATTTTTGTGTGTTGGCGATTGAGAAGGTAGGTAGCGGCGCGAGGAGCCTCAACCCAGTAAGAGAAAGGAAGGCTGGCTTGAAACATAAGAGACTGGGTAATGTTATTAGTGGAATGAATAATGTGTTCGGCCTTGCTTGGACATGACACACAGAGTGCAACGCCATAGGTGAGGAAAAAGGTGTGAATGATGAAGTTGTCAAACTCACGACCATTTTCGCACCGAACACTCTTGATCTTAGCGCCGAATTGAGTAGCAACATAAGAGAAAAAGTGCGAAATAGTGGCAAAAGTATCAGATTTCAGTCATAGAGAAAATGTCCAAAGATAATGCGAGCAATCATCAAGAATAACCAATTAGTATTTATAACCGGATACACTAACGACAGGCATGGTCCAAACGTCACAATGAACTAAATCAAAATTCTTAAGAGCTAGCAAAAGGTAGACGCACATGGCGATCAAGCTAACACGCATGACAGATAGTATCAGCGGGTTCATTATTGTAAGCAGTGGTGGACGCACTAATAAGGTGAGACAGGGACTCATGACCGAGGTGCCCAAGACGACGATGCCATAAGGAGGTGGAGCCACTGGCGACGAGTGCGCACAAAGGGGAGTCAGACGCAAGGGGTAGAGAAGTCCAGAGCTATTGCACCTAGCGATCACGTTCTGGGAATGAAGATCCTTTACAGAAAATCCAACAGGATCAAACTCAACGGAACAGTTGTTGTCAATAGTGAATTGATAAACGGAAACAAGATTCTTGATAAGGTGCGGAGTGACAAGAACATTATTAAGATGAAGAGGGCCAAGACTACTGTAACCAGTGGAGGTGACGGGTAGCAGAGACCCATCACTGACAATAATGGTGGAAAGAGTGAAGGGGTGAGGGGGATGGGAACGGGAGATGTTACTGTCATCCAACGTCATGTGCGAGGTTGCCCAAAGTCCATGTACCAGTCGGTGGTTGGTGGGGAAGTAAGAGTCATAGTGTTGAGAGAGTTCGCCAATGACTACTGATCCCACGGACCAAGACTGGGAGGCGTAGGACCCAGAACGACCCGAGGAGGCCACGATGCGAGTAGCACGTACGAGGGTAGCGGGTAGCCGAGCTAGAGTTGGCCGGCCGCCAGCGTGTGTGGCTCAGGCGCACCACCATGGCGCGATTAGGGTGGTATGCTAGGGGCATGTGGGCCGAAGAGGCCGAGGTCCTGGCTTAGATGGAGTTGCCAAGCCACACCTAGATGGTGCCGGTCCAGGGGTTGTAGAAGGAGGGTGGCCAACCAAAGGTGTCGTCCCTGGAGTGACCATCGTACCTCTGCTGCCAGGCTTGGTGTTGCTACCGCTATTGCCATGGCGACAACGACTATTGGATCTGTTCCCACCGCCCCCGGCGCCACCGGAGGGAGCGTCCTAGGGCACGCCAGTAGAGCGGTGGCCAGACATGCTGCCCCTGCCCCCGGAGATACCATCGCCGGGACCCCCATTACCAGTAGGGGTCGTGATGATGAGGGTTGTGGAGGGAACGAAGGGACACGATGACATCGTGATTTCTTCGAGTAGCAGGTCGAAGCGGGCCTCGATGAATGAGGGAACGACTTCTACCGCATCAGCAGGGCCGCCATGTATGCGAATTTCGCGTTCAGGCCGCCCAGAACAAATAGAACAAGGGTGCGATCGGGCATCGGTTCGCCCAAGTCGCCGAGGGCGTCGGCCATGCTCTTTAGCTTGCAGTAGTAGTCGGAGATGGAGAGGTCGCCCTGGACGAAGTTGCAAAACTCCATGTCTAGGTACAGGGCACGCGTCTCTTTGTTGCCGATGAACTGTTACTCGAGGCCCACCCATACGAGCTACGCCGTGGAGGTAGGAGTCACCACGATCTTGAGGATTTCAATGGGGATGGTGCCATAGAGATACAAGAGAACTAGATAATTAATCCGCACCCAGTCGACGACGTCAGGGTGGGCGTCATCAGAGAGCAAGTGGTCGGAGAGGGTGTACTTGCCGAGGGTGATGAGGAAGAGGCCGTGCCATTTGTTGTATTTTGGAGAGGCGAGGTCAAGGACGACAGGGATGAGAGCCTTGATGTTGAGGACATCGTACGCCTAGGCGTGGAGGGAAGCAACAACGGTGGCCTCAGAGAGGGCTAGTGCCTATGTGGCCTCCTGGTGCGCGACAGTACCTTGCATGCAGTGCGCAGCAGTGTTAGTGGCGGCCTCCTACTCACAGCGTGTGGCGACAGCGGCATTTTCGCCAGTCATGTCGATGGAATTAGCGAAAGGGTGCAGTCGTAGGAGCGATAGTTCTGATACCATGAGAGCATGAAATATTCGGGGCAATCACTCAATAAATATAATGAAGAACCAAAGGTTACATATATAGACCATGTCAGGCAGGTGAGGAGTCAAGTGTGAAATCATGCCAGATAGGTGAGGGGCAAGTGTGAAACCATGCTAGGCAGGTGAGGGAGCAAGTGTGAAATCATGTCATGCCTTAAGTATGGACCAGGAACCGAGACGTTTAATATGTTAACCAAGGTGTCTAACACCTTGTTTGTTTTGGCTTCCAAACAAACCGAAGCCAAAAGAGAAAAAAAAAGGCAAAAAGAGCAAGGCATTTTGGTTATGGTTGATGTTTTTTGACTGAAAATAAATAATGCTGGCCAAAAGAAGTAGCTTCTAGAAAGATAATACGAGCGGTGGAAAATATGAAGGAAAGATATGTACATAAGACAGAATCGAGAGAAATAGAATATATGATGCATCCATGACCTCTGACTTATTCTCAAAACGAGACAAAAACAAAAAAAATGAATGAGAGTGTCTAAATATCATCCAGATATTTTCTTCCTAGCTATCATCGAAATTTATGACCCTTGGATTAAAGATCAAAGCTCCCTTGTTTTTTAAGGGGGGATTTTTTCAAGTGGGAGGGGGAAGAATTTATGACCATTAGATCTCTAATCTAAAACTCCTAAATCTAGATGATAGTTAAGAAAAAACATCCAAATGATGTTTAACAAAACACAAAATGAATAAGCCACTTTAGAAAACCAAACTAATCTAAACCGGCGCTAAGTCTCAACCCTCAAGACGGCACTATAACAACTTCTCAACGTCGAAATCGCCCGGGTCGCGGATGGCGACTGCTATCCTGCCCGCATGTGACGCGGAGCGGAAGCGATGAAGCTTCACAAACCATGCATGGTTGAAATTAGAACCGCATGGAAGAGATCAGCTAAACCAGCCTAACCAGGTTGCCGATATTTTGCCTAAAAGACGCGTTCGTGAATCGTGAGTATTGAGGTTGGTCCGCGTTGGACTTCACTCTATATGCAAGTGCGTATAGTACCTCTACTGCTATACCTGGCGACATGTTTACTGTACGGCACTGTTTCCCCTGCATCGTAATCATTGCTAGCTTAGCTGCTAGTCAGGCACTCAGGCGGGTTGTGGGCACAATCCAACAGCGCTATTGCCGGTCGCAGTGATGCAGTTTACGCCATATGCATCTGCACGCCGTGTTGTCTTTCACACAACCACTTTGTATCGATCGTCATGAACTCATGATCATACGTACATCAATCGATCACATATCCACAGGAGTGCTCAGCTGAGCTAGCTAAGATAGCCACCATTCATGTTCTCAGGTCTCACAGCTTGTACAAAGTGTTGGGCTGATGAATCGAAATATCTGGATCTAGTACAGTCTACTCTGCCTTTTTAGCTCGACAAAATTAACACCAACACAAGCCACACCACCGAAGATTAGTTTACCTCAAACCAAAAGACTAAGAGGTTTTCGGTTTATTACTACACGGTGAGTACCCCAGCTTTAGCCTTCTCGGGCACCTCCAACTCACCCTCCGCGAACGTGCAAGAAGAGCTCCGGGATGAGCAAGACGCGCGGGCCGGATCGGCGATGGTGACGATGACGTCGACGAACGCCGCCACAATGGCACCGTGCGTGTCCTTGCAGTTGGCGCGCAGGTACCACCCCAGCATCTCCTCGAGCCAGCCCCAGTCCCCGACCCCGTGCGCGGTCACCATCTCCTCCATGGACGCCCGGAAGTCCACGTACGGGTCCGCCGACTCGAACGCCACCGCCACGCCGCCGACGAACGCCTCGCCGGCGCCCGCCGACTTCTCCTCTAGTATGGAGCTTGTGGCAGACGCGCCAGGGTCGAAGAGGAGCCTGTCGGAGGAGCGGAGGCCCCGCACAATGGCGTCGTCCGCCGCGTCGCCCCCCGCCGATGCCTCGGACGCCGTGGAAAGGCTGTCGGAGCAGTCGTGCAGCGCGGAGGAGGTCGTGAAGGAGGACTCGGCGGAGTCAAGGAAGATGGAGGCGATGGTCTTGGATCCGGGCGGTGGCGCGGCGCGGAAGGACTGCGTTCTTGGGTGCTCGCAGGATGGCCACGCCCATGCAGGCGCGGTGGTCGGAGAGGGAAGCGGTGACGGCGAGGTGTCCTTGGCCTTGGTATGGAAGAGAGAGCTCAAGGCCAGCCTCCTGATGACCATTGGTGTGGTTTTCCAGGTGAACAGGAGCAGGAGGACAAGGAAGGAGAAGGGTGGTTCACTGGTTCGGTGTGTGGCTTCAATACATGGGGTGATATGGCATAGCCGCATAGGTCGGGGTAGTTTGGTTTTAAAGGAGCTCCGGGAGGGAAGATGTGACCAAGAAATGGGAGGAGATCTTCTGTGACATAATCTACTTCGAGATTTTGGAGCATGCATGGATGCATTAATTCGTGCCACAGCCAAAAGTGCAACTTGCGAAACATATCACTCCTATTTCCATGATATACATACAAAATGCATAAATGATTTTATGGTACCCTCAGTCTAGAATAACTCGTCCATTTTCATTTCATCCAATGTATCATATAAGTTAAGATTTAGTTAAATTTTACCTAGTGCTATAATCCGTAGAATCTTCAAATAAGTAAAATTATAAAGAAAACGCATGCCACAAGACACAAAGGCGTGTACGAGACGAGGCAGCGGTGCGCACCTCCTTCCTTGATGGTAGCATTGCCTATGATGTAGTAGTCGATATTACAAAGTAAATATAGAAAAGCTATGATCTTGAAATAAGTAAAATTATAAAGAAAATGTATGCCACAAGAGACGAAGGCAGTGTACGAGACGAGGCAGCGGTGCGCACCTCCTTCCTTGATGGCAGCATTGCTTATGATGTAGCAGTCGATCTTACAAAGTAAATATAGAGATGCTATGATCAAGACTACACAGAAGGAGATATGGTATATGTATTGCTTTGAATATATTACAGTGGTGCTTAATGATCGTGAAGAACAGTGAGCACGGATGTGTTACAATGTGATCGTCCCTTCTATGGCTATTCAACTAAGCCTTGTATAGCACCGAAGAGATGGTAGTTGTAGCCAATAGAGAGACGCCTCACCGGTTCCAAAATTGGTGCTCGTTGCCAATAGATCTTCCAGGCATGGTCTGTGAGATGGTTATCATTAGCAACATAGACAAGTTGGTTGGTTTAGAACTCCTCACATGTAGATTTGTGATACATCGACAGAGCAGTCAGAAAGTGGATCCATAATAAACCAATAAACCCTTTTGGCTAGCATTGTGTGGTCTAGGATAGACTATGAACTAGTGTATATCGAGTAGGGGTCTACTCGGAAGGTTTCGATCAATACTTGTTTCGATAAGTACTATTTACAGCAAACTATTAATTATGGACTACTTAGTCCTCGTCAGGCATGGCGAATGCGTTGGACAAGCAACGCTCGCACAAAAGGCAGCGATGCACACCTCCTTCCTCAGCGGCGACGGTGGCTTGGCGGACGCATCGGACAAGCAGCGTGCATACGAGAAGGAATGGATTAAGATTATGTCTACGAAAAGTCGATGATACCTTTAAAAAATTATGTTTTGAGTGAAAAGTCCCTAATGCTCTTAAGAAATTGAAGGTTAGATTTGATTTTTATAGTCACCCTTTACTGTTTGCAGAAGGTACTATAGAAAAAATTCTTGTTACAGTGTAATAGAAATGGGCAATACTCCAAACTCCAACGTTATTAATGTGATGTTCACTAAGCTACAGTTGCGCATGTGTTGTTCCATGTCCTTTTATTCCCCGTGTCGTTTTGAAGAAGAGGTGGGCATTACCGTGCTTTAGGCCGCATCATGCTGTGATGTGCTGATCTACCTCGCCTTCGGCCAGACCCAGACACAGCCTAAAGCCTGCTATGCTGGCGTTTGTGTCATGCCAGACTAAGCACATCCTGAAGTAACTATACACGACGAAGGCGGTGGCAATGATGATGGCGATGGCCGCTATCTTCATTTCTCTCATACTCGCCTTGTTAAAAACTAGTTAAAATCCCATACTATTGTCTCATGCCATTCCACCTCCGAACTTGGCCATCTAGTCTAACGGCATGTATATCTTGGTACAAATTGGACTGTGGCGTACGTGGCCATCTAGCCCATCGCCCGGCATAGGGTTGCCCAACTAGTTAAATAGAAAAGTTCAAGCAGAGTCATGAGTGCAGTTTATTATAGTTAAGAAATCAGTTTTAAATAATTTCTCAAATGTTTAGTAACTACTTGGAATAGACGCACTAATAACAGACTGTCTCTATTTACATAATTAATTGCAACATACATGGGGCGGTTATCTCATCAAATGCAAGAATTAAAAAGGCAGTCGGTGAAGGGAGCTATGTTAGAATTAGAAGCATATGTAGTAGTAATTTGCTTACATAAAATAAAATCATAATAGGGTGAGCTATGCTCTAAAAATTATAAATATATGTTAGAATATGTTGATTTGTTTTGATCTTCTTCTCCAGCAGTCCAACCCTACTGGTTTTGTGCGAAGAAGCAAGAGAGCTACGAGGATGTGAACTAGGGTTCGATGGTGGTGACTTAAGGAGGAGCAACGTTGAAAATACTTATTATTTTTTGTATGATGATGTTTCTTCAGAAAGAACAATAAAAAAACACCTTATATCACAAGTACAAAAGTGAAGAACAACAAAAGACATCTCATATCACAAGTGCAAAAATGAATTTGGCCTAAATAATATCATATCTCAATCACTTTTTCAGCCATTGGATTAAGATCCAACCATCCTCATCTCATATATATATATATATATATATAGTATAAATAACAGGGGCACCTAGGTGTCTGGACACCTAGTCTCCCTACCTTTGGATTGCTTTTAGATGCGTGCTAATGTGATTGAGACTTTCCATCCATGATTAAGACTTTCCTTCTATGATTGATTTAGCATGTCTAATATATTACATACCATACATACCATTGCTCTAGCACGTATCTAAAAGCAATCTAACGGCAGGGAGCCTAGGTGTCTGGGCACCTAGGTGTCCCATTTCAGCGTCATATATATATATATATATATATATATATATATATATATATATATATATATATATATATATATATATATATATATATATATATATATATAGGACGAGTGTTTCATGCACCATGGTGCCTAGGCACCAATATCAATACCCGTTGATTTGCTTCGAGATTCGCAACGTTTGATGTGGGTATCTTCATATACCCATAAAAAAGTATATTTGAGATATCAAACTCCGAAAAAATTTAAATTCAACTTCACTTTAATTAGTTTGAACTATTTTTATGGTATATACTCACTGTAGTTGCATTGAACTCAAAAGTAGTTCAAACTAGTTTGAACTGAGTTCAAAACTAACTTACCATAAATATATCAAGGGTATAAAACATTTTCATACCCAAACTCAAAAAAATTATCAATCATACACGTGTATCGGATGTTGGTGCCTAGGCACCATGGTGCATTATGTAATTTTCCTATATATATATATATATATATATATATATATATATATATATATATATATATATATATATATATATATCACATTCACACCTCCAAAACCTAACTCAAATCTTTAAATTTGGCATTCTAGGGATTGTTCCATACAGATATATATGTCACAACGGATGTGTAGGATCTTTCCGCGATGAAATCAGTGTTTGTGAGGGCTAGAACAGAAGAAATCAAAAATAGACAAGGACCTATTTGTAGATTTCAGAATACTTAGAGGGCTAATTCACAAAAATGCAAATCCCCATTCCCTACAATCCCTTCGCCTCCAACTGGAGGAGCCCGATTCATTTCTTCATCCCCTACCATCATCTCCACGAGCGGCGCCGACGAGGCTGAGCTGACAGCTGCGTGGGCCGAGGGAGGCGACGAGGCTAAGGCGGGCGGCCGCGCGGGAGGTGGCGAGGCCAAGGTGGGCGGCCGCACGGGAGGTGGTGAGGCCGAGGTGGGCAGCGGGAGGCGGCGAGGCTGAGGCGGAGCAGCGCAGGAGGGCGAGTGGCGTGGGAGGCGGAGTGGCGCCGATGCAAGACGCAGTGCGGCTCTGAGGCGGGAGGCGGCACTGAGGCCGAGGCAGGAGGCGACGAGTCGGTGAGGCAGGACACGGGACCAACAGCTGACGGCTCCTCTTGGCACGATATATTCCTTCCCATCTACTCCCTCTCTCTCTGCTCTGTGATGGCTTATGGGGATTAGGGGATCCATGGGATGGTGCCGGGAGGTGGGAGGTCGAGGCGGTCGTCGCACTGGTGTGCTAGCCATGCTCCCCATGTTGGGCCAGCCCGAGCACGGCACAATTCGCTGGGCCGTGCCGTGCCGCCCACCCAGCCAGCTTTCTAGGCCCAGCCCACCATTCATGCCATGTTTGGACTGTGCTGGGCTGGTCGAGCCTCGGGCTGGCCTAGAAAAATACGGTCCGTCTCACCTTTATTTTGAAGCTACGAGAACTTCAATCAACACCTGAAAATTCTAGTGGGTCTCCATAAGTTGCGCATGTTGAACTACCCGTGCCAGCTTTTGTGAGGTCTAGCACTATTTTTACTTTTAAACTAGGATATGCTTACCCTTTTTGCATTGTACGTCAAAATAAAGGAAATATTCTTTCCTTAAAAAAATAATTTTATCTTCCAGCAAAGCTCAGACGTGCAACATTGTATGGAGGAACATGAGTTGGGAAATGCATAGTGCACTATCATGAGCTAACCTTGCCACCCATCCGGCACATAGGATCCGGAGGGTGGGGTCGGGGGTGGGCGCACTCGGACAGGACAAATGCTGATATGCAGCCAGCCATCGAAACTTGAGAGGCTACCTTGTCTCGGAAATGGAAAGACGACCCGGTCTTTTACCACGAAGCATACAAATGGCTACGTGCTTCCAGCGAATGTTTTCAAGCCTTTCGACTCCTCAGAGGAGCTTGACTCCGGTCTGCCTTGCTCTTTCATGGGCTTGTGCAAGATCGGAGGCCATGCCTTTCATGGCCTTCTGCATCACTGCAGCGGTTTGCCTGGTTGGACTTTGTTTACTCATGCGTAGCTCCCTGCATCTGAAGAGATCTGTGAGCAAACCCACTTCGCCTGACGGCCAGAAACTACGTCGAAATGATGCACGATGTAACTGACCAGAGCTCACTGTCAACTCTCACGCAACTATGCAAGCATGAAGTACGTACGCATGCAGCTGGGCAAACTGACCAGCCATGCGCATTTATCCTGAGGTGAAAGCACGTGAGGAGCAGGAGGCTATGCTTTGTATTCCTTGACCTGAAGAGCTTCCTTTGGATTTCGTCGCCCTTCTGAACCCTGATATGCCCTTCTGGCTTGCTGTGCCGATCTATCCCGTTCCTCTGTTTGGCTACTGTAGGAGATTGGATGTGGCTTTGCCTTGCAAGTTTCAACATGTTTTGCAGCTGCACGCAGGCTGTGTCTCTGTGTTCCTGCCTGCATTTATGGTCTCTGTTCTTGGCAAAAGGAATTTTGGTGGTTTTGCCATATGGAAGGGCCCCATCTTAATCTCGCCAATTGTCGTGCAGGTGTTGTCTCTGGACCATCCGATTATTCATTTTATCTTTGGCCTATCTGGTGCTTGTCTGCCGAATCCTCAAAAATTGTATCGGCGGCAAAAAATGCACGCGTGACCTGAATTGTGAATTGCGTGAGATAAACTGCATTTACTACATCGATCGATTGTAAGATTGGCATACCAACTGTGTAGAACATTCTCTTATCTTGTACTACGTGGATGGTGTTAACCTGGAGTAATTTGGAACGGCTATCTGCATTCTGCAGGGAGCTATCTCATACTTGTTTGCAGATGAAACATGGAGAGCATGGTGGCTTATACTCAATGCAAGAGCGTGTAGAGGACAAGATACTGAAATGGAATAGCGACATACGGATTTGATGAGGGCCGACATGCAAAAGAAAGGGTCTGGTTACTACTTAACGTGGTAAGGAATTTGGACCATGATTTTGTATGGTTGCTTCAGCAATTATTGTGGTCCGGCTCGTACCAACTTCATAATTTATAGTACATATGGAAGATATTAGGGTGTATCAAGACAAATTCTCTCGTCTTGATTTCTTTTGGACGGTTCAAGCTGGACAATCATATCGAGTGCGCCCATGAAAGCTACAACTCGTCTGTTTAGTGGTATCCCAATGCTGGTTGATAAGCGTTTGCATTCCAAGAACTGCTCATGCATTTGCTCCTCTAGGAGTGAACAAATACTACTGCAGATGTCCATACTTGCATGTTTGGTCAGTAGCGATCACACGTACTATGTACTAATAAAAAGTTTTAGAAGAACACCAGAAGTACTATTATATGAAAGTATTGGGAATGTCCATGGATTATATGTGTTAAACGATTGGCAATTGTATTAAGTTGAAGTTTGAATTTACGAGAGTTTGCAATTTTTCAGTCTTGTCAGTTTGATGGTCTGACCGGCGGGAGCGGTCTGATTGGCCATCAGTTGACGGTCAGACTGGTCCTCTGTACTTTTGGATTTTAAGTGCTCTGATCCTTCTCGATTTAATCCAAAATCTTCGAATGCGGTAGTACTAGTGTTTAGGGTGCGGTATAACCGAAGGTTCTGTTGTACCAGCTTCTAGTAAATGATACTTATTTTTTCTTAGAGTTGCATTTTGGGTGCACAACCTGAGTAGCCCGACCAGCCACAAGGGTGGTCCAACCGAGGCCAGCAGTTTGACCGGCTGCCCAATTGTGGTCAGACTGGCTTTAACTGAAGATAATTGAGAGGGTTTAAAAATTTGTGAAAAATGATCATGGGTTTAGTTTTGAGTGCTAGGTCATTGCATTAATGGTGCATGAAGCATGTTTAGACTAATATGTGTCAAGTTGTGAAGAATTTGTGCTCAAAAATGATTTCTTAGTCTTTGATGCATAGGAAGTTTGGAGTCAATCATGGTCAATGACGTGGATCGAGATAAGGCCAAGGATGAGCTGAGGCATAGTCAAGGAAACCGAGCAGTATGGTTGAGCTCAAGTAGGGCATAGGGAAGACTAGGGATGTTGAAGGCAAGGTTTGAACAACACTTCATTGAATGATGTGGTTGGTACAAGTGAGGCGTGGTCAGGAGGAGCTGATATGGAGAGACTTGCCGATGTGTGAGCCATTAATGAACCTACACGTTACAAGCATAGAAGTTTCTTATAAAGGAGGAGATGACTATGGACTTGACTTAGAGAAGAGCTTAGTTCCACGGCCAAAACAGGGTGTTTTGGCGGAAAAGACAAAATATCAAAGATGACGATGAGACCACAACTGCGGTGCTTGGAGGGCGTTGAGAGAGTGGTTTAGGTCAAGAAGATGGTAAGTGGATGGGAAGCTTGCTCCTTAGCGGATTCGGATTTATGCACTTTGAGAAATGTGCATAAGTCATGTATAAGTTAACCTAGTGTGTGTGGGATTAACGTATTTCCCTAGTTATGTTAATAGGTAGTATCCATTGGGGTTAGATATAGACTAATTTCTCTATCTATTTGAGTGGGGACGAGTTGGTGGCATGTGGCGAACCAATCATCCATTCACTAGGGTTTGAGAGAGATAAACTTCCTTGTAGTGAAAGCTTTAGGTGAGTGCTTTTGTGAGAGCTTTATCCTCTAAGTTGAAGTGGCCATAAAACCTTCATCTACAAGTTGCAATGGATCAATCGTGTTCATTCTTCATGATGTGTTCTTACTCTTGTTGATTTTGCAATTGTTGTGGTTGGTGTTTTTTTCTCTCTCCTTCTCTCTTGATCTTGCTGGGGTTTTAGAATGTGTAAGTGATAGAGATGGCTTATAAGGATCATATCACATCAATCTAGGGACTACCTATAGTAAATTCTTGAAGGTTGACTGATTTGGTTTGATTTTGAGCCCTTCTATTGAAATCTTATTCCGAGGGTTTTGGTTTTAAATCTTTTGGTATTCTTGCATGCTATGACATGTGAAAATTTATTTAGAGTCATCTTGGCTTTCCTCAAGCCACGAACAAGTCATAGGGCCTGTTATTTTTCTCCGAAGCAGGCGGCTTTTGGCTTTTGCTACAGTACCTAACTTTCAAATGGAGTGTTTTCTCAAGACAAGGTCTACAAGTTAAACGATGTACACGTTAAAAGCCCAACATCTGTAACAGCCAAAATCGCAAGTGAGCATCTCTCTCCGTAATATGTACCATAAACAGCCAAAATTCAAAAATTTCAGCCAAAAGCCATAAGTCACAGCCGCAGCCAAATAGGCCCATATATTAAGTTCTTGAATTTTGCCCGATTTTGATGTAACGTTGCATGTCTTGAGAAAAAGTTGTAACTCTCACCAAGATTTAATGGATTAGGTTCCTGATATTCTTAACAAGGTATGTGCAAAGTTTCAAATCATTTGGATATGTATTTTGAAGATTGAACCATTTTTGTTTTTGGCTCGGGCTGAGTTTGGTTTCTGAAAACAGGGATGGTGTCCGACCTCCCTTAGGCCCTAGAGGAATTATACTGTGTTTGCTTTCATGTTTTTATGAGTTCTTTATTTGTAAGCAAATGTAATTTTTATAGTTTCTAGTAGCTAGTAAACTGAAAGTTTTAAAATGTCATTTAAAAGATCAAATTTGAAGATATCATTTACTGTTCTCAAGTTGCCGTATCGGTCCAACGACTATTTCACGCAAAAATTTGATGTTACATACGTGTATCATCTTAACTTTGAAGGCCTGTAGTATGTTTAACTGGGCCGCACTTCCGAAAGTCACTAGTACATGAGTCCATAATGTTTAGTACGTCCTAGCAGCAGCTTTGGGGCTTATGGCTGGTCTAGGACAGATATTGCTTCTTCGCACTATTGCGCAGGAAAAGATAGCTCCTCGTCGCTGCAAGCCACATGCATGCCATCGTTAATTTGCACACTTTTATTGTGCGGTTGGTGGGTCTAGTTAGTAGTCAGTAGTTACCATGCATGATGACCAAACAGTAAGTTGTACATGCAAATGCCACTGTTCATGTACTCCCACGCATCAAGAAGATTTTCTTTGTAAGGATGAAATATACCTAACGCAACATTTCTACCTGTTTCCGGTGTTCATCAGGTTTCAACGTTTTTTTTAGATCATCGGCAAAGTTTCGCAAGATGCAGCCATGCAGGTGGCCAGTTCCTAGATGTATAGACGGACGCAATGCAAGTGTACCCTTCCTTTCTCCCTCACTCTGCCCAGAACAAAAGGAAGCTTTGACCCACTGCGCAGCGCACAGGCCACAGCAACCTGCTCACGGACGCCCAAAATACACCAAAAAGATCGCCACAGTCCACATGGAGGTCAGCCTTGTCTTGTATACTAGCAGGCCAGGGAACAGCAACCGGCCAGGCTTTCTTGCGCCCTCCCAATTCCCCTCAGGGCTCCCCGGTCCCCTTCCTTCAAATGCTCACTGACTCTTCACCATGATTACAATGTCCATGGTTGTGATCGGTGCTTGCTGCTACGATCAGAACAGTGTCACTGTGAGAGAGAAGAAGGGAAACTATTACGTGCAGGCAAAAAAGGTGCAAGCAACTGTTTGAAATTTATCCATTCACCTTTCAAAAGTAGTCGCGCGTAATACTACCGTGTGGCTGTGCGCTGGATCAAATGGGACAACCCAAAAGATGCCGGAGCAGCTTGAGATACGTAGCAGGGGCTGCAGAACGCAGAGAAGAGTTCGAATTCGTAGATGCGTGGCTGGCAGCTTGCCTAGCTCTTGCACACCGTGCGGCTTGCGTGGCGCGAGAACAGAGGAGATGTGGCTGTTTGCGCGCGCACTGTGGCGCTGCCGCTGCGCCGCCTGATCGGTGATCATGGCCGGCGCGGCGTCCGACGACGGGCGAGGCTCGTGATGGCGTTCGCGTACGTCCGCGCGAGGGGCCGCAGCGGAATCCCGTCCGGACCCGTGTTGACCTGCTGCCAAATGCCGAAGCCGTGCGGTGGATTTGCGTGGAGTTCGCAGGCTTTCTCCGCGCCTTTTTGGACGCTTCGGCCACATCAGTGCGCGATCCAACCAGCCAGATGGATGGATGTGTGCATCCGCCCGTTTTCATTTGGTTTTGCTGCCAGACCTTTGGTATTCGTTACAACTCTGAGTACCTGTCGATCAGTTATTCCAGTCTTTTGCCTCGGGGAAGCCGAGCCGACCGTGATGTCAAATTTCAGGTGGTACAAAGGAGGCAAATGCAGGCACAAATAGTTGGAAACGTGATCCGAAGGCGATCATAGATATGATTAAGTTGTTTCGATGTTGGTCAATGGTCAATCATGCTGTTTTGATCATATTGATTCGATCACGTTATTTCGTTATGTTCATGATCTATTGAATAATACATTATCTTGTTCCTTTAATAATATTGTTAATATTTATTATCGAGTATGTGATTTGATTGTGAAACTCTATATTTCTACTATGATTATTCTTAAACGATCCTTAGTCGAAAATGTATGAGAACACACACTACTACAGAAATCCACATTACAGACGGTTCAGAAATGTCATCACAGACGGTTTTCTGAACCGTCTGAAATTATGGGGCAGTGATAATCCAAGTTATCATAGACGGTTTTCGAACCGTCTGTGATTATGCGATATCACAGACGGTTTTTTTATTAAAAACCGTCTGTGATTATGCGATATCACAGACGGTTTTTCATTAAAAACCGTCTGTGATTATCCGACATGTTAGCCAAGTCAAGCCGTGCGTTGACGTCGTCCTTTGTTTTATCACGGATGTTCAGTAAGAGACCAATCAAGCTGTCGCACACATTCTTTTCTACGTGCATGACGTCGATGCAGTGCCGAACATCTAGGTACTCCCAATAAGGTAAGTCCCAAAATATTGATCTCTTCTTCCAGGTGTTCTTCTCATGAGCCCTCAATTTACGTCCCTTTCCGAGGACAACATCTAAATCTTTAACCATATCATAAACCTCGTGTCCCCTTAAATGCCTTGGAGCTGAACCGTCTTCCTTCTCTCCGTCAAATTGTTGCTTCATCTTGCGGTATGGGTGAGCCCTCCGAAGGAACCGACGGTGACGCATGTAGACGGTTTTTGCGTGAGTGTCTCAGCCACACACTCTCGGTACAAGCTTTGGCACCTTTTGTACTATGGCCTGATAGGTTACCAAGGGCAGAATAATCATTTATGGTGCAGAACAATAAGGAGCGCAGAGTGAAGTTCTCTCATTTGTATGCATCCCATACCTGTACCCCTTCGTTTCACAGTACTTTTAGATCTTCCACCAACGGTGCTAGGAACACATCGATATCATTCCCAGGTTGTTTTGGCCCTTGGATAAGTATCGACAGCAAAATGTACTTTCGCTTCATACACAACTAAGGAGGAAAGTTATAGATGCAGAGAGTCACAAGCCATGTGCTGTGTCGGCTGCTCATGCTACTGAAAGGATTCATTCTATCTGTACTCAGTCCAAACCTTATATTCCTTGGTTCTGCACCGAACTCTGCAAAACTCCTATCGATGTTTCTCCACTGCGCGGAATCAGCAAGGTGTCTTATCATTCCATCCTTCTTGCGCTCCTCCGAGTGCCAACGCAGCAGTTTTGCCTCCTTTGGATTTGCAAAACACCTTTTCAAACGGGGAATTATAGGAAAATACCATGCCACCTTAGCAGGAGGTCCTTTCTTCGCCTCTGTTCCCTCGCCATCATCTGATTGATTGTTACGTTTGTATCGGGATGCGTTGCACACCGGACATACATGCATGTTTGCATACTCTTTACGGTAGAGCATACAGTCGTTCGGGCATGCATGTATTCTTTCTACTTCCATTCCCAACGGACAAAGAACCTTCTTGGCTTTATACGTGGTTTTAGGCAACTCATTTCCCTCCGGAAGCATGTCCGCTAAAAGACCTAGCAGCGCCGTGAAACTCTTGTCGGACCAACCGTTGCTTGCCTTCAATTTCAACAGTTCAAGCACGGCCGATAACCTCGTGTACTTGCAGCTCGTGTACAAAGGTTTTTCTGAGTCCTCCATCAAGCCACGGAATTTAACATACTCTCTCTCATCATAGTTCTCTTCTACATCGCGAAGCATCTGATCCAGATTATCATCGTGCAACCTATCCGAATCCGAGCCACAATCGACATCAACC
Organism: Dendrocalamus latiflorus; assembly: GCA_017311315.1. Lineage (NCBI taxonomy): Eukaryota > Viridiplantae > Streptophyta > Magnoliopsida > Poales > Poaceae > Dendrocalamus > Dendrocalamus latiflorus. Next base: position 8,802,760 of record CM029663.1, read on the forward strand.
GGCGGCATGTCATTCACTTCACCGGCGATGTCATCCGGGGGCATATCATTCACTTCGCCGGCGATGTCATCCGGGGGCATATCATTCACTTCACCGACGATGTCATCCGGCGGCATATGATCATTCACTTCGCCATGACTGGTCCAACACGTATAATCCTTTTTGAAACCCCTCCGAATCAAGTGCGCTACAATTTGCCCTCGGTTCTTAAACATCTTCAAATTCTCGCAGTCAGTGCATGGACAGCACATATATTCCACCCCCTTATTCAACATATCCTCCTCGACGGCTCTTATAAAAGCAGAAACGCCATTAATGTACTCTTCACTCACACGGCTCGCGGCATACATCCAGCTTCGGTCCTACGTTACGTACATATATAACAACTTAGTATTAAAATCTAGATTAACTAATTATAACTACATATATACGGGTCACATTTATTATATTGAGACTTAATTTGCTAGCTCAATTCATATTACAAACACAACAGCTATTATATAACCAACAATTTTGCAAATTAACCATCTTCAATAACCACTAATGGATTACTTAAACCTAAATTGTAATGCAATTAAAGAAAAAATAAATTACATTATTAACCATATCTAGAGCAACCAGGAAAGACTGAATATTCAAAGCTCAATCTCTGCCTCTTCCCACCAAATTAACTGGCCTGAAATCGCCTAGCTTCCTCCCGAGTGAAAAAGTGCGCAGCAGCGGCTAGATCTGGATCGAAATGAAGACAGATGCGGTCTGAGCAGCGCAATAAATGCCTTAGCCATTATCACAGACGATTTTTAACTAAAAACCGTCTGTGAATTATCACAGACGGTTTTTGATTAAAAACCGTCTGTGATAACTAGCTTATCACAGACGGTTTTTTTATTAAAAACCATCTTTGATAATCTGGGATTATCACAGACGGTTTTTAATACAGACCGTCTGTGATACTTCGGTAATAACCGCCTGTGATAATCCATTTTCCCGCCACAAATACCACAGACGGCCTCCTAATTACAACCGTCTGTAATAGTGTTCATCAGAGACGGTTTCACAAAACCGTCTGTGATGAGGCGTCTACTATGAAGCTTTCTGTAGTAGTGACATATGAATAGACTAGTATATGTATTGGCCGATGATCATGTTTCATGGATCATAGATACAGAGATATCAAATTAATAGTATGGACACATGTTAGGAAACATAGGGTTGGATTGACCCACGATAAGGCACTGCAAGAACATTGCATTCTTACATGTCATCAGTTGGTCTCATTTACAATGTGTATGCTATGTTCTTAGACTTGAGATCGTCACACGTACTCGCGATGTATAATGACTAACTTAGGGGTTAGCAAATGTTACTTCCTAACTAGTTAGTTATAAATGTAGCTTTCGGGTTTTGTCACTATGCATGCATTGCGTGCTCCTTGATGCAACGGAAGAGATATATCTAGGGCACTCGAGTGATTACTAGCAGAATTTGAGTCACGTAATCACGAAAGAGTGGTTGAGATAACCAACAAGGATGGCACGTACTTACCTTGAGCTTAACCGATATCGTGAGGCAAAGGAAAATGCATATGAGCTTGGTTGAGATTCGTCGGATATGATATTTACGTATACTTGGAAATCGGCATGTCTTGCTAGGGGCCGCTACCGATTAGTGAATGAGTAGAAGTACTCGAGTCATGTCTAAGTGTACGTGAACCTATAGAGTCGCACAGCTGTGATATAATTCGAATGGTGATCTAAATTCATGTGGGCCACGAGTTTCTAATGGGCCTCAAGTTCGAGGACCATTATGAATGTCTATAAATAGAGGGACGCAGTGGCACAGGGTTTGATACAGAGAGAACTTAGAATTCCCAAAACCCTAGATGCCACACCTTCCTCATCTAATAACACGCAGCCGGTGGTAGCATTGCAGCACGTGGTGTTCCTGCCCCGCATGTGTAGATACCTTGAAGGTGTTGATGCGAAGCTTCAGTACTAAGATGATCCGTAACCTGTGTCGATCACAAAGAGTTGAAGGAGGAGACGTGCGACTAGTACAACTACTACCGTATCAACACGTTATATCGACTCTAATTTTACTATAAGCTATGATTTATTACTAGCGAATATTCCTTATTTATATATCATACCCTTCATACTCCCCGCGGAGTTCCCGGCCGCTGAGAGCTCCCACGTCACCCGCGCGCGCGCTTTGGCCGGCGCATGGCGGCCGAATTTCGGTACGGTCAGGAGACCGTTTTTGCGAAAAACCCCCTGCATTTTCCCGAAATTACGTAAAGGTTCTCGGTTCTCGCGAAAAGGTCCCTGCCAGTTTTTTTAGCCCCTCCACTTTGCAGGATAGCCCCCCCGCGGTTTTCTAAATTACGTACAGGTCCTCGTTTACTTACGTACAGGTCCTCGCTTTTTTACGAAAAAGACCTTTGACTTTTCTGAAAAATACATATGTGCCATCGGTTTTTTACAAAAAAGACCTTTGCCTTTTTCGAAAATACACACGCGCCCTCGGTGTTTTTAAAAAAACCCTCACGAATTATCGCCTCTCTTACTTCGGTACACACGGTGGTTGGCGCGGCGTGCCGCCGCGCCTATAAGGCTAGTATACTTATATAGCTTGTCCAAAAGCTTCACAAATCATGCAAGGCACGCCGCGCCTATAAGGCTAGTATACTTATATAGCTTGTCCAAAAGCTTCACAAATCATGCAAGTTGGCTGGTTGCTAGTACTTCTCCCTATGAGCGTGGAGAAGGCTTTCAGGTGATGGAGACATGGCGGCTGCAGAGGGCGCTAGAACCGAAATAGGCTCGGCGCGGGTGGGCCATCGGCTACAAGTCCGAGCTTCCTCTCGTTTTCATCCAGTTTGACCTATCGACTGTCTCCTCTACGACTTGCTTTGTGTTTTTTTTTTCTGAGACAAGTGTTTCCTTCCCATGTTGATCTGATCTACTATAACCTATTTTCTCGTCCAAATTTATTGAACGCATTTTCGAGGTCTTGTGTATAAACATATGACGTATTATATGTTTTAATATAAAAGTAGTACGATGTTTCTTTTACATCCTTAATAAATATATAGCTTTATTTGCTATTCTCTATATGCATATATTGAATATAGTGTCTAGAGATAATAATTAGGAGTAATCTAATCATTTTCATCTTTCTTTGGTTTATGTGACAAGAAAAATATTACTTATAAACTTAGACAGAGAGAATATTTATGCAATAGTATTGGAGGTGATTTCCAGATTGGCCCACAGATTGTACAAAGACTTCCGGTGAACACAAGCTATGACTGATATCTTATGGCTACGATTGATAGTTTTTGGTCATAGCACGAGCGTTTATGCAAATGTACCGAATGTCAATAAACCATTTGAAAAGTTTGTCCTAATAAGTTGCTTCGAAAAGACAATAGAAAAGTTACGCTGATTATTTGTTCGAAAAAAGCTATAATCCATATCATAAGCTAAAAAGAAGGAACCACAGTCCTGTAAAAGAAGTTAACACAGGCCGCACCGATTCTGCTGCAGTTTCACTGGACAAAAAGCAGGCCGGCGAAAGGGCAAGTGACTCATCTACAGGACTAGTATCAGTGGATGATGCCATCAAAACAGGACGAAAAGTGCAGAGATCGTAAACGGCCTGCCGTTCGGTGTACCGCGGCGCTTACGGGGGTTGCCGGTGTCGGGAGATCTGGAGTTCTGGATCGCGCTTACTTCACCGGAACTTGTGGTCCGGTGGCGCGGTCCAAGCGCACGAGTTCACGGCGGCACGGTGCCGGCAGCGGAGTGGCCGGCGGAGGCGGGATAACAACGGCGAGGCGACGCGCGCCGAACCGCGGCAGTGGGCCACCGTCGGCACTTTAGCACGGCGGCGGCCGCCGAGCCGAGCTCTACGCCGCTGTGCTGGAGCGTTGGGCCTATCGCTCGTGGACCGTGGGCTGACGACAATTACAGCGGCCTGGTCCAGTGTACTGGTATTCGACAGTCTGGTCCACTGGTGAACTCGACCTGGTTCCTTTGGGCATTAGTGGGCCAGGCTTTGGTTACACTTGTCCTAGGCCTCTTTCCAGTAGTCTTATGAGTACATGAGCAAAGTGAGGCTTTGAGGTAAGTACTTACCGTGTATCCTCTCCAAAAAAAAAAGAAAAAAAAGGCGGTACTTACCGTATGGAGTATGGACCAGGGAGGCGGCGACTACATAAGAACAGTCTGCAAGCTGGTGAGTGTTGACGCCAGTGCCTCGACAGCGGCTGCTGAGTTGTGAATTTCTGATTGCACATACACGGGCGTAGCCAGCCTGAGGCCCAGCCTCGGGCCCAGCCCATTGCAAAGAAAAAAATTAAAACCTTCACTATATTACTACAGTAAATACAAGAATTTTCTCACCTGGGCCTCGGACCATTACCCCAGCTGCCTGAGGCCCAGCTCCGCCTCTGCTCATACCTCTTGAGCCATGCAGATCCACTTTCATAGCATTTCGTTTCTTTGTCATGTTTAATCTGTACTGCCAATTCTACTTGTATTACTACTACCCCATTCTGGTTCAATGGTTCTTCCCTCCTACATATTTTGTGTTTGTGTGTGTAATAACCCTATATTATTTGAACAAGACCATCGTACTTCTCACAATAGAACAGTAGTTCAGTTACAGATAGAAAAAGTATCATGCCTGTTTATGATTATTTAAAAAGGATTAACTTAATTAAAATATGACCTAGCGGTCAACTTCAGCAATTTTATGGGCGTCCAATTCCAAAACTTAATTTACATTTAGAAGAACATAATAAATCTCCACAGAAACGCTTGAGTGCGGTCGTAACCTTAACACAAAAACTTAAAGCATCTTTTATTCTTCTGGCATCTGTTCTGATGAAAATAAACAAGATTGAGTACACTAGATACTCCACAAATCCCTATAGCAGAATGCATTCGTAGAGCTATTATCTATATAGAAAGCTTAACCAAACAATGGCATTACGTTTCTTTAGCGTGAAGCTACTTTGCCAAATATCATATTATAGCTGGTTTCCAAACCTATGATAGATATTTTTAATTGAAATCAAAATGTTCAATCTCAATTAACTTTGTGGGAGCAACTCTCCTCACAATTACTTACTATGTCTAGTCCATAGACACCATTTCATATCCATTTTCATACCACCATACTATGCCCATAAGCATCATTAACCAGTAACTATTGTATAAAAACTACACACTGTGGTATTTTCACACTTTGCCCATGACCGGTGGCACAACTATTCGAATAGATTATAACACTCTGTAGAGGTTGTACAGCTTTCCCCACGAGATATGATTATCTCATAATATCAGCTATTATACACTTCCTAGGTGTGCAACTGAGAAATCATAACAATGCCTTTACAATGCTTAGTTTCAATGCTTTTTTCCACTCAGAGGTATAACTCTCAGTGCTGAGATAGCACCGTTGTTAGAGATTATTGCTATAATAAGTATCCTATGGTGATAATATGGCATTATTGCTATAATAAGTATCCTATGGTGATAAAGAAAAGGTATTATCAAAAAGAGGAAATAAAAGATATCTATTGTATTGTGTAGCTAGGCAATCTACATAAACAATAATGACTAGTGTGCACTTGTATTTGAAAGCAAAATATTGCATTTGAAAATGAGGTTCAATATGATCAATTATAAGGACTTGCCTCCGTCTCCAAATCATCGATCACTTCTTTGTAGGCTTTGGGTCTGATGCCAACTACTTTAATTGCTCTTGTAGTTCCCCCGTTGGTCAACTTGTTGAATTTGGATATGTTATAGGGGTGGCCCCCACCTAAGCCCAGTAGGCTTGTTGGAAGGCTGTAAGGCCCAAAATGGGACATGTATAATGACATAAGTACCCCCAATGGGGATACTCAAATGTAAGGGTACTATTGTAAAAGCACTCCCCAAGAGGGTATATGAATACAATACCAGCCATGAGGGAAGGGCGAAGCCATTACTCACCTAACTCTCCACTACCATACTCTCTCTCTCTCTGTTTGGTCTGTAACCACAACAGTTGGCGCCGTCCGTGGGGAGGACAAGGATAAGCCTCCAGATCTGAAGGAGGATGGCACCAAAGAAAGCTTCGTCATCGGCGGCGAAGAAGAAGAAGGCGGAAGCGATGGGATTTCGCGTCAATACCGAGGCAGCGGCAGGCGCGGGCAGCAGCACAAGCGCGGCGGTCGCTAACACCGATGTTCCCGGCGCAACGCCTGATCCTGCCATCACCACCCGGACACTTGACCCTACCACCGTCGCCGCGGCACCTAACCCCCTCGTCGACCTCCAACTCCATCGCGCTGCCACGGCAGGCAGCCCGGACGCACCAGCGGCCTTGGTCATGCCCATGGGAGCCAGCGCCCTGCTGACGGCCTTTGGCATGCTCCGACGGGAGTTGGCGGATCTTTGCGGAGCTGTGCAAGGTATGCAGGAAACTTGGGGTCAGCAGATCCCATTAGCAGCCGCAGTAGAGCCCACTCTGGAGAGGGCGGATGGCCGTGACGCCCTTACGCCCAGTCGCGAGGCTCGCCTCCATGCGCAGTCTACGGACTCTAAACAAGATGTAGCATTGAGGTCCGCCTCCGCACGCACTCCACGGAGTATAAACAAGACGCAGCGAAGGGACGCCTCCGCGCACACTCTACAGAGTATAAATAAGACGCGGATGTTGTCCCTTCCTACTCTACAGAGTATAAACAAGACGCGGATACCCCCGCGCACGTGCAGGCACTGTCCTTGCGCGTACTCCCCGGAGTATAAATAAGACGCGGTCGAAGTTCCCACGCATGTAATCCCCAGTAGGCTCGCGCGACTACTTCGACTAGGCGCCAGCTCCGCTGCCACCCCTTCGGAAGGTAGGGGACGGAGCGCTCGCGCGACTACTTCGACTAGGCGCCAGCTCCGCTGTCACTCCTTCGGAAGGCAGGGGACGGAGCGCTCGCGCGACTACTTCGACTAGGCGCCAGCTCCGCTGCCACCCCTTCGGAAGGCAGGGGACGGAGCGCTCGCGCGACTACTTCGACTAGGCGCCAGCTCCGCTGCCACCCCTTCGGAAGGCAGGGGACGGAGCGCTAGCGTGACTACTTCGACTAGGCGCCAGCTCCGCTGCCACCCCTTCGGAAGGTAGGGGACAGAGCGCTCGCGCGACTACTTCGACTAGGCGCCAGCTCCGCTGTCACCCCTTCGGAAGGTAGGGGACGGAACGCTCGTGCGACTACTTCGACTGCTTCCTGTAACATCCTGATTTTCAGAGCCTTTTTGAAGTTTTTAAAATAAAATTCACCATTTGAATTTTTCTGGAATTAATTAAAGCTTAATGGGAATTTTATTAAATTAAAAGGATTTAATATGATTAATCTGAACATGAACATTTGCCAAAGTTATTTTATTTGAGTTCCTTGTGTCCCAAGGAATTTATTGGTATTTTTATGGATTTTTCTGGATTTATTTGCTATTTTCTAGAGCTCAAATTAATTTATTTGAATTTCTGGAAAAAGAAAAAGAAAAGAAATTCCCAAACCGGCCAGTGGGCCGAAGCCCACCAGCCGGCCCGCTTCCCTCCGCGCGCGCCAGCCCGCCAGCCGGCCCGGCCTGCCCGCACCCCGCAGCCACGCGTCGCCCATCGGCGTCGCGCCCGCTCGCCCGATGCCCGACAGCTGTCGGCCATCGGTGGCCTTTCCGCGCCCGCGCCCCGCATCGCCGCTGCTCGCTCACCCGGTGCCACTGACAGGTTGGGCCCACCTGTCAGGCGTCGTCTCCGAGCGGGACTCTTCCCCGAGTCCGGTTCGAACCCGCCGCCGCCGCCTCCCTTTTCCGCCGCCGTCTCCGCCCCGGACTCCACGCTTGCCGCGGATGCGTCCTCGCCGCCCGGGTATAAAAGGGGACCCTGCCCCCTCGGCTTCCTCATCCCGCAGCCGCCGCCTCCGCCGCCGCTGGTCTCCGTGCGCCGCCGCTTGCGCCGTCGCCTTCGCTGACGGGAGCTTCGCCTCCGCCGTCGCCGTTCTCGCGCCGTCCGTCTCCGCCGCCGTCCGCCGTTCACCACCGCCGGTGAGCCTCCGTCGCCGACCACCGTCGTCCCGCCGCCGACCCAGACCGCCGCCGCCCGCACCCTCGTCGGCCAGCCGCCGCCGTTACCCGCTCCGCGCCGCCAGCGGAACCACGTCCGCGCCCGCGACGCCTCGGTCTGCGCGCCCGCGTGCGTCAGCGCTGACGCCAGGCCGTCGCTTCGCCTCCCCGTGGACGCCGTCCACCATGCACCCCGCCGCCGCCAAGCCGGGCCCACCGGTCAGTCGGGGTCCGTAGACCCGTGAGCCGATCTGGCCACGTCAGCAGCCGAGTCAGCCGAGCCACGTCAGCCCTAGTCGGACGTGTCATGCCACGTCAGTGCCACGTGTGTGCCACGTCAGCATGCCACGTCACCGGCCACGCCAGCATGCCACGTCAGCCCTACCCGCACACGTGTCAGCCCAGTCAGCTGCTACGTCAGCCTGGCCGCTTGCGCCAGCAGCCCAGTCAGCCGCACTGTTCCGTGCGCCGAGCCTACCGTAGACTCAGCTTCCCGTGCGCCCGGTCCACAGCACAGTGCAATTTCCGATTTTCCCCGATTTTCTTTAGATCCAATTTTCCAGAGGCCCGTTCTCCCTCGTCCTAGCTCCGATTGACCCGATTCTTTTTCCTAAATTCATCTAAAATTGAGCTCTTCCTTTTGGTCCAGGTTTGGAAGTTTTTGGAGTTCATTTGAATTTTATTTGAATTTAGTTTGTCTTTTCGTCTCGTTTTCTCTCTCGTTAGATCACGTGTTCGAGGGAACGGAAGTTGGATTTGAAGACCAAGAGACCTCAGCTGAGCAAGGCCAAGGCAAGTCGTGTCCTTTGATCATGTTGAACCCAGTTTTCAAATCTATTATGTATTATGTTGCTTTAAATTATCATGCATTGCTATTTTATTATAAAACCCTTGTATTGGTAGTTAATGACCTAATTGATTATTCCTCCTTGATAATTTGAATGCCCTGATTCCATTGTCACCATAGAATGGGAAATTACTTAGTGATGCAATATTAGCTGTCACATGGGTTGTGCGTTTAATTGCTTAGCCATGCTTATCACTAGCACGTTGGGTTTATCATCACATGTGGTTAATTAATCTTGACTTAATGATATACTTGAATGTGGTGGTTAACCACGCTTATAAAACTTGTTGCCATGACATGGGTAGTGTCATTGGTGTTGGTTATACAAAATTGATTTTCACTTGGGCGATTGATCGTGCAGTAAAGGGGGTGCGAGAGGCACATGGGATGTGGATGTTTCGCCCGGGTAACACTTAAGGACTTAACTTTGTGCGCCATTGATCTGAGTCTTACCGTACTACCACATGTCCAGTATGGGATGGACCTGGCTAATTAATTTGGGATGTTTCAATTTCGGTTCCGTCATTGTGATGAGTGTGGTTTGGCGTGGCCATGGATTCACATTGGCGCAAGAGGGGGTGAGAGGCGAAACCTTAGCGAGACGGAACTGGGTTGAGATTGAACATTGTAAAGGCCTTGTCGTGATCTCCTCGCCGCACACCTAAGGAAGTGTGTAATAGCTTGGCAATCCGGGATGATCATGTCTTGTGGGTAAAGCTGTACAACCTCTGCAGAGAGTGTAAAACTATTCGAATAGCCGTGTCCTCGGTCATGGACAATGCTCGGTGATTTCACACGAGGGGTAGAGTCTTTATGAAATTTTGGGTTGGTTGGAGATGGGAAGTGAATGGTTAGTTCACTTGTGGTTATACTCAATTCCATTGATTTAATTACTTAGTGTCTGTTGTTAAATTTGCTTTTCAATCTATTTATCATATTTACTCTAAATTGCCGTTTTATGCAAATTAACCTTTCAGCCATCCATTGTTAAGCCCTGCATACTATATTGCATTCTTTGTTACAAACGACTTGCTGAGTACCAATGTACTCACGGCTTTATGCCCCTGTTGCTCAGTTGAGGAGGAGGAGTATCACCAGCAGGAGGTTCCAGAAGGAGAGTTCTTCGATGTCTTCGCGAATTAGGCTTCGTTCTCCACTCGATAGCCTGTGGGTGTGTCGATTGGTTGCTGCGCTTTCTTTTGGATTTCCGCTGCTAGTTTTTGTTAAGCCCTTCGGGCTAGTCTATTGTAAGCTTGACCATAAGGTCGTACTCTGATGATTATTAATATAATTTGGTTTTTCCTTAGAATATCGTGATATGGATGATATTTATCTTTGTTTATACTGTGTGCACTAGCGTGATCCTGGACTAGTGCAGAATACACAGGAGAGTCCGGATTTGTATATTCGGGTCTCTACAGAGATGGTATCAGAGCTATATCGACTGTAGGACGGAGCCCTAGTTAGAGTGGTCGAATTAGCAAAGTTTTCAAAATTTATTTTCTAAATCAAATCAACCAAATGATTGACTAGTAATTCTTGATTCTTACCTCATTCTTAGGATTCTTGCTCCTTGTCTCCTCTGAAATATTGTTTTCGAAACTAAATTTGACTTCTTACCCCCATAATGTCCATAGATGTCTCGAGTGTCCCAAGATAAAAAAAGAGGTCGACCCAGAATTCTTCAAGCTGTGCTGTGAAGTTTGGATCAAGGAAGCACCCCAATGTTTCAAGACAAGATTGGAGATTTCCGTGAAGATTAGGGGCCATTAGATTTGAACCCTGTTATAGTTTTAGCATCGTGTAGAACGTTTTGCTTCTTATTTGCCGTTGTTTGTGATGTGAGCTGCAGTTTTGCTTTTAGCATTATGATGCAGTCATGTCAAAAATCTTTTTGTGGAGTTTATTGCTTCTTTTGTTAGCCTTTCGGCTAAGTGTCTGTTTAGTTTAGGATTTACCATTAGATATCCCCCTTAGACGAGTTTACCGCTTACCTTTTGCTGTTCCCTCTTACCTACTGAGCCTTGAGAAGCCAGTCCTCAGCAAGTGATCTTTCTTTCAGAGCAGAGCAAAAATGGTTGATACTCGGAGCACCGCAGGACGCAGTCAGATGAACCAAGACCCGGAGAGCAGCAACGCAAACCAGGCAACCCAGGGACCACAAGCAACTCCAATGGGTCTAGACCCGACCTTGAGTCAGTTCATGGCAGCTCAAACTCAACTCATGAATACGATGATGCAGAATTTAACCAATATGATGAATCAACAGCATCAGGCAACCTTTGCACCTCAGCCAAATCGTTCAACATCCAGATTTGCAGAATTCATGAGGACTAGACCGCCAACTTATTCCAATTCATCTGAGCCTTTGGAAGCAGATGATTGGATTCGTTCAGTGGAAAAGAAGCTAAACCTTGCTCAATGTACCAATCGCGAGAAAGTATTGTACGCTACCCACCAGCTAGAGGGAGCCGCCGCAGAATGGTGGGAGAACTACTGTGCCGCTCATGAGGATCAAGACAACATCACTTGGGCTGAATTCGCAGAGGCTTTTCGTCATGCCCATATCCTGGATGGGGTGATCGAAATGAAGAAGGAGGAATTTCGTGAGCTGCAGCAAGGGACAATGTCAGTAAGTGAATATCTTAATAAGTTCACCCAACTAGCTCGCTATGCACCAGAGGACGTCGCCACGGATGATGCCCGTCAGAAGAGGTTCAAGAGAGGATTGAACCCGGGATTGAAAGTTCAAGTAGTGGGAAACGACTATACCAGCTTCCAAAACATGGTGGATAAGGCAATGATCATTGAGGAAAGCCGTCACGAACTAGAGGAGTCCCGCAAAAGAAGGGTGATGCAGCAAGGATCTCAGATGCCCCAGGCTCAAAGGGCTCGTCTCAGCACATATCAGCCAGCCCGTGTCCCTCAGCAGTCAGGATTCAAAACCCCCGCACCAGCCCCTCGTCAGCTCTTTTCTGGGCCTCCGCCAATTAATCAGCAACGGGAGAATGTCAACCCTACAGCATCAGTCACTTGCTACAAGTGCCATGAGCAAGGTCATTTCGCTCGCACGTGCCCACAGAAGCATCAAGGAATCACGCCAATTCCGTTCAATCTTGGAAGTACCCCTGCCAAGACCCCAGGAGCAAGCCGTGGAACATCGTCAAGTCAAGGAAGCCAAATACCACAAAGCGTTGCAAGGGGGAGCCTCAACCACGTCGTCTCCAATGTCGCACCTGGTAACCTATTCTTTTAGTGAGCCTGAATCTCGGGGTCGAGATTCCGTTTAAGGGGGGAGGTTTGTAACATCCTGATTTTCAGAGCCTTTTTGAAGTTTTTAAAATAAAATTCACCATTTGAATTTTTCTGGAATTAATTAAAGCTTAATGGGAATTTTATTAAATTAAAAGGATTTAATATGATTAATCTGAACATGAACATTTGCCAAAGTTATTTTATTTGAGTTCCTTGTGTCCCAAGGAATTTATTGGTATTTTTATGGATTTTTCTGGATTTATTTGCTATTTTCTAGAGCTCAAATTAATTTATTTGAATTTCTGGAAAAAGAAAAAGAAAAGAAATTCCCAAACCGGCCAGTGGGCCGAAGCCCACCAGCCGGCCCGCTTCCCTCCGCGCGCGCCAGCCCGCCAGCCGGCCCGGCCTGCCCGCACCCCGCAGCCACGCGTCGCCCATCGGCGTCGCGCCCGCTCGCCCGATGCCCGACAGCTGTCGGCCATCGGTGGCCTTTCCGCGCCCGCGCCCCGCATCGCCGCTGCTCGCTCACCCGGTGCCACTGACAGGTTGGGCCCACCTGTCAGGCGTCGTCTCCGAGCGGGACTCTTCCCCGAGTCCGGTTCGAACCCGCCGCCGCCGCCTCCCTTTTCCGCCGCCGTCTCCGCCCCGGACTCCACGCTTGCCGCGGATGCGTCCTCGCCGCCCGGGTATAAAAGGGGACCCTGCCCCCTCGGCTTCCTCATCCCGCAGCCGCCGCCTCCGCCGCCGCTGGTCTCCGTGCGCCGCCGCTTGCGCCGTCGCCTTCGCTGACGGGAGCTTCGCCTCCGCCGTCGCCGTTCTCGCGCCGTCCGTCTCCGCCGCCGTCCGCCGTTCACCACCGCCGGTGAGCCTCCGTCGCCGACCACCGTCGTCCCGCCGCCGACCCAGACCGCCGCCGCCCGCACCCTCGTCGGCCAGCCGCCGCCGTTACCCGCTCCGCGCCGCCAGCGGAACCACGTCCGCGCCCGCGACGCCTCGGTCTGCGCGCCCGCGTGCGTCAGCGCTGACGCCAGGCCGTCGCTTCGCCTCCCCGTGGACGCCGTCCACCATGCACCCCGCCGCCGCCAAGCCGGGCCCACCGGTCAGTCGGGGTCCGTAGACCCGTGAGCCGATCTGGCCACGTCAGCAGCCGAGTCAGCCGAGCCACGTCAGCCCTAGTCGGACGTGTCATGCCACGTCAGTGCCACGTGTGTGCCACGTCAGCATGCCACGTCACCGGCCACGCCAGCATGCCACGTCAGCCCTACCCGCACACGTGTCAGCCCAGTCAGCTGCTACGTCAGCCTGGCCGCTTGCGCCAGCAGCCCAGTCAGCCGCACTGTTCCGTGCGCCGAGCCTACCGTAGACTCAGCTTCCCGTGCGCCCGGTCCACAGCACAGTGCAATTTCCGATTTTCCCCGATTTTCTTTAGATCCAATTTTCCAGAGGCCCGTTCTCCCTCGTCCTAGCTCCGATTGACCCGATTCTTTTTCCTAAATTCATCTAAAATTGAGCTCTTCCTTTTGGTCCAGGTTTGGAAGTTTTTGGAGTTCATTTGAATTTTATTTGAATTTAGTTTGTCTTTTCGTCTCGTTTTCTCTCTCGTTAGATCACGTGTTCGAGGGAACGGAAGTTGGATTTGAAGACCAAGAGACCTCAGCTGAGCAAGGCCAAGGCAAGTCGTGTCCTTTGATCATGTTGAACCCAGTTTTCAAATCTATTATGTATTATGTTGCTTTAAATTATCATGCATTGCTATTTTATTATAAAACCCTTGTATTGGTAGTTAATGACCTAATTGATTATTCCTCCTTGATAATTTGAATGCCCTGATTCCATTGTCACCATAGAATGGGAAATTACTTAGTGATGCAATATTAGCTGTCACATGGGTTGTGCGTTTAATTGCTTAGCCATGCTTATCACTAGCACGTTGGGTTTATCATCACATGTGGTTAATTAATCTTGACTTAATGATATACTTGAATGTGGTGGTTAACCACGCTTATAAAACTTGTTGCCATGACATGGGTAGTGTCATTGGTGTTGGTTATACAAAATTGATTTTCACTTGGGCGATTGATCGTGCAGTAAAGGGGGTGCGAGAGGCACATGGGATGTGGATGTTTCGCCCGGGTAACACTTAAGGACTTAACTTTGTGCGCCATTGATCTGAGTCTTACCGTACTACCACATGTCCAGTATGGGATGGACCTGGCTAATTAATTTGGGATGTTTCAATTTCGGTTCCGTCATTGTGATGAGTGTGGTTTGGCGTGGCCATGGATTCACATTGGCGCAAGAGGGGGTGAGAGGCGAAACCTTAGCGAGACGGAACTGGGTTGAGATTGAACATTGTAAAGGCCTTGTCGTGATCTCCTCGCCGCACACCTAAGGAAGTGTGTAATAGCTTGGCAATCCGGGATGATCATGTCTTGTGGGTAAAGCTGTACAACCTCTGCAGAGAGTGTAAAACTATTCGAATAGCCGTGTCCTCGGTCATGGACAATGCTCGGTGATTTCACACGAGGGGTAGAGTCTTTATGAAATTTTGGGTTGGTTGGAGATGGGAAGTGAATGGTTAGTTCACTTGTGGTTATACTCAATTCCATTGATTTAATTACTTAGTGTCTGTTGTTAAATTTGCTTTTCAATCTATTTATCATATTTACTCTAAATTGCCGTTTTATGCAAATTAACCTTTCAGCCATCCATTGTTAAGCCCTGCATACTATATTGCATTCTTTGTTACAAACGACTTGCTGAGTACCAATGTACTCACGGCTTTATGCCCCTGTTGCTCAGTTGAGGAGGAGGAGTATCACCAGCAGGAGGTTCCAGAAGGAGAGTTCTTCGATGTCTTCGCGAATTAGGCTTCGTTCTCCACTCGATAGCCTGTGGGTGTGTCGATTGGTTGCTGCGCTTTCTTTTGGATTTCCGCTGCTAGTTTTTGTTAAGCCCTTCGGGCTAGTCTATTGTAAGCTTGACCATAAGGTCGTACTCTGATGATTATTAATATAATTTGGTTTTTCCTTAGAATATCGTGATATGGATGATATTTATCTTTGTTTATACTGTGTGCACTAGCGTGATCCTGGACTAGTGCAGAATACACAGGAGAGTCCGGATTTGTATATTCGGGTCTCTACACTTCCGAAGTCCGGGGTCCACGGCGCAAGGCGTTCGCAAGTATGCTCGCTACTATCAGCACGAGGGGCGAAGTCAAGCCTGAGGATCCGCACCTTACATGACACCCCAGCTCACAGCATATTACATAATAAAAAGAGCACGGGAGAGTTGTCGCTTAGCTCATATAAGACAGAAGTGGCATTACAGTAGCAGACATACACACGTCGCGTTGCGCACCCAAACCCGGCACTATTCCTATGAATCCGCGCCGTCTTCGCCGTGATGAGTGCCCGCACCGCCTTCGCTGCGCCGAGGAACCTCTTCAAGCCAGCGAAGCACATCCCCCTCGTCGTGCAGCATCCGCCGCAAAGCAACCGTGGAGGCATCCTCCCCGATGTAATTCCAAATCCGATTGTGAAAATTTCGGATGGCGGGCTGGGCAGCGCGAACCGCATCAGATATCATCCCGGGCTGGGCGGGCAAGTCAAGCTAGGGGTTCGCCAGCTCATTGACATGCTCACACCCACTAGCGTGCAGCAGGGCGAGGGCAAGGCCAGCACTCATGTAGCCGCAGTGGGTGCCGAAGGCCTTGGCGCCGCGAAGGGCGACGCTCGAGCCCTCTTCGATTCGCCCAAGCGTCTCCATCAGATCTTGACGGCTATGAGTGGCGTCCTCCACGTGCACGGAAAGTTCCCGGAGGGCCTGCTCCAAAGACTCCATCGCCCCCCACGTGGAGGCAGACGCGTTGTCCCAGGATAAGGCCTTCTCTGCAAGGGAAGCAGTAAGCTGCTTGTAACATCCTGAAAATTTAAATCTGTAAATGTGAAGTTTTTGAATTTCTTTTGTAACTGTGGTTTATTTGAATTTGGAGTTTATGGTATTTTTCTGAATAACTTAATGAAGATTCCAAAAAGTCAAAAGGACCAAGGGGAAAACAAGCATGTCTAAATATTAGAAAATTAAAATCTAAAGTAAGAATCTGAAAAGATGATCCATAAAATACCAAAAGGGAATTGGATGGCATGAATGACAAGGAGGTGAACAATTAAAATGCTAACCTATATGGGGGTATATATATATATATATATATATATATATATATATATATATATATATATATATATATATATATATATATATATGAAAAGACATATTAAATCTCTGTATCTACAAATATGTGCCAAAAATGTAAATACAAATGTAGGTGAACAAAAGGGGAGAAATAATGTACAAGGGCATTAAGGAAAATAAGAGCAAAAAGGAGAAATGTAAATAAGCATGAAATATCATCCCTAGAAATTTTGGCAAGCAAATTAAAGGAGGTTAACATTTATACATATATGCAAACACCCATGAATAACAACGTGTATATATATATATAGACACACATATATACTATGTGAAAGAATAAATAAATAAACATACATGTACATACACAAAAATCAGAGAAAAATGAAAATATGTATATGTGTAATTACCCCAGAATATATGTGGCAATATAGATACACATACTCAAGGATAAAAATAAAATGAAATTAAAAGAAGATACAGCCGGGCCGGCCATCACCCCGGCCCAGCCGTTCCCTCCACGCGCACCCGCGCGGGCCAGCGCTTCGCGGCCCAGCCGTCGCCACTCGCGCCCCGCCCTCACTGCGTCGCGGGCCCGCGCCTTACGCCTCGCTGCCGCGCGACCCCACTCGCCAGGCGCTCCCCGCTGCGCGGTGGCCCCACCTCCACCCGCGCCTCTCCCTCTGCGAGCGGGCCCGACCGCCCCCGCTCTCTTCTTCCTCCACGCGCCCGCAACGCCGAGCTCTCCCTCGCGCTCGCTCTCTCCCGCAATGGCCGCAGCAAATCTCCCTCTCTCTCCCTTACACCTCAAGGCCAGGTTCAAAGCATCTCCGGCCACCTCTCTCCTACGAGATCTCGGCGAAGATTGCCTCCATCCCCCCTCGCCAGCGTGCACAGGGCGGAGCCAGGTGCCACCCTCGCCATGCGCGCCTCTCCCGGCTATAAAAGCTTCGCCTGGGAGTCGCAAACGCGCCGCAACCCCTCTCTCATTCCCTCCCCTGCCGCAATTGGACCGTAAAGCCTCAATTCCCCGCCGGCCCCCTCCTTCTTCCCCAGCTCCGGCGATCGCCGAGCAGCCAAGCCAAGCCACCAGAGCCCAATTCCTCGCTCTGGAACCATCTCTGGAGCGCCGCCAACACAA
Organism: Dendrocalamus latiflorus; assembly: GCA_017311315.1. NCBI lineage: Eukaryota > Viridiplantae > Streptophyta > Magnoliopsida > Poales > Poaceae > Dendrocalamus > Dendrocalamus latiflorus. The sequence continues at coordinate 8,820,305 of CM029663.1, forward strand.
TCCCGGTCTCCCCCGCACCTCCCGAAGCCCGTACCTCGCCGGCGTCGACCACTTCCCCAAGCCGCCGCCACCGCACGCCGCCGGCCCACCACCGTGCCCCTTCACCGTCGCCGACTGCACCCAAAGCTTCACCGTCACGTGGGGGTTATATTCCACGCAACTCCTGACCACCGCTCGCCGCCGGCCACCGTCGCCCCGACTTCCTCTGCCGGACCCCTCCGCGGGCTACCTCAAAAGGGTAAGCTACCCTTACTGGGTAGGCAAAGCCTCCCCCGCTCACTTGGCTATCAGCGCGCGTCTCTCCCCTCCCCCTGCTCCCGCGGCGTGCGTTCGAGCCCCCGGCTCCGCGCCTGCGGTCGAGCATTTCTTTTAAAACTCCCCGCTGACAGCTGGGCCCCGCCGGTCAGTGACCCAGCACACCCGTGGCCACTGACAGAGGGGTCCCACATGTCAGTGACCGGACACGCTGACATGTGGGCCCTACCGGCCATAGAGACAGAGAAGAAATAATAAAGAAAAAGATAAAAAAATTAAGGAAATGACATGTGGGACCCACTGTCAGAAATTTCATATTTTATGGAATTAATTCAATCTGAGAACTTCAAATAATCATAACTTTTTCATTCTAACTCCAAATTGAGTGAGACAAATTTCTAAGTTCATCTAAATTCAAGATCTATCCAATGGAACTAAAATCATCATTTTAAGAGTTCATCTGAATTTCTGGTGATATTTTGTTGATTTGGTGTTTTCTTTTTATCCGAATTTCCGCGCACGATTAAAATAGCTTACGAGGCTCAAGAAGAAGAGTTCGAGGCAGCAGCCCTAGAAGCTCCGGATAATCAAGCACCAAGATCACTGTGACCAAGGCGAGTCAATACTTTGATCATGTTGAACCTACATTTTATGCAAATTACTTTTATTTAAATTAACAAATTGCATGCTATTAATTTATGTGCAAAGTATGTTGATTTAAAATTTTAGCTATATGCCCATTGTTCAACTTGATTAAGTATTACACCCTTCTTTGGAATATTGCATATGTGAACCTTGTCGCCTTAGCAAAATTATAATAGTAACATTTCGAAAATAAGTCTCTAAATATATGCCATGCTTAGTATTGTTTAGATACTCATGGGCGCGAGAGCGCCCAAGCATCACTTTTAATCCTGAGAAAATTTGGTTGGGCAGTCATGGTGGGAATGACTGGTATATTTTGACAGGATTATTTTATGCTCCCAAAATCCCCAACTTGCTTAAATATCTGGGCGGATTGGTTCGATGGTGTGAGAGTGTGGTGCAGTGGAAGCACAAAGTGGTTAGTGGTAGACCGCCCAGATACCACCAAGGACTGAATCTTGTCATGTCAACCCGTGTAAAACCGTACAACCACAAGTCTGTAAAATACAACTTGGCCAAGTAAATTTATCGAAACTCCGGACTCATCTCACTGGTAGGGGTGTGAAGGGGTTACGCTATGGCAAGAGGGCCTGAAGGGACACCAGTGGAGGGTGAAGTTTCTCAGTCGTACTAGCGCAGAGGGGAGGGGAGCCCGTACGCTAGTAGTAGTGAGAAACATCTCGCGCACAGATGGGACCCACCGCAAGTGGGCAGTTTCCCATAAAGGTGAGATGACAAAAGGGATTAGATACTTTGAAAAGTCAATGTGATGGTCTGCTCAACCACACGTCTAAGGAATCGTGTGGGGTAACGAGTTGATTGTCTCTTGTGGTGAAAGTGTACAAACTCTACAGAGTCAAAACTATTCGAATAGCCGTGCCCACGGTCAAGGGCGGACATGGGAACTTAACCAGATATAGTTCTATTTCAAAATATTTTGTGGGTGGGATGGAAAAGTGAAGGGCGAAGGACTGCCCTGGTTTGGAATTGTCCTGGGTGTCGTCCCAGTGATAAATTAAGCGGTTATAACGCTGAAAGGTAAGCATATGGTGCAGATGCCATATTTGGTGAACGAAAAATCTGTATCACTATTAATGATATTGCATTCTTTTCACTCATTATGATTTAGTTCAAACTGCTAAGTCTCAGGATATTTCTATTTAAGGTATTTCAAATGCAAGTTATGGCAAATAAAACAACCCGAGCCTCTCCTTTGTTAAGCCATGCATACTATTTATTTGCATTCTGTGTATTGGCTCGCGGAGCACGGGGTCGGAGTGCTCACGCTCGCTTTTGCGACAAATTCAGAAGCAGGAATTGGATCACTACGCTTCAATAATATTTTTGGATCACGATGGTGAAGAGGATGAAGATGTCGAGAACTAGGTCGCGAACCTCCAGTTGGCTGCCTGTGGGCACGTCCTGAAGGTCCCACCTGTGTGCTTCGTTCTTCCGCTGCTGCAATTTATTGATTTCGGCCTAATCGGCCCATGAGTAAGTCTACTATTATATTTACGTTTCCGCATGATATGTACTTTGATATTCAGAACTGTAACTGTGTGCACTATCTACTGATCCAGGGAATAGTGCAGTTGATGAGGACATCACTTCTTCGGATACACACAACACTCCTCCACTTGACATTCAAGGACCAATCACTACAGCTCGCGCCCGACAATTGAATTTACAGGTGAGCTCGTTCCTAAGTACTTCTTTTTGTTCATTTGAGAATCGATTGCTACCTAATGATTTAATTATGATTAGGAACCATGGAGAGGACCTAGAAGTACTTGGAGATGGGCTACGAGGCGCACAAGTCCAGCAAGGGTGATCGAATCATGTTGGAGGTCCAACTCAAGCCGACTTCGAATCCAATTCGGAGTCCAGGACCAGGCCGCACTAAAACGGATGCCCAGATCGTATCCGGACTCCGTTTTGGACGTTCCACATATGTATAGAAAGCTGAGAAGACTACCTTTCTAATGGCTCTGTTCCCATATCAAAATTCCTTCTGAGTCAACGGGAATCTTCGAAACAAGTGGACTCAAGCCGACTTCGAATCCAATTCGGAGTCCAGGACCAGGCCACACTAAAACGGACGCCCAGATCGCATCCGGACTCCGCTTTGGACGTTCCACATATGTATGGAAAGCTGAGAAGACTACCTTTCCAATGGCTCTGGTCCCATGTCAAAATTCCTTCTGAGTCAACGGGAATCGTCGAAACAATTGGACATTCAGAATCTGTCAGGGTGCTGCGTCACCGTCTTTTGGGCCGTTCGGCTTTGTATCGTGTTGGAGCCCATTAGGGGCGCATCCAGGGGTTTTGCACGCCCCTAACTCCTATATATCCAGCCGCCACCCCCACCATTAGGGTTTGGGTTTTGCTTAGATTGATTTGTCTTTGAACAGATTCGCCGTTCATCGGATTGTGAGACCCCAACTTTCGAGTGCTAAATCTATCCATCTGCAATTCAGTTGTGTTCTTCCTTGTTCTTGCTTGTGTTCTTCGATTCACAGGCGAGGATTAGCCTTCTTGGCGAGGTCAACCGGGCTGCGCACGGTTGATAACCTGAGGAGACGTGGTGCTGCGATTGCGGGGTTCGGAACGTGTCGTTCGGAAGCCGGATCGATTTGTGTCGCGCCTCCACCAAATTGAACTTACCCAGAACCTGTTGGAAGATCGGGACCCCGTTCCCATCAAGTGGTAATCAGAGCTTCAGGTGTTCCTTCAGGTTCGAGTTTACCTTACCTTTATTGTTTTCATCCTAGAGTTCAAGAAAAAGCCCTAAAAAAATTGCCCCACAAAAAGAATTAATTCCGCTGTCCAAACCCCGTTGTGCCTTTCAATCTATTAGTTTTGGTTTGCTAAATTGAATTTGTGTTCATATTAGCATTGTCTAGTTGCTGTTCATATCTTTGTTCCATTGAAAATCCAAACAAAAAAAATCCCCACCCCAAACCCTAATTTCCAAATTCGGCTGATTTCTCCTTTCTCTGCAGCCGCCACCAAAAATGCCATATCTTTTGATTCCGAGATTATTTTTGAGTGAGACCACCGCCATTAGATTCAAAAATTCCTTATCCATCTATCTGTAGAATTTCACGTCATTCCAGCAAGGAAGTTAAGAGATATATGCGGTGAAAGTTGACCCAATTATCTGTTTTGAATTTGCAACAGTCAGCAGTTGTGATTTTTGTGCGAATTGTTGTGTCGGGTTTTGGAAGTTGGCCCCAAAAGAAAATCTGTAGAAAAAGCCGTCAGAAAACAGAGAAAAAAAGAATCAGTGAAAAAAAGGCATCTGACAATAAGTTACGGCCAAAATACCGACATACTGTCCAGTGGACAGAAATCTTCAGTTTTCAGTTTTGGGTCAATCCTTGTGTTCTTCAATTCCAGATTGCATTGGATTGAATTATCTTGTATTTACCACTCCTACACATTGCCATACACTTGTTTTTAGCCTTCTTCCACTCTTGGTTGATCAGCAACATAGGCTAAGTGCTAGATACGGACTATAATTCAATTCTATGCAATTCTGAAATTAACTGATTGTTCTCCATCGCTACCATATTGTGCCTTCCAAGCTACACCTACTCTTGATCAGCACAGTTTTGACCCTTGCAATCGTACCCATGCTCGACATGGTTTCACGAACCAGCCACCGGTTGTACCACCTGCTGCTTTGGTAAGAACACTTGTAAGAGCTTGGTAAGACACTTTCTTTGCGGATTTCCACTGCCTTCCTTTCTAGTTGATAGGGATAATCCTTTTGTTTTCCCTGTGTTTCCACTAACCATGGCAGGAGACGAAGGGGATGAGACACCGATCGATTTCAACGAGTGTGTTAGTCGCGGCCAGCTACAAGCTGCGCTCGACAAACAAAATGCTTCACTCGGCGCGAGAATGGACACCATCGTCGCCGCCATTGCCAAGTTGAACACCACGGAAGGCATTGAGCGGGTGGAGCGGCGTTTGGCTGACCTCACTGGTCGGATGGACACATTGGAGGCACACCTGCCACCTGTCAATGACGGCCATCGTCGTGATGATGACACAGTGTATGATGCGGATGGCAACATTGATCAGCGGGCGACACAAGATGCACGACTACGTCGGCGTCTTCAGCAAAACCGACAGGTTATGGGAGGTAATAACCAGAACCGTCGTGGTAACGACGACCCTTTTGCTAAAGTCAAGTTTACCATTCCATCTTTTGCTGGTCTTTATGATGCTGATATATATCTTGATTGGGAGATGACGGTAGAGCAGAAGTTTAATTTTCACTTGGTTCCTGAACAACATAGAGTTAGACAAGCTACTAGTGAGTTTAAGGACTTTGCTATTATATGGTGGAATGATATGGGTACCATGCGCTTACAACCTGATACATGGAAGCGGTTAAAAGAAGCTATGCGTGCTAGATTTGTTCCTCCTACTTTTAAACATGAAATGCATAAGAAATTGCAGTGCTTAGACCAAGGTAATAAATCTGTCGAGGAATATTATCAAGAACTACAAATAGGCATGTTGCGTTGTAATGTTGTAGAAGATGAGGAGGATAAGATTTGTCGTTTTTACGGGGGGTTACGGCGTGAAATTCAGGACATTGTTTATTATAAAGATTTTACTACTGTCAACCAGTTGTTCCAGCTTGCTATGCTTGCAGAAAAAGAATTGCAGGGTAGGCAACAAAGGACAAGGAGCAACTTTGGAGGTACGTCTACATCGAGATCAACGCCTGTGCAAGCCAAGATAGCCCCACCTCCTATTTGTCGAGCTGCTGCCCCCTCTGTGAGTAGGGCGCGTTCAGCAGCACTGCCGCCACCATCACGCGCACCCGAGACGAGCAAATCTACTAGTGTGCAAGCACCAGCACAGAGCTCTTCATCGGTTGCTTCCACGGGCCGTACGACGGGCATTGTGTGCCACCGTTGTAAAGGGATGGGCCACGTCATGAGAGATTGCACAAGTCAGCGGGCGTACATTGCGACAGAAGATGGTGGTTATGTAAGTGCTAGTGATGTTGAGGATGAATATGCTCTTGCAGCTAACCTTGCAGGTAATGGTGATGATCATGAGAACAAACCTGTATTTGTGCCATTTTCTGTGGCTAACAACTTGCAGGTAGTTGAGAACCATGCCAAAGAAGAGCATGAGCTAATTGAATCACTGACCCCATTGGTTGAGAATGAAGATAAGGAGATGGATGCACTTACATCATCTGAGGAGAGCCAAAAAGGTAAAGAACATGGTACTATCATCGCTCACGGTATTGATTTGGTGCCACAACAAGACATAGAGAAACCTTGTGAGTATATACCTGCTGTAGTGCAATCTTTTGATATTCCTTGTGTTGACTTAAATAAACCATGTGCTGATCTAAATTCTCATAATTTTGCACATATTAAATTAATAACACATAAAGAAGTTTTGACTAGAATTTCTCCTGCTAATTCATTGTGTTACATCATGTTGGATCTACCTATGAAATTGTCACATGCTATGGAGAAAGTTTCTGAACTTGCATGTTCGAAATTCTTATTTAGTACCTACACCCCTGGATATAAGTTTAATTTGATTGGAGATTATGGTGTGGAAAATCAATTTCTTGTATATCGAATATGCATAACTTGCGATCACATGGATGAATTGAAACTTGTTGTTTGGGACAACAATTCTTGTATGCTGAATCATGTTGAATGTGAGAGGGAAGTAAAATTTAGTACTCATTCAATGCCTATGTGTTCATCTCTTTTTGCACCATCTAGTATAGACAATCTGAATAAAGATGATGAATTATGGCAGAACATACAAAGCTCTTCACTCTTACTAGATGAATTTGCTATTGTTCGATTGAGATATGATTATATAGATGAACTTTGCTTGATTCCAAAAGTTGTAGTTTTGCCCATGTGTGCCACCACTACAAGTTTACAAATTCAAAGATTTGAATTGCATAAATGCTTCACTTACATTTGTAAAACAAGTTGCAATAATTACTGCGTGAGAAATTTTGAATTGCTCATTAACAAATATGATTACTCTTGGGTTAATAATACAACGAGTTTTTATGATCATTGCTGTTCTATAGCATTAATTGTGCAACAACGAAGAACGGTTAAAACGGATGACATATACATATACCATGCATACACCTTTAACATTTCAGATTTGAAGCCATACTTGGGAGAGGAAGATGAGACCGAGTTGAGGACAACTCCGCTTCAAGAGGGGGAGAATGATGAGGACATCACTTCTTCGGATACACACAACACTCCTCCACTTGACATTCAAGGACCAATCACTACAGCTCGCGCCCGACAATTGAATTTACAGGTGAGCTCGTTCCTAAGTACTTCTTTTTGTTCATTTGAGAATCGATTGCTACCTAATGATTTAATTATGATTAGGAACCATGGAGAGGACCTAGAAGTACTTGGAGATGGGCTACGAGGCGCACAAGTCCAGCAAGGGTGGTCGAATCATGTTGGAGGTCCAACTCAAGCCGACTTCGAATCCAATTCGGAGTCCAGGACCAGGCCGCACTAAAACGGATGCCCAGATCGTATCCGGACTCCGTTTTGGACGTTCCACATATGTATAGAAAGCTGAGAAGACTACCTTTCTAATGGCTCTATTCCCATATCAAAATTCCTTCTGAGTCAATGGGAATCTTCGAAACAAGTGGACTCAAGCCGACTTCGAATCCAATTCGGAGTCCAGGACCAGGCCGCACTAAAACGGACGCCCAGATCGCATCCGGACTCCGCTTTGGACGTTCCACATATGTATGGAAAGCTGAGAAGACTACCTTTCCAATGGCTCTGGTCCCATGTCAAAATTCCTTCTGAGTCAACGGGAATCGTCGAAACAATTGGACATTCAGAATCTGTCAGGGTGCTGCGTCACCGTCTTTTGGGCCGTTCGGCTTTGTATCGTGTTGGAGCCCATTAGGGGCGCATCCAGGGGTTTTGCACGCCCCTAACTCCTATATATCCAGCCGCCACCCCCACCATTAGGGTTTGGGTTTTGCTTAGATTGATTTGTCTTTGAACAGATTCGCCGTTCATCGGATTGTGAGACCCCAACTTTCGAGTGCTAAATCTATCCATCTGCAATTCAGTTGTGTTCTTCTTTGTTCTTGCTTGTGTTCTTCGATTTGCAGGCGAGGATTAGCCTTCTTGGCGAGGTCAACCGGGCTGCGCACGGTTGATAACCTGAGGAGACGTGGTGCTGCGATTGCGGGGTTCGGAACGTGTCGTTCGGAAGACGGATCGATTTGTGTCGCGCCTCCACCAAATCGAACTTACCCAGAACCTGTTGGAAGATCGGGACCCCGTTCCCATCAGCAGTTAAACACAGTAGATTCCGGATTGTAAAATCTGGGTCTGACAGGCATGGTATCAGAGCATATCGACTGCACGTCGTGACCTAGTTAGCCTGGCCGTTAGTTTCATGACTAGAAATGTTTCTTTAAAGTACTAATTCCAAAAATATAAGTTATACTGCTCGTTCTTATCTCTCTTAGATGATTCCCCCTCATCTATATGCTGACTTAGCCATTAGTACTTCTGTGGCCTTCTTACCCTGAATTCAAAATGACAAAAATCCCGTATCCTCTTGTAAGCTCTCTCTGAAAGTCTACTTTTAACTCAAGTCGCAAAAGCTTAAGTTGAATAATCGTTTTCAAAAAAAAATATTACCCTTGGAGGATCGGTTATCAAATTGTTTACAAAAATTCATTTCCAAACTCGTTTTAACAAACCATATCTTCCAGGGAAATTTTCATAAATTCAACTGCTTACAAAAAAAGAGGGCTGTATTGATAAGGAAAACATATCTCCCATGTTTGGTTTTATTACCTGTGGTTAGAAAAACATTTTTTTTGAATTATATATACGCATATCTCAAAAAAAATCCATTTACCACAAAGCTTTACTTACCAAAAATAATAGTAGGAGAGTGAGCATTAATACCCATCAAAGCAGCCCCGAATACTATCCTCTTCCTTCTATTGATTTCAAAAGGAAAATTTTGTTTCCCTTCTCATGCCCCTACTCCAAATTTTGTTTCGCCCTCGGAGATGCCGGCGACGCTTCCGTGGTTGCCTTAGTAGCCGCGGTAGCTGTCGTCAGAGACAAGGCCGCGGTTGCCGCTGGAGGCGACGAGGCATCATCTTCAAGAATAACGAAGCTCGGGCTCGCCACCGTGTAAGGCTTCGTCGGGGATAGTGTGCCTCTCCGAACCGGTCGGCTCGAGCTCGGTGCCCGTTTCGCCCCCCGTCTCCACGGTCTCGACCGGTGGCACGTACGGCGGGCGGAAGACAATGGTCTTCGATCGGACCTCGCATTGAGAGGATGGCGCCACCACCGTCGCGCTGCTTGGCGGTTCCACAGGCACCGAGCGTTCCGGAACGGGAATTCCCAGAACCTCGCATACCCGGTTAATCCGCCCTTGCTTTGCCAAGGAAGTCGCGGACTCACGGGCCTTGTGCTTCTTCGCCGTGTACGGCCCAAGGAACGTAACCACCGCGCACTCCGCATCTTCTAACCGGTGCACTGCACGCGAAAGCGGAAGGTCATACGTAAGGGTTTGCGACCACCCAGGCGGGGCGTGGCCTATGGTAGTGCTACTTACAGGGCGCGGAGGGCTTATGGAGCGAAGACACCCCCGGGTGGATGCCGTCCTTCCGGTCGGGCCCCCGCCGCTCATACTTTCAGTTACAGGAAAGCGGAAATATCCCGTACATGGTGAACTCCTTAGCGAGGTCACGCATGTTGAACCGGAGGGCGATGCCAGCAAGTCTTCGCGCCTGTTGTTCGTCGCCGGACCGAGGCTTCACATCCGAACAGCGGTTGAATGATATTGGCTCCCCCCGGCATCGAAGACCGCTCGTACTCATCACAAGGTGGTAGAACCACCGCCGGGTCCAGCCAGACTCCCACTTTCCCCGCGTAGCCAACGCGGGGAACAAATGCGCGCAATCTGTCCTCAACACAAAGTCCACGCCGCCGAAGTTCGAGTACGCCTCCCCTTCCATTTTCTTCAGTTGGCACCGTGCGTTGTGCAGGATGGCGAACAAATCGGCGCTGGGACGGGTACCTTCGCGAACAAAGAGTGTCGACGGGATTTGGAGCCTGGCATCGAAGAACGCCACAAAGACGATTACCTCCGATTCCCCCGGGTTCGGCTCCGTCTCGTCAGGCCCAGGCAAACGGGCCCCGGCACGGTCCTCCAGCTTCTTCTCCCGAAGAAGGGTTTGGAGGGTCTCCTCCGTGACGTGACTCCGCCCCAGCACACGGGAGCAGCAGCCCTTTGACTTCTTCATGGCATCCCAACGATGGTTGGTTTGCCCTTTGTCGCGCAGAACCAGGCGATACTCCGCCGGTGGTGGCGTCAGGCAGCGCTGCCTCGACGAGGCACTCTCGCTAAGACGGCGCGCAGGATCGTCAAGGGCGGCGCCACTGTCAGCTGGGCGGTCGTCGCGCGCAGCCATTTCTCTCCCCACTACGATGATGAGCAGGAGTGGATGCGGAAGCAGCAGCGGGGTGCACAAGAAAACGGAAAGGAACGCGCAAGCACAAGCAAGCAGGGAGCCAAGAGGAGCGTTTGCATGCCCACGGTGACACCTTATAAAGTCCCCCGTCCCGACCGCAAGCAGAAGACCAAACGGCAGAATTACAGCGGTTCGACTACCCATGATCGGGCAGTGCAACCGCTGACAGCCGTGGCAGGCGGCGGTACGTGGGCGATCAGCGCGTAACGCGCCGATGCATTCCTGCCGCGTGGCCACTTTCCCTGGGGAAGAGGCGAACGGCCGTGGTCGTATGACCGCTGACATCCCACGACGCTCCAATCACAGCCTGCCGCGTGCCCCCACCCAGCGCAGAGCAGATAGAACGGCCGCGACAGTCTGCCCCTGACAAGGGCCAATGCGATTCCGGACGTCATTAAAGCGCACTCCCAGGCCACGCAGCCACCTCTCCGTGTTGGCGCTACATCACGCGGAGCACTTCCCGAAACTCAGCTGCCCAGGGCAGCTGCCCAAGCTATACTTCGCGCCCACAAGCATCCGGGGTGCGAGATATGTCACGCCCTGACTTCGGCCCCGTCGAGGCCTTCGGCCTGCCTGATATCTTCGACCTCGAGGCCGCGCAGCCCCGGGAGCGGAAGACACGCCGGCTCTTTCACTATCAGCACGAAGGAAAGTGTATCTAGGGTCACATGCCGATGGGACGGAGGGGGCCAAAGGGCTCAGCGGCATGGCTTCGGCCCGTGAAGCCCTTCACCATGAGAGGCTCCTGTTGTAGGGGTGGCCCCCACCTAAGCCCACTAGGCCTGTTGGAAGGCTGTAAGGTCCAAAATGGGACATGTATAATGACATAAGTACCCCAAGGGGATACTCAAATGTAAGGGTACTATTGTAAAAGCACTCCCCAAGAGGGTATATGAATACAATACCAGCCATGAGGGAAGGGCGAAGCCATTACTCACTTAACTCTCCACTACCATACTCTCTATCTCTGTTTGGTCTGTAACCACAACAGGATACTAGTGTAGAAGAACAAATACAAATAAGTGTAGGAGCCCAGATTTTACAATCCGGATTCCTCTGTGATTCCACCGCACTATTCCCTGGATCAGTAGATAGTGCTCACAGATTACAGTTCTGATTATCAAAGTACATATCATGCGGAAGCGTAAATATAATATTAAACTTACACATGGGCCGATTAGGCCGAAATCCATAAACTGCAGCAGCGGAAGAACGAAGCACACAGGTGGGACCTTCAGGACATGCCCACAGGCAGCCAACTGGAGGTTCGCGACCTAGCCCTTGACATCTTCGTCTTCTTCGCCAGCATGTCCAGTCGTATTGCCGAGGCAAGGTGATCTGATTCCTGATCCTGAATTTTGTCGCAAAAGCGAGCGTGAGCACTCCAACCCCGTGCTCCGCGAGCCAATACACAGAATGCAATTAAATAGTATGCATGGCTTGTCAAAGGAGAGGCTCGGGTTATTTTATTTGCCATAAATCGCTTTTAGTACCATTTCTGTTATTAAATCATATTGTTGTTTTTGCAAACTAAAAACTCCTCACCGCGATTGACATCATTGACTTAATCCACCAAAGATTCACTCTCATTATTAGCTGCTGTCTAAGACTCCCAACAGTGATCGCCATAATTGACTTAATCCACCGAACACATACTTTCCATATTGAGTGCTGTCTAAACTACAAACAGCATGTGTCATCCTCTATTCAATCCACCGATCATATTCTTTCTGTAATGTTTGCTGTCTAAGACTCCAAACAACGAGTGACATCATTTAATTAATCCACCGAACATTCTCATCAAGATTTTCCAACAATCCAATCCTTTTCATTATTGATTCAAATCCACCAAGAATATCATTGATCAAGCCTACGATTCGCTAGTATACATCCACCAAAAATATCATTGATCAGATCTAGAATTCTCTAATAAATATCCACCAAGAATATCCTTGATCAGGTCTATGATTCACTAATATATATCCACCAAGATTATCATTGATCAAGATTAATCTCCCATAGTTCTTTTCATACCTCCAAATTCCCAAGGTTCAAATTATCCATCTAATATTTGATCAAATCATATTAATCCCATCATTGTCAACATCTTCCAAGAATTTATACTAAGTATTAGTGTTGTAATCCAACAATTACCTTTATACTCCCTAATTCTCCAAAGATCATTTAAATCATCTATCTAGCCTATATATTCATTTAGACTCCACCAATTTATTTTTCCCAGAATTCACACTATCATTATCCCTATTATGATTAACATAAATCCACCAACTTCTTTATGCAATTACCATAAACAGTCACCTTCTTTTCTTACGACTCTATTTATTCTTCCCATATTTTATTTTGTAAGAATAAAAATGCCACTATTTGAAATACAATATAAAATTTCCTGAGACCTAGCAGCTTTGGAACAAAACATAGTGTTCAAGAAATATTAACATGATTTTCCATACATATGGCATCACACCATATGCCTAATATCACCGTAGTTTCTCCATACATACGGCATCACACCGTATAACATCTTTCAGTGTTATAGCCGCTTAACTTACCACTGGGACGACACCCAGGACAACTCAAATCAGGGCTTTCCACCGCCCTCCACTTTTCCATTCCCTTTTTCCAAACATTTTTAAATAGAACTATATCTAGTTAAGTTCCCATGTCCGCCCTTGACCGTGGGCACGACTATTCGAATAGTTTTTGACTCTGCAGAGTTTGCACACTTTACCCACAAGAGATAAATCCACTCGTTGCCTCACATGATTCCTTAGCCATGCGGTTGAGTAGACTATCACAGGACCTTTACAATGCATTTTTCCTAGCAGAGTTACGTCCGCTAAGGTTTCCACTTCCTTCGGGGTACGACCACCCTTCCAGAAGCCCCCTCTTGCCCCGTCACGTCGGAGGATGTGGCCATCCTCTACCCGCCCGTGGTCACACCGGCGCAACTCTTACTAAGTCGATGCAAATTAGTTAGCCCTGCCTACATTTTGCCAGCTTGTGGTTGTACTTGTTGTACACTGGGAGGTCATCACGAGATTCAGTCCTTAGGGTTATCTGGGCGGTTCTACCACAATCCACTTTGTGCTTCCACTGCACCACACACACACCCTCAAACCATCCGCCCAGATAATTAAGCAACTTGAGGTTTTTGGGAGCATAAAATATCCATAACCAAATATACCAGTCATTTCCACAATGACTGCCCAAACCAATTTCTCATGATTCAAAGTGATGATTGGGCGCTCTTGCGCCCATGCGTTTCTAAGCAATACTAAGCATGGCATATAATTACAGACTTATTTTTGAAATGTTACTAGTATAATTTTGCTAAGGCGACAAGGTTCACACATTCAAATATTCCAAAGGAGGGGTAATATTATTCAAGGTAAACAATGGGCACATAACTAGAATATTAAATTAAACATGTATTTGCATATAACATAACAGCATGCAATTTGATAATTTAAAACAAAGTAATTTGCAAAAATGTAGGTTCAACATGATCAAAGTATTGACTCGCCTGGCGCGGTTTACCGCTGTCTTGAGCTCACACAATGCTTCCTCTTGAGCTTCTGGTCTTTATCTTCACTTCGAGCTTAATCTCGCTGGTCCGTTGAATCTTCACGACTTCCAATTTCTAATTACGTGCTAAGCAACTGAATCCAAATAAATGCAATAACTCAAGAGATCCAAATAAATCCAAATAAACTCAATTTTAGTTTTATTATGAGTTAATGGGTGATTCAGATGATTTGTGGCAGGGCTGGTTGTAGAATACGATAACTTGATCTTTTTACTAATAATCTCTTTTATTACTTTTATATTTATCAAGCAAGTTCCATGAGTTAGGTTAGACCTATGCACAGATGTATGAATCAAGCCAGTGTTTAATTTATTGGTTGAGTGTTGCCATTCATGAGTAGGGATTTCATAGGCGATGTATATGACTTTTAGCTTATCAAATTAATTTATACTGCTAATAATTTGAGACGTATCATTCTATGTGGTTCTATTAGCACTGCGTTCTCTATAATGCAATTTGGCAAGGTTACTCTAATGATTGATGACCTAAAAGGTTCTAATAGATGGGCCAACAAAATTTTCAGTTAAAGGTCCCCTTTGACTTGACCCTCAACATTAGCCTATGTATTTTTAGTTATTATTCAGAGTGATTTAATTCTAGAAATAAATCCATTTATGTAAAGTCTGACTGGTTGCATCAATCATAATATTTTACTTATCGTCTGCTAAGATTTTATTTATCAATAGTATGCCGAGGTTGTCTTCAATTAAAATTTGAGTCTAGGGAAATATTGACAGCTGGTGAACTATATATATACACACACATGTATGCATATATATGATTTATTTAAATATTCACATGAAATCTTCCATTCTTATGTTAATACTTATGGTAAAAGGTTAGGGGTCTCGTACTAAATCATTCCCTAACTATTTTAAGTCAATATATCTGCTAGTATTGCTTGTGAATAATTGGTCATACTCGAGGTTGTTATTACGATGTACATAAATCCTTTCTTTCAGGTAGCTAGTCCGGATTCGATCTTTAAATATTTTTGGATGTTTATAAACTCGGTTTCTAAAAGTACAATTAATATTGCATCTGGTTTTATGTGTTACTAGATTATTTTCCATTAGCCACTTGATTATTTACATATTACTCTATACCTGGATGTATATTTAAATTCTATTTGTGCATACCTCATTATTTTGGGCTTTCCTAGATTACTTTCCTTAACTTTAATTTGGGTGTGTGTGTGTGTATAAAAATTAGGATCCTCATTAAATTTGGACACTAGGTAGGACCATCTTTTACTCACACTTCTTAATTAAAATTAGATTTAAAACAATTAATTAAGGCACATTAGCTGATGATCAGTCTAAGATTAAGTGTTTAATAATCTTGTTTATGCCCTAATCCTTCCATGGATTTTTCTTAATTTTCCTTGACTCAATTCCTACTTAGATTCGGGCTAGCAAAATAAGAGATAAACATGCAGTGTTGGGATTCGAACGTGGGGCAGCAAGTTGGCACTCGGCTGCATTAACCAACTGGGCTGCAGCCCGTTTGCGACAACAGGGGGAGTCTAGTTTATACGAGGTGGTGCAGGACTGAGCTCCCAAGACAGAGCCTCCACCCCGACTGAAACAAGGGAGGCGACGGCGCCCGGCCGGCGCCGGGGGCTCCGGCAAGGGAAGGTCAGAGGGGCGAGGTGAGCTAGCAAAATGGTGTCCCAGGAAGTTGCGCAAGCCAATGGAGAAGGCGGCGCGGCCCGGGATGGCGCGGGTCGGCGGGGGCAGCTGCTCGGGCGGCGGCCGGTGAGGTGGAAAAGAGGCGTCGGCGGCCGGGAAGGATAGTGGAGAGGACGACACGCGCATAAGTAGGAGGGAGGGTAGGGGAGGCTTACCGTGCGGTTGGTTAGGCCGGGGAGATACCGAGGCGCGCCGGCGGCATGAGGCGGGGTCGGGCGGTGGTGGCGCATGGTGCAGGCGGCGAGGTCCTCGGCCGGCGACCGACGGAGCTCCGGGACGTCGTGGTGAAGCTCCCACAAGGAGGAATTGGACCGGCATCGACTGTGGGGGAGGCGGCGGTGAGACTGGCGGAGGCGGCTGCTTTCGGGGAGGAAGGGGAAAAGATGGGGGAGGAGGAGGAAATGGCGCGGGGCAAGGGGAAAGAAGCCGGAGGCTTTTATGGCGCGGCGGTGAGGACCGGTCGGGACCGAGCGGCAGAGAAGGACCAGGCGGAGCGGAGCAAGGACCACCGGTCAAGACGCCGCGCAGGCTCGGTGCGCAGAGGCGCGGGGCTCGGCGCATAGCAGGCGGCGACAAGACGAGGCGAAGTAGAGAATATTTGACCGCTACGCGCAGAGAAAAGAATGGGAAGAAAAGGAAGAGGGTGACGCGGACGTTGCTCTACCACAGGAGGAAGGGGAAGGAGAAAAGGAGGTGCGGGCGCACGGGGAAAGAGAGGGTCAGGAGGAGGAAGAAAGAAAAGAAAAGAGGGAGGGGGCGGCCCACGGTCAGAGAAAGGAAGGAATGGGAGGGGTAGAGAAAAAGAAGGAAGGGGGAGAGAGAAAAAGGGCTGGGCCCACCTGGCATAGAAGGGAAGGAAAGGAAAAGGGGGAGAACTAGGATTTTTAACTCTTAATCTGCATTTTACATTTTATATTCAAGCTTTACTGATTTAAATCTTTGTATGACATTCATGTTTGAATTTCCATTTAAGTTTTGTACCTAATTCTTGGCTTGCTAATTGAATTAAAAGAATGAATTTTTCTTTTTGGCGTAGTTATTTTGGGGATATATTATAATATTCCTTTTGGATTCATTCTATTGACTTGGATTTGAATTCTGGTATATTTTTAACACTTTGAATAAACGATGTGTAATTTCATTTTCAATCTTTATTATTTTCAGGGTCATGATTTGCACTTGGAAAATACTTGGGTTATTAACTCTCCTAGCATGAACCCAAAGAAAAATTCAAACACATATTCAGAAAAGATTTTGGGAACCAGCAAAGTGCAAGCAAAATTTTTAACACTCCACATTTTTGAACATCCAAATTTTTGGGATGTTACAATAAGTTTCCACTCGGTAAAATACAAGCTGGGTTCACTGTGGATGTCCAGCGGCGAGATGAGTTCTGCAGCACTTGACCATGGCACAAGAGCAATAGGGAGGCTAATCAGCGAGGGCAAGGGCAAATTGAGCATCTCTGGAGCATGAGGAATGTTGGGGTGGTGATGAACTAGAGTCGGTCGAGTGGCAGAGAGGGAACAGGGATGAAGGCGGCTGTGAAAATGGTGCCAACTTGAGAAGAAAGACGGGAAGACCAAAAGAAGAAAGCGGAATTTGCTTGGAATTGCCAAATTGGGAAAGAAAAGCGAATTCAACTGAAATTCAAGAAAATTCAAACTTTTGTAAATTTTCGGTTTGTTTTAGTGTGTTGCAGACGCAATTAATTGTTGGTTCCCCAAGCAGGAGTACTTACGGGCAGTTATGGAGCAGTACCCCTGCATAGCGGCAACCAGCTACAGTTACTGTGTAGTCTGCGTTAGCATCTAAAGTGGCACACTGACACCTCGCTTGGCATTTACATGGCCAGATGGCCGGAACAGGTCAGACGGGTCTGTAACCCTGGCCATGCAACAACCACAATTCATGAGCACTCGATTGTTTTCTCTAGGCACTATGTGGCATTCAATCCTTCAGTTATCGTGAGGTTACCAGCTAATCTTTTAGGAGGAGGATTCAAGGAAGAGCGGTTGGTGCTTCACTGCACTTTACTTGCGACTACGATGCTGTGTTGTATACACACAGCTGAGAGCTGCATATCATCAGGCGTGCTGTGCTTGTGCCTTGCAGTGACGCCCACGCTTTAAATGCAACCTTAACATCTTTGCCTCCTCTGCTTTAGCCCAAGGCTCCTCTGGATTAGTACTATTTGATTGGTCATTTTCAGATAGGTGGCAAGTGAACAAATACTCCTACAAAATCTTGTCTGATATTACATGGTAATCAATGTGCGCTTACTCACTAACGGCATAAACTGTTGTTCGGTCAGAACACAACACAATTATTCAGTGCAAACTGAAGTGAATAATACGAGGCTGAAGGCTCATCTTTCTTTCAGTGATTTTGATCTTGGCCATGTCATGTATCGACATCGTCGTTACTCTGTAAGAAGTACCAGCACTAGTGGTACGAAATACTAACACTCGTCTCCAGTTGGCAAATTGTTAGGCAGAGGACATGACTTAAATTCCGTGTGCTGCAGACGTGGAACATGGCAATCAGAACAGCCTGCGGAGGTCATCGCATCTGGCGAGCAGACCAGCTGTTTCTTCGCAACAACAATGCATTGAAGCGAAAAGGTTGGCGCGCGCGGGGTGCGGTTTAATCGCCGGGCCTGAGGCCCATCCCCTCCCTCTTATCTCTGCACTGTCTCCAATTACTCGTGCATTTATATGGCTTAAAAGCAAAGTACTCGCTCCGTTCTTTTTTCTCGGTGTTTTAAATCTATGTCATACACAGCGAACTTTATGCACACAAACACAGCGAGTGCAACTGCAACATACAAGGTATTAGTAGATGGGGATGGGCATAACAAAATATATCAGATGAGCCTAACATTAGACCCAACATATTAGCAGTATTGGCCAAAATTCCATCCCAGCAAGTTACCTTACACACATCGGCACAAACATCATCAGCAATTCAGCATACAACAACTATCCTTGTCTCCTAGCAAATATCTTCCACAACCACAAGTCTCAACATCGGCATTTGCATGGACGGAAGTAACCTGTGCGACTATGAGCATTTCTTGGGGGGAAAAGGTAATAGATGAGTAAGGGGACAACAATAATTCACACCTACTTCCCACCAACAGGTTGAATAAACCCAATAGCTTCCTTAAAGCAACCTGCCGTACTGTATCACCCCCATTTCTGGGAGTATTGTGAAATCCTCACAGCTGCCCAGGACTGTTCAACTGCGAGTATATCCATCGAGTGTATAACATTGCCAACACAAGCTTTAGAGCAAAAGCGAGTTTTATTACAATATAACGGCTAAAAGCCAAGTATCACAGTAGGATCAACTGCCCTTAGTTACATTACAACAAAAACTGCCACAGGCATGCCTGAGCGGAGAGCGACCCTAGTTACATGCTTCATCGACTTCGTACAGAATCACCTCATCGTCTTCGTCTGCCTCCTCAATATTAGCTGTTTCTGTTTATGTTTTTAGCAAGTATGAGTACAACTACCGTACTCAACAAGTCACACGGAGTCCAACAATAACTACATGCATGGTATCTCAAGTAAAAGGGGAATAAAGTCTATTATTTTATGTGGATGCAGTTTTAGTAGGAACCTTTTGTAAACCTTTAAAAATGTGCTTCATTAATGTAAAGGGGGTTTGCAAACTTGATTATCAAAATTCAACATTTCCAAATCATTATCAAATCTACTTATGCCTCATTACTGGATTCACCCATTAAACACAGCTTCGTTAACCGGAAGCACGGCGTATTCGAATACCATTTGTCATGACTTTGCAAAGCTGCCCTGCTTTACCCACAAGATCCCTTAAGTCCGGCCAGAGAGTTAAGACAACAAGGATGTTCACTGCTCAATTCTCTATATAGACTCCACCCAGTAGGTGTTTAATCTCGACAAGCTCGGATGACCCCACGGATCTCGTCCGACTCATCGCAGTCCTACAGTTGTATGGTTAACCACCTCCCATACGGACTCACCCTCTGTCTCCCCCTTTCCAGTTGCAGAGGTTCAATTGAAGTTGAGCAGCTACTAAGCCAGGTTTGACTAAGTCAGGTTTGACCAAGTCAACAATTGTGGTTGGGCGATTACTATGTCCTTTAATCAGCATAAGGTTCTAGTTCTTGTATTTTAACTGAGGCATCAACCACGCACAAACCCAATTTCAGTACACACTGTACTGCCACCAATCCACAACCAGCCTCCACCCTAGGATAAGGTCTTCGGATCCACCTCTGCGATCCTCATTTATCCTATTTCCAACTTTCTAAAACTCTAGACTAATACCAAACCTTAACAGTAGAAACATGTGATGTGTCCCTAACTACAATGTTAATATTAATCTTACATTCGATGTAACTAGGTTTGTCAAGGTGAATATGGCCATCAAGTCAAATTGGGCTTTTCGGGTGGTAGGACATAACTAATATCATGTCATTCTAAGTATTTGATACATAAAATAATAGTATGAAAATAACGTAATGAAATTACATGTAATTAAATAACTCAGGAAATGTAGGATCAACATGTTCAAAAATATGTGCGACTTGCTTTGCGGATATGTGATTTCAATTAATTCGTATTCTTCAGTGGACTGGGCCTGGGCTTGCGCTTCTCCTTCCGTCTCCTGTGCAAACTCGACTCCGGAGGCTAACGTAAAGCAAATAAAATAATATTAATTCCATGCCCGAAGGAATGAGCGAGGAATAAAGAAAATAAAATAAGAAAGAAAATTCAAAAAACTCCAATAAAATGGGCTTTTGGGTCTTATAGGAGGGCTATATGGGGAAATGGGCTTTGGATTTGGGTTGGCGGGTTCGAAACAAATCCAGAGAGTATAAATATGTATTTTGGGCTTTGGGTTGGCTACTATTCACCGAACTCGGTCGCACTGTTCATCGGGCTCGGACCCGACGCGGCGAGCTGACTCAGTGCGACCGCATCGCTTCGGACCCAGTCGGTTGCAACGGGCGCGGGGCGAGTTGGCTCGGTTCAACCGCAACGCGGAGTGGCTCGGTCGGAGCACTGCGCTTCTTCTCCGTTTGAGCCGCGCGCGCGCAGTGAGACAGGGGAGTGAGGCGGTGGTTGGCAGCGGCGGTAGAGCGTGCTGCGACGGCAACCGAGGGCATAGGCGGGTTTGTTGAGCTGTGGGGAGTCCATTTTGGGTGGTGGGAGATCCGGTGGAGGCGGCAATCGCCAGCGGCGAGTTCATCTCTCCCACAGCAAATTTTGAAAATTGGAGGGATCGGGAGGTTCATCGGGCAATTGGATCGGTGCTAGGGCATCCTTGGAATGTGGGGAAGCCTAGGGAGGGGTTGGCCGGAGCTCGGGAAGCCTAGATTTCGTTGGCCACGGCGGCGGTTTTCGGCAGGGAGGGGGTGATCGGTGCCAGGGAAGGAGAGGCTTTGGGAGGCTAGGGTAAGGATTGGGGAGTGTTTCTAGTGTCATGGTGGAGCTACTGGCGAATGCAATTGGAAAGTTACGGGGCAGAGGGTCAACATTGAGTTAGGGCTCCGCATTTGGGGAATTTGCCAATTACCGGCGTTGGGAAAGGAGGGGGAGCTCGGGGTTGCATGGCGGGCTGTAGGGAGACTGATGGAGTCCAATGGAGGGTCTTGGGCTGCTTATATAGCCAAGGAATAGCGGTTCACCGAGAGAGGGGCGGAGAGATATTTCGGCGGCGGTGGATTAGGGCTTAAGGCAGGCCGGCTGGCTTGGGCGCGACGAAGGTGGCGGTCAAGGGCACGAGAAGCAACGCTGTACGGGGCGGCTGCGGCTGTGAGGGGAAGACGCGGGAAGGAGTAGAGGCAGGGCGCGTGAACGGCAACGGCGCTGCCACGCACTGCGGCCGGGTCTGAGCGGTGTCAGGGCGGGGAAAGCAAGGGGTACGACTCCTTGACAAATGGGGCGAAGCTGGCAGGCCTGGAAGATGCGAGAGGAGCTTGGCGGCGAAGAAAAGAGCGCTGGCGGGGATATTTCGGGCGGCGGCGATTTTTTTGTCGGAATGCACAGTGACCGCGCCAATTCCCTCCGTTCATGGCAAGATGGTGAGGATTAGGGGTGGATTGCTTTGAGATTGGTGTGGTTTAGGGTTAAGAAGGGAGAGGACAACTCAGAAACGGAATCAAATTTCAGATTTTGATTTTGACAAAATCGGTTTTGTTTCACGTACTATCCTAGCTCATGTCATGATCGTTCAATTTATAGACAGTATAAACAAACAACAACAATAAAATGAACAAATCAGACATGAATAAGTGATGCAACTATAAACTAATTAATAGATGATTAAAAGGTTCATCTAACATCACTTAAAAGACCATGGTTCACGTAATACAACCCTTCAATACAGTACTTGTTCAGTTATTCACAGAAGCATGAAAGAACACAAGAATTACGCAATGCACAGTCTGCAGTTCCATCTCCTATATAAGATAGTTAAGCAATCTCAGAGACACAGACCAGTAGAATGTAGATGAAGTCCACATTTCCTTTTGAGTACTTGACAATTACAAAAAGGATCAACTCGTAGTTCCATCTCCTATATAAGATAGAGAGAATAGTTAACCATTTGAAATGTAAGCACATTTCCACATCTATGGTTCTACGAAATTGTAATTTATTTTCTATGTACTCTACGAATAGCCTTTCTTGAATATCTTAAAGACAAATCCAGAAGCTAGAAGGCTCACCCTTTTCATCATCTATAAGATACAAAATGTAAACATTATTTTCTTTCCTTGACAACTGACAAAATAAGTATGAATATGAATTCTTCTATATACATACATTAATATTTGTTTTGAAGCCAATCCTGTGAGCACATAATGCCTCCAATATCTCAGAAGTGAGACAGTTGCAATGCTCGCTGAGAATTCTCCCACTTGTGCTAAAAGAGGACTCGGAAGCAATTGTGCTTACTGGAATAACAAAGATGTCATGTGCAATCATCCTAAAAATAGGATAGCGTGTCCCAGCAACCTTCCACCAATCCAATACATTAAAATTTTCCTTTGTAGTTGGTACATAGCCATCCTCCGAGTAACGATCTAACTTAGATTTCGGCCTAAGAGATTCTGGCCTTCTCTTAGCAACACGTGCATTAAATATTGATATAACAACTGGAGCTTCAATTGCAGGTATTAAGGTTAACGATTCTATATTATCTTCATAATTGTCTACATGATATTTAGTCATCAAATTATATAATGAGGCAGTGACTTCTTAAACACAGTCGTCACATTGTTCACCACTAACACCATGTAGCATTTTATAACAAACCAGCAACATTTCAATCTTAAATCGAGGATCAAGAAGTGTAGTTATGGCCATTAGTCCTTGAATATCAGACCAATACTTATCAAACTTCTGATTCATTCTAACTGTTATTTTTTTATAATTGGGTTGCCACAAGTTGATCACTGCATCATTTTTATTTTAATTTCACAAATTTTGGGGAAGAAAATATTAGTAATAACATATTCAGTCCTAGAGAATATTTCAGCGATATCATAGAACAATTGTAGCTCTCAACAATATCAATAGCAAATTTTTATTCTTCATCACTAAGACCATAAGTATATTGCTTCTCAACATGCTTTGCATGATAATAAACAACCTTGTCGGGTAAAGCAATACTAAGCATAGCGAAAGTAGAGTTTCATCTAGTTTTGCAGTCAAGAGCCTTTTTTATTATTTGAACTTTCACACACTTAGAAATTTTCTCAAATTTCTTTACTCTTTTTAGCGTTGTAGTCCAAAAAGCTGCACTATCACGAATGTTTTCAACTATCTTATTCATCACATCTAAGCCATCCTTTACAATCAAGTTGAGAATGTGCGCACAACAATGCATATGAAGCATCATACCTTTCAACATAAGCTTGCCTGGCCCTATCTTCCTCAAAAGCAAATCAATTAGCTTACCATTTGTGGAGCAGTTGTCAAGTGTCACAATGGATAGCTTCTCATCAAGATTCCGAGCAACTAAGGATTCAGAAATTTCTTCAGCAATA
This sequence comes from Dendrocalamus latiflorus, assembly GCA_017311315.1. Taxonomy (NCBI): domain Eukaryota; kingdom Viridiplantae; phylum Streptophyta; class Magnoliopsida; order Poales; family Poaceae; genus Dendrocalamus; species Dendrocalamus latiflorus. Next base: position 8,844,109 of record CM029663.1, read on the forward strand.
ACTACTACAGTATGTGGAGTTCGGGCATAAATGAACCTAAATAGAGTGTGAAAGTTAGAAACAGGTTGGGCAGCAGCAAGTTCGACAGCAACAACAACAATGAAATTTCATGAGTAATAATAACGAAATTTGCACAACACCAAGGAATTACCTCATGACAATGTTCCTAAGCATCCATAAGTCATCGATGAAATGGGCTATGATAGCCATGTATCCTTTCTTTTGGTTGTCACATGTCCACATATCATTAGTGGAACCAACTCTTGATCTATTCCCCACCATGTACTCGATAGCCTTGTTCCTTTCTTCTTTGTATTGATCCACAGTGTCTTTCCTAACAATTGACAAATGACAATCAGGCATTGGAATACGTAGCAAATTGAGACATCACAATTGGCAAATAATAATTTAAACATTTCATATCTAATAGTGTTCCTTGACACCATTTTGAATAGGGGCTACAGTGCGCTAACAAATCTTTAGAAACCAACATGATCAACCATAGATAAGGGGTACTCATGAAACCCCATCATCACAGCAAGCTCCTTTTGAGCAACTTCTTGATCAAATGTTGTAGTTCTCCACCGACACCTTTCCTTGCTCTTTAGAACTAAACCTCAAACAAGATTAGCTAAATGTCTTCTTCTATGATGTAATTTTGCTCTTGCGATATGGACACACCTTCAAATGATCATGAAGATGCTTAGTTCCATTTTTGGTTTCTTCTCCAAGATTCTTGAAATAGTGATTACATTGCCTTGATTCAACCCATGAATTTCACTCTCTTGAACTCCTTCCAAACAACTAAATTCAACTTTATCTTTGAGCCAACAGTGCCATCTTTGTCTTCATCATCTAAAATTTATATCTCCTCATTTCCCTCTATTGATGCTTCTAACTCATTAACTGACTCAGGTACAAACTCTCTTTATGAAGCTTGTGATGGTGAGGACCTCAAGGATGAGGGTGTTAGGGCTAGGCCTTGGCTGCTACTTTTGGTTTGAGGGGTTGACATTACAAATATGAATATGGCACAAGACTAAGCATTACAAAGGATGTCTAGCTTTGGAGTACATGCAATTCATCTACTACATGTATAGATCTGGAGTTCTAGAGGAGGATGAGGATTGAGGAGTTCACTCACCGGGAGGGGAAGTGGAAGGTGTCGATTGTTGGAGAGAGAAGAGAAGTTGAGGTCATGGAAAGAGGCCAAGGTGTCACCTCATGATCCATGTCGGTACTCGGGAGTCGATGTTGAGGACGAAGGCCAGGGCATCACCATGTGAACCAAGCCAGGAGTCAAGGTTGAGGATGGAGGCTGGGATGTCATCGTGTGAACCAAGTCAAGAGTTGCCACAGAGGATGGAGGCTGGGGTGTCACTGCGTGATCCACGTCAATTCTAGGAGATGAAGGATGGTATGTTAGGTGCGAGTGTGCGGCTACTGGAGACCGACGACGGTGGGAGTGTGTAGCTGCAGCGGGATAGGTGTGGATTCCATGTGGTGGCGGTAAGGACTGAGTGAGTAGTTGAGGAAGGAGACTGGAACGAATGAAATAGATCTAGGGTTTGGACGTTTGGTTGCTTGACATATATACCATGGTATATGGACCCACAGGTCATACACTCTGGGGCTTCACATGGGTAATGGGGATAGGGAGTGGTGGAATGCCCCCGCCCCTGCTTCCTTCGATGGGGACAATCGATAGCACCCCTGTGGGGGGATGCTCCCCCATCCCTGGCCCCTAATAGGGGAATTCCCTGGTGGGGAACAAGGAATGCGGCTTCATTGCCATCCCTAGGTGCAGGACATGTGGATTATGGACAAATGACGTCAATTTGGATAGCATTTGGATTGTGGAGTATATTTATGTTTCCCTTCTCTCTCTCTCTCTCTCTCTCTACTTAATTAACTTAACAACATTTCGTTGTTCTTTCTCAAAAATATTATACCAATAAATATTTCTATTCTTCATCGTCTTTTATCTTTGTTTGCAGAGTTCATTCTAAATTGATCTTTCCAGCCCCTAATGTAGCCCCCTAAAAACTTGCACCTAAGTCGACTCTCTTGATAAAAGGATGGATTATATATCTTTATAAAAAGATACAAAAGGCGAAAAACGTGTTTGACCAATCATTGTAGAAAACCCTGCTCCCACTCATGAGCCCTTCTCTGCACTTTGCACTTTGCACACCACTCCTTGCTCAAACATTAGAACAAAAGCCTTTAAAAGAAATTATCTAGAGGCACTTGACAACAATGAACGGTATGGATCAACTTGGGCAATGGAGACCTTCTCCTGGGTGTTTTTCTTTTAACAAAGAAATCCAATGTTATGCAGCTCTGTTGATAGTATTCTGAAACTGTTTTGCTAATGCACAGGAAACTAAAAATATCTTAACTTTTGATCGATTTTCTAACCTTTGGATCTTGTGATGAGATTCATGCTTCGACAACTCGTCTTTGTCCACTCTAGCACCGTCGTCTACAACCTAAAGAATCTAGAGATATTATTATCAGTTAATGATATGTTTGGGTAATTAATGATAATCATATTGTGATACTAATATTTTCTATGAGTTGGATGAATATTTTATGTCCCCATGATGATGAAGACTTTGGATGGCGTCATGAGTTGATCATCATCAAGTCAAAGTTCAAGATGAAGGATGGTATCATGTATTAATAAGTATCAAGTTAAGGCCTCGAAGAGGAGATAATCATGAGTTGATCATCAAGTCAAGCGAAGACCATCATATGTTAATAGAGGGCAAGTGAAGCATGTATTATGGGTTGATTCACATTAAGACAAGAAGGACTTAGACTTGAAGTGAAGGTGTTCGTCATCAAGCTTTAAATGGACACACAAGGCAAATATATAACTAGCATAGTCTAAAGATGAGTTCCTAGTGTTTTACTGGTCTTAGTATTTAGTTGGAAAATCAGATTACTAATATAAGTTAACGTATTATTAAGAGGGGTCATGTCTACCAACTTGAGTCTCATCATATGTTGATAGCTCAATCCCACTTGCTTTAGCTCTCCATGGCCTGATACTAGTAGTTACGAATGTGTTTTGCAAATAGTTGTAACTCATGCATAATCCTTGTAGCATGTGACAAGAGTTTGCAAATGGTTGAAATCCACGCACCTACTCCTTGTGGTATAATACTTAGGTTTACGAATATGTTTTGCAAATAGTTGAAGCTAATGCATGTTTCTTGTAACATGTAACTTAAATTTGCAAATGTGTTTTGCAAATGATTCGAGTTAATGTATCTAATGCTAGTGTTTTGCAAATGATTCGAGTCAATGTATCTAATCCTTGTGTCACAATTCTAAAGTGTGCAAATATATTTTGTAACTTTTTATCAATTATGCCTTAATCCTTATATGCATGGCATTATAATTTGTGAATGTGTTTTGTAAATTTGTTGAAGTATATGTATTCTTGTCTCTGCTGAAAAATGCAAAGTGGTATGACCGAGGTGGTACGACCGACTTCATGTGAGCAGTCAGACCGACCCTGCGGTATAACCGCTTTATGTGTGGTGGTATGACCGAGGCGGTCTAATCGACCATGTGTCTGTAGCGCCCAAGATTTGAAAGGTGCACATATCTCTAATCTCTCTCTTATCTCTATCTATCTCCATCCATCTCTCTCTCCCATCCATATTGATCTCTTTTTCTCTCTCTCCTCCTGTGCGACGGCGCCAAGGTACAGCGGCAGCGACGGGCGATGTGCGGCCCGGCGGTGGCGGCCGGTGGCAACGGCATGGCTGAATGGCCATTCGCACGATAGAACAACGTTTCCTTGGCCGAACATCATTCGATTGGCTGAACGGCGTCTTGCTCGGCTGAACGATCGTTCACACGGCCAAACGGTGTTTCGCTTGGCTGAACGGCGTTTCGTACGGCCGTGGGGCTAGCAAACCAATTTCCTCTTCAATCAAATTTATCTCCTATCGTTCCTTTATCGAACTCATTTGTGCCTGATCAGTTGCTTTTTATTTCATCGTGTAGGATCTCACGCAGCTGTTGAAGGAGCGTCCGTACAGTTGTGCATTCCAGATCTTTCGTGTAGTGTGTCTGCCGAGCGTGGTCAAGGCAAGTACCTCGCGGCCGTGACCTTCCCGTTTCGCATATCATGTGTTTCCAGTTTAATTGTCACCTTGTTATTGAGTATAATTATCGTATCACTCATGCTTACTTGGCTAATATCATATTATTAAAGTTACATGTCTGATATCATATCATTAAAGTTACCTGGCTAATATCATATCATTAAAGTTACATGTCTGATATCATATCATTAAAGTTACCTAGCTAATATCATATCATTAAAGTTACCTGTCTGATATCATATCATTAAAATTACTTGGTAATATTATATCATTAAAGTTACCCATCTGATATCATATCACTAAAGTTACCTGGCTAATATCATGTCACTAAAGTTACCTGGCTATTATCATATCACTAAATCTTATCTGTTCATTATCGTATCACTAATTATTGTCTGGTTATTATCATATCGCTCATGTTTGCCTGGTTATAGACTTTAATACTGTATTCATACCATGATGTTCTAGCTTATTTTATTTCATATGCTTTTATGTTTATTAGGATGCTCAGTTAAAGTGTTCTAGAATTTATGCTTTTAATTAATATTTTAGAATTCATGCTTAAATCATTAATGGGGGTACTACGACCATTAGATGGCGGTAATACATTTGTGGTGGGGTTACAAATACCCCCTTGGCCAGTTGAGAGAATGTTTTTGAACAATGTTGAAGGTTGTTGAACGTATTTCTATTTCCTTGAACTAGTGTGAGCCTCTTCTCTCAATTATACATGTGTTGCATCTAGGGGTGGATTTCGTATCCACTTGAGCTTGTGCATTCATTGCACTTGGTGAGAGTCAAGTAAATGGCTTGACTTGTTACTCTTAGAGGTTGCTGACTCCTAGACAACATTGGAGGTGTTTTGTCTGGTGATCTTCTCAAAGAAGCTTGTGAGAAGGCCCAACATATTGTGAAGGTTGAATCTCACCTATCTGGAGGGAGAAAAGCTACCACTAGTGAAAATTGAGGTGTTTGGTTTAATTTATGGAGCCGGTCCGATTCATTTGGGCTTACCTCAACATAGACTAGGGGAGATCGGCAAGTCTCCAATCACCTTGGTAAAAAGGGACCTTGTCAATTATGATTTGCTTTCTTGTACTCAATTTACATTTTTGCAATTTATATTTATAGAAATTAAATTGATTGCTTGTCACCATAGGAATTACAAATCTTAACATAGACTTAGGGTGTTGATGCATTTAGGTGAACATAGGTGATTTAGGCCTTATTTGTGCAAAACCGATTTAATTTACGCTTTCGCATTATAAATTCGGTTTTAGTCAAAAGAGAGAATCTTAAAAATGGCTATTCACACATCTTCTAGTCGGCCTCCTCGAACTTACACATCACTAGGTTAGAGCGCAAGTTCATCGGTTTGGGTTTGGGTTCACTAAAGCCTGAGCTTAGAGCAAAGAGGGGCATCGAAAGCACAACAGTGGGCAGCGGCGGTGACATTAGAGCAGCGGTAGGAGGAGGGCGGTGAGCAGTGGTGGTCAGCGAGGGCAATGAGGATGAGAGCGTTAGGATGCGGCGGGAGACGGTGGTGGATTCGATGGTGGTAGCCACTAGAGACGAGGCAGCAGGGCAGCATGGGGGGATCTCGCCGGGGAGGAGAAACAAGGACGATGTGGGGTGGTTTGTTGGAGAGGAGGAAGATGAGCAGCGTGAGGGTGGTTGGGGTGGAGGGAGAGAAGCGACGAAGGGAGGAGCTGGCTGGAGGGAGGAGCTAGTGACGGCGAGGCGGTGCGCAGGGAAGGATTGGGGCAACGACGACGACGGCTGGGGGTGGGGTGGGAGTAGAGGTGGGGGGAGTGGGTTTATATATGAAATGAGGGAGTGATGTGTGTGTGGTTCGATCTAGATCAAATAGCTAGGAAAATTAACTGAAACTTAACAAATTTTCAGGCAACGTGCAATAGACAGCCCCAGTTGCATGGGAGCTAAGTCCAAGCAAAACCGGTGAACCACCCAAGAAACCTCTCTCTAATATAAAGTTTTAAACTTGAGCTATTCATTTCGGAGTGGGCATGTTGCATGCTGTAGTTCCAGCTTTGTCATTTCAGTACAAGTGCACACCAATGAACATATATTTGAGATTTCGTCAATCGCGTTGCACATTGCTTCAACATGTTTATGTAGTACTGAATCCAGTGCCATAAGAAAATGTCGATATTTTAGGACAACGGACAGGAGCATTACTTGCATTAAAATGCTTATGACAAAGTAAGCTTAAATCTTCGCACTGTTGCACATAATTTTCTGCAGAACACTTGCACAGGACACACTAAAACACGAAATTATTACCTAGACCAATTCCATTGACAGTGCACTGCATGGAAGAACAGGTCTATGAAATAATTCCTTTCGGAGTGCGCGCGCACAAATTAACTCAAACCACAAATGGTGAAGCTACGACGACGACGACGACTACTTAAAGGCAAGAATTGAGCTCAGCAGCCTGCTCGACCACAACGATCAGCATGCGGTTTCACCGGCGTTGCCGTGGGCGGTGCTGATCGTCTTCGTTGAAGTCGAGCAGCACGGCGCTGTGGCACCTGGGGCACCGGGGGTCATCCCGGGACAGCATCACGTACATCATGCACCGGGGGCACCCCGCCAGGACCATGGACGCCCCCGCGCTGCCCGCCGCCGCGTCCGGGCTGCCCTCCGACGACACGCACGAGCTCGGAGGTGACGCGGTGGACGACGACGAGGACGACAGCCGGCGCGGCGACGTGTTGGCGCCGCTGTCGCCGCCCGGCCGCTCCGTCGCGGACGGCCCGCCGCCCTGCGCCCTCGACAGGCTCAGCCTCAGGCACTCCAGTTTCGACCCCTTCCCGTTGTTCCTGCTCATCCTCACCACCGTCGCCGCCGCCTCTTACTACACACAGCTGCACGACATTAGTGTCAGAAACAAGTTCACAGCACAATGCATAACACTAGCCGCTATTTAACGGCGTAACACATTGCACTAAACCGCACGCATTACCTTGGGCTGAAGGATTTGCGAAGAGAGGGAGCAGTACGATGTGTTGGTGGATTGGAGCTCTCCACTTGGTTGCATGTAGCTATTGCACCTCTCCCTGGGTTATGTAATGAGGGGTTGAGGAGGAGGATACAGGAATAGCCACATTTAAACTCCGGTCGATTCCCTGCAAGCCTCTCGAGTCTGGATGCTGTCCCGCCATATTTGTATTTTTTTTAAAAAAAGTATTTTTAAGCTCTTTTTCGCGGCTGGAAAATTCTTCTGGTATTAATTAATTGGATGGAAGTGTCAAAGAACAGGTGTTTCTGTGGATCGAAAGGAGAGCATCGGTACGGGATGTGTTAATGAGCTGGAGGTACCTTAATGGCCCCAGTAAATATGAGGTACTACACTGTCCCTATAGGAGTTCTTTGTGCAGTACACATACATGCAGAATCGAGTGTGTGAATGTGTGATTAGCTTTTTTAGGAAACGTAACAAATCAAAATTAAAAGCTAATGCTCAGTAGTAATGAGCTTAAATTGTTTGAATTGTTCACGTAGTAACAATCATATCTTCCATTTTGATTTAGTGATGAAAATACAGGCCAGCTAGATTAGCAGCCCGTATATCCCTGAGTTCTAAATTGACAAGATGAAATTTTCTATAAAAAAAAAGATGCAATCTCAGAGTTATATAACAGATACAATTCTATTTTAATTATAAGAAGTAAAGTTATATATCAAAGATAATTGTATCATAATATCTAGTTGCGTAACTACGCAGATAAATTTGCTAGTTATAAACAAACAGTACACACAACGTCATCATACTGGTGAATGCCCGGAGATAGGATGGCGCCCTCCTTTCCTCAGTCAGACCAGATCTGTAGACCTTGTGCCGGGGCAAGACTAAAATGAAGAGGGACTTAGTTGGGCAGACATTGGGCCTATTCTTTTTGGCTGAAGCTTATGGCTTTTGGCTGCGGCTTTTGGCTTATGGGCTGTTCGTGCGAGAGATTACAGAGTAACAGAAACTCGCGTGTGGTTTTTGCCGATATAAATGAAGTATGTATTACAATTAATTAGTAGACCCTATTTCGAAAAGATACTCCGTTTTAAAACTAGTTACTGTAGAAAAGCCAAAAAACAACTTTTAGAAGTTAAAAAGAACAGGGCCATCAGCTGCCGCTTGCCAACTAAACTAGAGGAGTGGAAACAGCCCAAAAGAACATGCTCATAGCTGGTATTTGCATGCAACGCAACCGTAGCATGTGACCAAAAGCTATAAACTGTAAATATAAGTCATAAGACACAGCCCAAAAGAACATGCTCATAGCTGGTATTTGCATGCAACGCAACCGTAGCATGTGCCGGCCTTTATGCCTCACCAGGAATTTTGAATTGGAGGAGGCTTCATGCGGGAGAAAGCTAAAAAGATGACGTACAATACACATAGGCAGGGTGCATTGGCACGCCCACAGGGGGAAAAAGAAGAAAAATTTACGAACGGTATATCGTTTCTTCCTTCGCCAACGACATAGCGCAGCCTCCCCTTCCTCCTCCTCCCCACTGCCTTCGGCTTCGAATCTGGCGAAGCGCCGTCGCAACAACAGGTTCACCATGCCCCTGGATGTCGAGGGAGGCTGGGAAGGCGGTGACCTGGTGGTGGAGGGAGGAACAGACGAGACGATAGCGCTGTGAATATTAGGTTTGGCAGAGTGGTGACGACGACGTCAATGAGGGAGGGGATATGGCAGCGCGAAGGTGAGATCGCTATCGGTCACCGGTGGTGAAGGAGTGGTGCAGAGCTGCCCACATTGGAGAAAAGAGGGGGAGAGGAGCGGCGGTGGGGGAACGGCTAGGGAGCGACTGGGAGGGAGGTTAGGGAGAGACAATAAGAGGGAGGGATGAGGGAGCGGCCAGCGGATCGAGTAGTACCCGTTGTTGAGGAACCGACGCTGGAGACCAGTCCGAGCGATTCCTCTGCTTAGAACAAGAACGAATCAATCACAGAATCACAGAATAATAGATTGAACACAGAGAGGTAGAGAGAACTCCTGGTCTTTCTTTATTGCTTTAGATTGCATCGGGGTACATTATGAGGGGGGTCTAGGTCCCTATTTATAGCCTACGGTGGGGTGCCCAATTAGATCAGGACTCTTGGATAGAGTCCAGGTTTCCTAACACTCCCCCTTGGGCACTCACCCAACATGCTCATGCCTCGTTAAAACTCCGTAAAAACCCAGTGGGAAAAATTTGGAGAAAGAGTACATGATACATGTGATGCTGCGATGCACGAATTGCCTCGTTAAAAACCTTGGTCGAGAAACTTCATGGAAAACTCGTCAAGGGAAAAAGAGTACAATTCACCCAAATTCATTTAGTCTGCAAGACTTTATTTTTTGGGTACTTAATCTTCATGATCAAGATTTATTAGCGGGCTTGTGAGAATTCTCCCCCTGAATTCTGCACTTCTCTAAGTCTCATCATTCCAATTCCACGCACGCACCTTTCAAAGCTAGATGCGGGGAGTGACTTAGTGAACAAATCTGCGAGATTTTCACATGACTTAGTATGCAGTACTTTAATCTCATCCATCCTTTGCAATTCATGTGCATAGAAGAACTTGGGGTTGATATGCTTTGTGAGATGACTCTTCACATAGCCCGTTTGCACTTGTGCAACGCAAGCGGCATTATCTTCATAGATAATTGTGGGGTTCTGCACAATGTTCATCCCACATGACTGCTGGATGTGGTGAACCATTCGGCGAAGCCAAGCGCACTCTCGTGCGGCTTCATACAGTGCTATAATTTCTGAGTGGTTCGTCGAAGTAGCTACCAGACTTTGCTTAGACGATTTCCATGAAATTACAGTTCCACCACACAGGAATACATAGCCTGTTTGTGACTTAGCGGTATGCGGGTCTGACAGATACCCAGCATCTGCATAGCCAATCAAGTTCAGATCTTGATTCTTTCTGTAAAATAATCCGAGGTCCTTGCTACCTTGGAGGTATCGGAAAATGTCCTTTATGCCCTGCCAATGCCTTTTGGTGGGCTCTGCACTGTACCTTGCTAACAGGTTCACGGCAAATGCAATGTCCGGTCTAGTGCAGTTTGCTAAATACATGAGTGCTCCCACTGCACTCAAGTATGGGAATTCCGGTCCCAGGACTTCCTCCCCCTCTTCCCTTGGTCGGAAAGGATCTTTTTCTTGCTGTAAAGACCTACCGATCATCGGTACTTTCGAGGGAAATGCCTTCTCGAAGCCAAACCTTTCAAGCACCTTCTGGGTGTAGGTCGACTGATGTACCAAGACTCCTTCAGGGACATGCTCAAGCTGCAAGCCTAAGCAAAACTTGGTCTTGCCCAAATCTTTCATTTCAAATTCTGACTCCAAGTAGGAGCTTGCTTCTTTTATGTCTTCGGCTGTCCCGATGATATTCAGATCATCTACATACACAGAGATTATACAGAATCCATTCTCGGATCGCCGTATAAACACACAAGGACAGTCTTCATTGTTCGTGTAGCCTTTCTTGCAGAGAAAGTCGCTCAAGCGATTATACCACATTCTTCCAGATTGTTTCAGTCCATACAGTGACTTTCTGAGTTTCACACTGTACAGATTTCTATTTGCTCTGTCTTGGTTCGGGAGAGGAATTCCTTCAGGGACTTTCATGTAAATCTCCGAATCCAAGTTACCGTAAAGGTATGCAGTCACAACATCCATCAATTTCATTTCCAAATTCAAGTTTACTGCCATTGAGATCAAATATCTAAAGGTAATTCCACTCATGACTGGGGAGTAGGTTTCTTCATAATCAACTCCAGGACGTTGAGTGAAACCTTGGGCTACCAGCTTTGCTTTGTATCTCACTACTTCATTTCTTTCATTTCTCTTTCGAACAAATACCCACTTGTGCCCAACGGGGTGTATGTGGGGAGGTGTGCGGCATACAGGCCCAAACACCTCTCTTTTATTCAGAGATAGCAATTCAGTTGCTATTGCCTTCTTCCAATCTTTCCAATCTGATCTTTTCTTACATTCAGCGAGCGATGCAGGCTCGGGATCAAGATCGATGACGGTGGCAATTTTCTTTGCGAAGTAGATATCGATATTAGCTGTTGTCCTATTCAGGGACTCTCCCGTGTGCACATAATTTATAGCTATTTCTTCATGAGTTGCTTCTTCTGGAGCTTCACCTTGCGCATCGCTTCTTTCAATTGCGGTGGCAAGTCCCTTTAGTTTTTCGGCTCCGATGTGTGCGCACACATCCATGCCGATGGGGATATTCAGATCCGGTAAGTCCTTTTCGGAAGGTGTCATACTTGTGCCAGGTCTCAACTGGCTCCCCTTCTCATTCTGGGGGACTTCAATGATCGGCTGTGATAAATCTCTCTTATCCTTTTTCACCAGGCGTCCCCGGTTACTAAGGATTCGAGGAACCAAAGTTCTCGTCCTCTTTTTTTATTTTTCTGAGGCCTCTGGACGAGTTAGGGATACCTTCTGTTTCTTTGGTATTTCAACCCTCTTCGGTGCAGTGCGTGCAGGCACATGCGACTTAGTCACGCTCTTCAAATCACTAAAGTGATCAGGCAGCTGATTTGCTAATGCTTGCAAATCTATTTTGTCTTCTGGACTTCTATTGTCTTCTAGACTTCTCTTGTCTTCTGGACTTCTCTAGTGCGCGGGTCATCTGCATGGATTCTCCAGGCTTGCCACGTAATTTCCCGACATTCTTCATCAAGGGGTTGATTTCCTCCCCCTAATGTTGGGAAATTTTCGGTGGTGACACTTGCGCTAGTTGCATAGGTGAGTGGATGTTGTAGGCCGAAGGTTTAAGGTTGATGAGATTCGCTGCATGAAGAACTGCGTGTCCCCAACATGTAGCTGGCAAATTACTTTTACGCAAAAAAAGGGTCGGGCAATAAATTTAATTCTCTTAATTAAAGCCTCTGCCAAACCGTTCTGGGTTTGGACATGCGGTACCGAATGCTCAACTGCAATTCCCATCGCCATGCAATAATCATCAAATGCCTTTGAAGTAAAATCAGCGGCGTTGTCCATTCTGATGGACTTAATGTGATGATCAGGGAACACATTTCTGATGCGAATGATCTGCGAGATCAATTTTGCAAAGGCGTGGTTTCTTGTGGACAGCAAACCCACATGTGACCACTTCGAAGAAGCGTCAATGAGCACCATGAAATACTTAAACGGCCCGGAGACAGGCTGAATGGGACCGCATATGTCTCCCTGGATGCGTTCCAGGAATACAGGGACTTCATCCTTCACTTTCAGAGTGGAGGGTTTAGTAATTAGTTTCCCGGTGGCACATGCAGGGCACACAAAATCTTCATGATTCGGGAAATTCTTTACATTAATATTATGCCCATGCAAGTTATTTATTATGTTTCTCATCATCCTAAGACCTGGGTGGCCTAATCTGTCATGCCAGAGACAGAAGAGTTCAGAGCTTCTAAACACTGTTTTCAGAACAGTGTACGCTGCAGGCGCTTTAATGTTGGTATAATATAGCCCAGTGAAGGAAGTTTTTCTAATATTCTTTTGCCATTCTCTTCGCGCTTCGTGATGAGCAGGTATTTCTTATCATGCTCTTCTTCAGTCTCAACATGGAAACCATTTGCGCGGATATTCTTTAAAACTTAGGAGAGTTCTAGTCGATCCTGGGTACAATAAGGATTCTTTAATGACCAAAGTTGTGCTCATTGTGGCTCTTCCTGAACCAATTATACATGCATCGCTTCTGGCGATTGTCGTAAGGCTGCCAGCGCTCTTACAAATCGACTGAAAATACATAATCTCTCTTAAGATGGTATGTGTTGTGCCGCTGCTAGCTAAGCACACTTCCTTCACAGGGCGCTGCACGTGTTCTAATATATGGTATTTTATTAATATGCATGAGAAGGCAATCAACATATAGATAAAATACACCAATATCAGAACATATCATGCCATCATAAACTGAATAAATGAATGAATTCATCAAATATCATCCAACCATCACGAGAAAATAACAATTCTTAAGTACCATCCATGCAAATTCTAACATATTCTTCCACACAAAATAAATGACAATTAAAGTCGAAATGCATTCAGTGCACTAGACTTCTTCTGTTATTTTCTCGGGGTTGACATTCTCTTCAAGAGAAATCATGGCGTTAACTGCTTCTAGGTCGAGAGGGATTGCTGCTGTCGTGATGGTTTCAACCTCCATCAGTTCAGGCAGCTGCTCAGAACTCTCCCCCTCTGCCGATGCAGAGTGGGCTTCATGTTGCCCTTTGCCATCCCGCTTTTGGCTTGTTAGTCTTATTCTCTTGTGGAGCATCTGATTCGCCTTTCTGGGCTGCGGTCTTACCCTTCCTTCCCCCTTCTCTTCATCAAGTGCTTTCGCACCTTATGGCTCCAGTGTTGGCTTCATGGCCATTGGAGCTGCCTGGTGGCTGAGTGACGTAATTCTTGCGGAGAAGTTCGTCCTGAGCCTCCACAACCTGCATCATATCAATCAATTCGGCGTACTTCTTGTAGCCATCTTGACGATAGTTGCGGGCGGATTGTACGGCATTGGGGTGAAAGGTGGACAGGGTCTTATTGGTCCTCTGCTCATCTGTGATCTGCTTGCCACAGAGTTGAAGACTAGTACAAATCCTGTGCAAAGCAGAATTGTACTCCTCGACCGTCTTAAAGTCGGCAAACCTCAGTCTGATCCACTCTCGCTCTGCTTGGAAAAGAATGATATACTTTAGCCTCTCAAACCGCTTCTTGAGTGCGGTACAGAGTGCTAGCGCGTTTTTCTCCGCCATATACTCATTCTTGAGAGTGAGGCAGAGATGGTGCCTGAGAAAAATGAAGTGCCTGATCATTCTCCTCAGGTTTGGGTTGAGCGTCATTCAGTCCGCCAATCCCGATAGCAACGCGGAGCTTCCTGGCTCCAAGCATAATCTCGACATCGGATGCCTACGTCAGATAGATTTGGCCATGCTGGGCCAGCTCCTCGAACTCTCAGTTCGTGATGCTAGTCATCTAAATGTGTATAAGTCTACTGCTGGTAGACATGCACGGAATAATTCACTGCGGGTAAATAAATGGTACAATAGATTCTCGTAATGTTTCATAATTTCCTGTGCATTTTCTATAATTTTACTGCTAATTTCGGTGATTAAAAGCAATTTAAACAATTACAATTAACCAAAACAGTAAATAAATACAGAAAATACAGGGAATAATAATGGCATAAATAAATAAGCTTCAAATGCTAAAAAATAATGCAAAATTCAGATTCCCGAGGCCCTTTTATGCAAGAATATGAAATTCCAGCAAATTCTGCAATTCCAGGGGGTTTTTACGCAAAATTTCAGTTCAGAGAAAAATTCGCGCAATTTCCTGATTTACCGAGGGGTTTTCTGCAAAATTCTGGACCCACTCGTAAAATTGAGGGCTTATCAGTAATTTTCGGAACTACTGAGGCCCTTTTACAAAATTTAAGGACCGGATGGTTATTGCTGTAAAATAGAAGGGCTTTTCTGCAAAAATCCCAATGCCCCCCCCGGCCGGGCCACTTTCTCCCCTGGCCCATTTTTCTTTTTCTCTCCCCCCCCGGCCGGCCCATCTCTTCCTCACCCCGTGGCCCATCTCCTCCTTCATCACCTCCGCGGCCCATTTGGCCTATTGGCCTGGCCGGCCCACCGCCCGGTTACTTTTTGGGGGTTAGGGTTCCCCCTTTACCCAGCGGCGGCGGCGCCCGGGATGCGGCCTGGGCGGGCAGCGCGCGGGTGCGTGCGGGCACCGGCGGTAGGAGGCGGCGCAAGGCGGGTGCCGTGCGGCAGCGCGGGAGAGGCCGGGCGCCGTGCGGCGGCGCGGGAGCGGCCGGGGGCCGTGCGAAGATGGTGGGGCCGGCGTGCTGGCGAGCCGAGGCGGGAGGGCGGCGGGGTTGGCTGCAGGCCGAGGTAAGGCGCGGCGGGAGACGCCGGCGTGCGGGCCGAGCTGCGGGAGGAGCGCCGACTGCGGGCGGCGTGCGGCGGGCTGGCGAGCGGGTGGCCTCCGGCCGTGGCGTGGCGCGGCGGGTGGCGGCCGGTCAAGGGGCGCAGGCGGCGGTCCGGCTCGACTGCGGGCGAGCGGCGGTAAGGCAAGGGGTGCGCTTGGTGGCTCGACTGCGGGCGAGCGGCGGCCGGGTAAGGGCGAGCGGCGACCGGCAAGGGCGAGCGATGGCCGGGCAAGGGGCTCGCTAGATGGCTCGGCTGCGGGCGAGCGGTCGGCCGGGCAAGGGGCGAGTGGCGGCCAAGCGGCGGCTCGGGGCGGCCCGGCTGAGCGGACGCCGTGCGGCGGCGTCGACCGAGGAGGCCCGGCGAGAGCGCGGTCTGCAGGCCGCGGTGGAGGTTGTGCGGGCCGAGCTTCAACTGGTGGATGCACTGCGCGTTCGGGCGCAAAACCCGAGGTGGGTGGCGTGCTTCCGGTGGCCGGACTTCAGGTCCTTGCGCATGCTGGCGCAGTGCACGTGCGACAGTGCCCGGGGTGCGACCATCGGTCGGTGAGGCCGGCTGCTGGCTGGCAGAGCCCCTTTTTTTCTTTCTGTGTGATGCTTTGCACAAACCGAACAGAGATAACAATGCATATCTCCATACAATGATCATGCAGGATCAGACAATATCATGCAAAAATTTCGTTTTAATCTATGATGCAATCAACATCTACCCCGTTTTCGTAATCTACCGATCGACATTGTGCCGGCGACTTCAAGTCTGCTCGCGGTAGATTTAGGGCGGATTTGCATCGTTCTACAACGCAATCAACATCTACCCTGTTTCACAATCTACCGATCGGCATTGTGCCGGCGACTTCAAGTCTGCTCGCGGTAGATTGGGGCGGATTTGCACCGTAGAATTTCAATCTAGAACGCGAAAAGAAAATACAGATTCAAAAGCGATCTAGAAAATCAATCTGTGCTTCGATGATTACCTCGTTCACCGGAGCGAAGTCGTGCTGATAACGTGTTGAGGAACCGACGCTGGAGACCAGTCCGAGCGATTCCTCTGCTTAGAACAAGAACGAATCAATCACAGAATCACAGAATAATAGATTGAACACAGAGAGGTAGAGAGAACTCCTGGTCTTTCTTTATTGCTTTAGATTGCATCGGGGTACATTATGAGGGGGGTCTAGGTCCCTATTTATAGCCTACGGTGGGGTGCCCAATTAGATCAGGACTCTTGGATAGAGCCCAGGTTTCCTAACACCCGTAAAAAAAAGAAACCACGAATAAATCGGCTACACGATACGCACAGGCTGTGTGCTGTAAGATTAGCACATGGGGACCGTGTTTCATGGGTTGTACTGGGCCAAAGACAATTGGGCTACTCATGGGTGTGATTTGTGTACTTGGGCCTTCACTGGTCTAGCTATTTCTTGGCCCAGATTGCCACGAAAATTTTACCGGAGACGGGGTTTGATAGCGCAAGCGGGGTGCGCATCGAATAAATTTTCACCTGGAGAGAATAAAGAAAAGAAAAGAAGAAAGAACGAGAGGTGAGGAGGGAGCCGGGAGAGAGTAGTGGCGTGGGCGCGCGGGAGGGAGGCGATGGAGAGCGGCGCGAACGCACGGCGGCGGCGGCGGCTGGTGGAGAGGGGATCCGATCGCCTCGCCTTCATCACTGGCCAGGCGCGCAGCCTCCCCTCCGACCCGTATCCAGGTAACCAGAGGAAATCAAGACTTATTTTTGAAAAGAATCTCCAAATCGCTGGTTCATATGGCTATTGCAACACCTCTTGCGCTCGCATCCAGATTGGATTTGGTGGTAATTGTGTTAGGGCATTCGGTTCTGTTTTAGGGCACTATGCGTGCGTCTATTACTCGATTATTGCTTAGTGCGCGAAACTCGCTACGAGGGTTGCCTTAGATGTGTCGTAGAGATCTCCGATTCGTTGTTACAATCTCTGATGCGAGGTAGAAACTGCCTAAATTACACGGTTCGTTCTGCCAAGTTCTAGATTACCAGATCATGGGGCAAAAACATGAAATTGTGATTTACAGCATCGGCAGCGGAGAATTTGTTGGATGCATAATTAGGTGCTATGCTGTGGACACTCAGTCTGCCTGCTTCTTTTTCAGTTATTTTCTTTAATGTGCTTTGCCTAATGGAACGCAAAGCTGTACTGATATATGGCTAAAAGTCTTCATGAGAAACGTATACCAAAATTAGGGAGTATGATGGGTATTGTGGTGGATTGATTGTAAAAATTCATATCTGTCATTGTATCAGCTCATCGAGGGGCAACAGATATAATCCCACTACTGTAGCATATGTTTCATCCTGTAGTATATGTTTCATCAGACTTACTTTGTGAGTCTTCTTAGAAAAACTGCACCTAAAGCCATGGTGGCAAGTTTGTAAAACTGGGAGATATTCAACTTGATCAGGTCACTACATTGCGATCTAATCAGCTATCACACTCGTTCTTCTGAGTGTTGGTAGTCTTATGAGCTATCATATTGATATCAAGCATAATGTCATCTTTTAACCACTAGATTGCTTTCCGTTTCATTATTCCCCTTGTCCATATCTTGTAGACTCACTATGAGTGTATATCATTTATCGCTTATAGACTAATCATAATTCAGTTGTCCTGAAATTCTGCTTATATATCTTGTTCTTAGCTTAGGTGATGGAAGTTAATAATATGAAATGCTATTATCCTGGTTCCCTACAGATCTGCTTGAAAGTTAAAACATGTGGCTTCTTAAACATTATATCTTGATTAAAAAAACATCTGCCATTCTGCAGATTCACCGCTTGGTACTGTTGATGCTGATTCACCTCAGTTATCCGAACGGCAGCCAAGTGAAGGTGGCATTGATGGTGACAAGTTCAGCAATATAATTCAATTGCAAAAGTCAGAACCTAGTGACCTGGCCCCTGAAATTCAACCCACTGGTGAAGCCTGTCAAGAAAAACCCAAGGATAAAACACAAAGTAATGAAGGCGGCCTACTCGAAAAATCCAAGACAAGCAGTGCTATTCCTGAAATTCAGCCGGTGAATGAAATGACATTGCGAAGGCATGATGACGAAACCCTCAGCAAGAAGACCAGTAATGATGGAGCAGCAAGTGTGCAGCCTAGGAGGGGGATGGAAACAAGACCCAGATCTGTGCCTCCAAACCAGTCTAATCAAGCAGAAAATGCAGCTTTGTCTGTGGAAACTCTGAAGGAACACCTGAATTTCACGCCGCACGAGATTACCCAGGCCATATCAGCTACAGAATACAACCGCTTTTTAGCATCCATGATCGTCGCCTTTCTGGTGGTTCTTTCAAACTGGGGCCTGGACATCGGTGGCACCATCACCAGAGTATTAGTGGGCACCAGGCCACTTCTGTTTCTTATTATAACGAACATTACCATTGTCTTGACCTTGTTGATGGAGAACAAGGACCCCAATGCGAGGGGCAGACCGGCCGGCAGCAACGTTGGTTCTGCTGATAGCTTAGGGCAAATGCTGGAGATCGGGTTGCTGCTACAGAAAGCCCTGGGGGCTCTGCTGATGGACTGCAGCGTTTGCGCTGTCATCATGATCTGTTTTCTCGGACTCTGAGAGACTTTACATAGAGTTTCGCGGAAACGCTTGTAAGAGTTCTTTTATTTCCCCCTGTTGTCTACGGTACTATGATGTCTATTATTCGATCTTGTAACATCGTCTTTGGCTGAATTTTGATTCATTTACTGTTTTCTTCGCATATACAGTTCATTGGAGCTGAATCAAAGTTGGCCCAAGAAAAAGCAAATGGGGGCAGCTGGAGTTCCCACCTGCCTGTCGAAGTACCACAATTTTACTTGCTGCTTAGGAGTTTAATTAGTGAAGTTCTACGGCGATCTGATGTCTTGATTATCACCAAGAAAAACTTTATGAACAAGAGACTACATTGCCAGTTGGACCTGGTTGACAGATGCATGGTTTGACAGTTGAATAGCTAGGTGTTGCACACTTGGATAGCCAGCCAAACGATGACGAAGTTAGCTGGGGACTGGGTTCTTGTGAGGTGTGGCCTCTGTACGGCGGTGCACGGGAGACAAGAGAGGAGCCCGCACCCGAACCTTGCAATCCTGCCGCTCGGTACGTGGCGTCGCCCGCCGAAACACATGTTCCTAGCAGCGTACAGCTCTTGGAACACATCACCGTACAAGATTATCGGGTCCAAACTTCGACAGCATCATCGTACATAGGATAAACCATAGGAACAGTGGCATCTGTATCTGCGCTAACCTAACCTAGACACGAGGTTGCCACGTCAACCTCCATTAGTTCTTCCCACCCTAAATGCTGAAGACCATGTGCTGGCCGAAACTCCCAGCCACAGCGACACAGAGAGCCCCAAGGCCCCTAACGGTCAAGGTTTTTTAGCCTAACTAAGATAGTAGGATACAATAATGTACACCAGTACGCGTCATCAACTAAGACAAGAGTAGGAGTAGTAAATGGTAAAGAAAAGAGTGGGTCGCCGTCGTGGCTGGTCAAGGGGCGGTGATGTCGTGGATGCTCTTGCGCTTGGAGTCGCGGGTGGCGGCGCTGGTCAGCCGGATGAAGTACTTCTGCGCGTGGCTCGCCACCTGCGTCGGCGTCCGGCTCCTCACGGAGAATCGCGAGATGTTCCGCCAGTCGCCTCGGCCGTACTTCTCCAGCCCCTCAAGAAACAACCTGCGCACGCATCGTACATATACAGGAAACAAGAACCGTAAATTACTTTTTTTATAAAAAAAAAACACAAAGCAAGGAAACGTAAATTTACAGGGACAAGGGCGGCTGCTACTGGGTGTCTGGAAGGTGGAGCCCACGTGCCAGCTGGGAGAAGTTCTTTGGCTTTCTCCGGTAAACAAGCAAGCCAATGCGGAAAGATTCGGAGAAGTCTCTAGAACCTCCTCGAACAGAGATGAACAGAAAGGAGGAGAGGAACGGAGGAATTGACACTGTCCATACCTGTGTTCTTCCTCGGACCAGGGTATGCCGCGGCGCCGCTCCTCGCCGCGGGACTTGCCGGCGCGGCGGTCGGGGGCGCCGTCCTCGTTGTCGTCGGCGTCCCAACAACCGGGGACGTCGACGGCGCCGCGCTCAATGAGGTCGATGTCGGCCACGAGCGCCTGGTAGTGCTCCCACGCCTCCTGCGGCGTGCGCCCGGGGAGCCGCGCCGCGACGAGCACCCACCGGTCGGGCTCATCCTCCGGGCACAGCACCAGCGCGCTCTCGAACACCTTGTCCTCCTCCTTGCTCCACGGCCGCCTCGCCACCGGCTGCCCGGCAGCGCGGTAGAAATCCATGGCCTCTCCTCCCGTGACGGCACACACGATCGGTGCAAAGTGCGCTACGTCGGTCAACTAGGGCGTTGCGTGTGCTCGTTTGCGGATGGAAGGTTGGTGGGCGGCGCCGTGCGTTGGTTTAGTTTGTCTCGCGTGGGAACGGAATTTATAAAGGAAGCTTCGCGGGGTGGGGTATACACGGGACTCGAGCTCGAGAATAGAACGGGGTTGGGTTGGGAATCCCGTGGGGGTTTTATTTAGCCGCGTGCACACGTTTTGGGCGTGCGCGCGCGCGTGGGGCGGTTTGGGGCATCGGCGCTGGACGGCGCCTGATCGGTGGACGCGTGCGCGTTGGTCCGTGCGGCCACGCCGGTAAAGGCGAACGAACAGCCGTCGGCCGCGGTAGGGAGCGGAATATGGGCCGGTCCTATGGATTACTAGCTGCATGTGCGCAGCGTCACGCCGCGCAAGCCGCGGCCCATTAACCGGTGAGGTAACGTGCGCACACGCGACAACGAAGGAAAAGCAAAGCACGACGAGAGGTAAACAGTAAAAGAGAGCGCATACACGCGGCAGGCGGAGCGGAAGCGAGAGCGCGCGCACGCATCGGCCGCAGGGAAAGCGAAGGCGACGTGGATGCGGTCGCTGGCCGGGAACTCCCCCGGCTTTGTATAATGGATGATGAGAACTAGCTCAAATACCCGTGTTTTACTACCGGAAAAAAACTACCTTAACGGATTAACCACTGCTGTCAGCTATGACCTGTACTGTATAGTCGACTCTGTCGCCGGCGACTAGGCAAGCTCCACCTGACCCATGTCACACTTTCACTTGGCCTGCACCATGTTCTTGGTTCCATCGTGACGCTTGGTTGGCACCTTGTTCTTGTGTCTTTAGAGGGAAGAGAAGGTTGTAGGAATCCGAATAAAATTTGTATATGCTGTTAGTGGGCTCAAATTATATATTTGTGCTTGCAAATGAATTTAACATGCACTTCCTATATCTTGTGAGCGGCCTATGTAACACATTAGACGCATTTTTCTTCTAATCTTAGCCTTCCTCATATAGGCTCAAAGAGGTAAAGATATAAACAAAACTCTAACCTCTATTCTCTCTCTCTCTCTCTCTCTCCCCTTGTGGTTGTCTGTGTAGGAGGCGGCTCTGTCCTTCGAGTGATGAGCGGGCAAAGGCGCAAGCTGCGGAGGCAAGCGGCGACCGATGGATACGGGCTATAGAGGTGAGCAACATTAATCATGCGTGAGACGGCGTAGGGCACAAGGCGAGCGTGCAGTAGCGTGAGCAAGCAGAGATGCATCGTGGGCAAGCAGGAGGCGACACAACGAATAGGGAGGTAGGGAGCAGATGGAGGGAAGCGAGCAGCGCGGCGGCAAGGAGGGAGTGTGGCATCGCGAAGAGAGTAGCACCTGCAACTCACCGTCATCGTTCTCTCTAGATTTGGATGTGCTCCGCCCTACTTCAATTATTTTCTTTCTTGCTCCACTTCGCTCTATTGTGCTCTGTTCCGGCTCCGGTTCTTTCTGGAGTCTACCATCTGTTTTCTTCGTTCTTTCTAATAGATAATGTATAAAAATATAATTTTTATCTTGGGCAATGAATAGTTAGTTGGATCCTTATTACATATGTTTACATGCTAGGTTTTGCTATATTTTGCTTCATGGAAGGAACATATAGCTTCATCTTAGATGGACGTTTCTCTCGGATGGGAAAAAGCAAAAAAGTTTAGGATCAGTAAGGTATGCAACTGTTGTTAATCTCTATAATTTGTTGTTTAATTCATAAATATTATGTTGTAGTTATATATTCTTGCTAACAGAATTAGAAGTTTATTTCTACTTGACTATATGGCCTATCTCTAATATTACAAACAGTTAAATGTATGCACAGAATGACTTGAACAATTTAACTAATCAAACACCTAAATCCGAAATCTTTTTTTATACACCTCGTCCTTGCATAACTATACAAACAACATGGATCAGAAATCATAGAACATGCAAAGAAATTTGGTCTTATTACACAGCCTCCTCATTTGCTCTTTTTATTTCTAAATAGAATGTAGACTCCAAGTAGATTTTGTTAACAGTCATGATCTGCGTTCAAGCTTCAGGAACACGCACAAAAAATCGAGATCAAACAAATAGTTTTGACTATGGAAGAACTTTGCGTACTTCAAATTAATTTGTGCAACAAATCTTGATCTGCACTCTCAAAGTAGCATTAAAGCCTATCACCGCCCTTTTGCACTATTTTCCATTTCCATATTTCTAGCGACAATTTGTTGTGATTTTGATCAGCAAAAATACGCCCTGAAAGTCAAGAGATGGCATATGTTATGTAGTAGAGACGTATAATGTACACAAACTTGGTGCACAAAGCAAATAACCTGAAATCCGTCAGGTAACAATGTGACATCTCTTATTGTTCAAGTAATAGTTTTAAAGGCTAAGTTATAATACATATACATCATCTGTAAATTACGAAAGCCACTTGGCTACGGTTTCGGTGATCTTATTTCTCAAAGACTAACGAAGAGCTAGGACTGAAATCGACATATCAGCCATAATTGTTCCGCTGAAATATTTTGACACGTATTCTAGAACTAGTTGGGACACGTAGAAGATGTCTATATTGTTGAGCATAAAGCAGGCTATTCATCAGATTACGTTTTATTGTTTCACGACTTCAGAAGTATGTAAGGGCCTGTTTGGGAGAGCTCCACCACTGAAAACGTGGATCTGGAGCAGCAGCTCCACCGTGGATCTGGGATCCCACCATGGAGTGTTTGGCTTGTACAGCAGCTCCAGATCCACGAAATTGAGGTTTTGGTGGGAATGACCACTTTTGGTGGGATGGGGTGTGTAACCAGTGGCATTGGTGGGTAATTACCACCCAACTCCACGGTGGAGCACCTCAGATACATGGATCTGGCCCTCAAATCCAGGATTTTGGTGGATCCAGATTTCGTGGAGCTGGAGCATTTGGGTAAAATTTCGTGGAGTGGAGCTGTTTTTCGTGGATCTGGAGCTGGTAGAGCTCTCCCGAACAGGCCCTAAATCCTAGAAGAAGAAAAAACAAATTTGAGCCCCCTGATCTAAAATGAACTGTACTAAAAATGTCGATGGCATTTGATTTACATCAACTCTAGAATTTAAACAATACAACACAATATATTTGAACAAGAATCTAGCACCGGATGAGATTATAGAAACAAAATCTGTGTTCTCATAAGTTACGACAATAACCATACTCTTAAATCTTGCTCATATCAACGTCTGCAAGCACATATTCCAGAAACAATTTCCTATTATGCATCACTATGTTTTGGTTGACCGTGTTGGGAAAATAGTCCCACATGGATTGTGGGAGAGGAGCAAGCACAACTTATAAGTGTGAGGGAGCCCCCACCCATTGGACTAGTCTTTTGGGGGGAGAAGGCCCAATACCACTTATAAGGTTGTTGCTTAAAGGACTTGCTTGCGGGCAGCCCGTGGGCTCAGATGCGTGGGGTGCGCAGCCCATTTAAGACCTGGGGACTGGGGCACGGGCGCGTACGGGTCAGGGGCGTGGGCATATGACGCATGGCGCGTGTGGGCCCGTAGCGGACACACGACATGGTATATGCACCAGCACTGGACGTACGGACGTGTGCTAACAGTGGTATCAGAGCCAGGCACCCAACATCTCCCAGAAGTGCGGTGTGCACAATCCATGTGTGAGGGGGAGATTGTTGGGAAAATAGTCCCACATGGATTATGGGAGAGGAGCAAGCACAACTTATAAGTGTGAGGGAGCCCCCACCCATTGGACTAGTCTTTTGGGGGGAGAAGGCCCAATACCACTTATAAGGTTGTTGCTTAAAGGACTTGCTTGCGGGCAGCCCGTGGGCTCAGATGCGTGGGGTGCGCAGCCCATTTAAGACCTGGGGACCGGGGCACGGGCGCGTACGGGTCAGGGGCGTGGGCATATGACGCATGGCGCGTGTGGGCCCGTAGCGGACACACGGCATGGTATATGCACCAGCACTGGACGTACGGACATGTGCTAACAGACCGTCCCTAATAGCAGTTAGTAAGCTGGCCACGGGCTATCTCATGCAATGAAGAATCATTAAATAACCAATGTACAATCTACAAAGGTGGGCTACACTATCTTTAGTTAAAGCCCCTTCATAACTTGAGATTCATCAAAAATTCAGCTACAAGCAACAAACTTTAACTGTGCATATCTTTCTGGAAATGCAAGCACTGACAATCAGGCCACATTAAACCATATGTGCTCATATCTCAGAAGTTACAACTGCTACATGAAGCAATAAGAGGTACTCCCATACTAAAAACCTAGCACTATAGAAGTTCCTGAAAAGAAACAACAGCGTAGTAACATGAGATTGCATAGCAATCTGAAGGAAGCTGGTAACTGTTAGTATGTGGCAAGATGAAAATTTACCATCAGTCACCACTTCAAGTTGTTCACCTACTATAGTCGTCAAACACCTTGTTCTAGACTGCAATTACGAATCCCCACCTAGTGAGGCCATCTGTCTGTTGAGCTCCTTGTCAGCCTTCTTCAGGAACACATCCCAGCCGCTCCCCTCCCCACAATCCAGCATAGCCATTAATCCTGGACTCACCGCACCCTGTTGCATCACCACTTTAAAGTCCACTTCCTCCCCTCTCCCCTCCTCAAGCTCCTCCCATGTAAACAGCAGCGGCAAGGTGTACTCACCCCATGGATTGAAATCAATCAGCTTCACCCATCCATCAGCTCTCACATACACATCAAATGTATAATTCTATGAAGAACTTGCAGGTTCCGCTGTTCGGGAGAAGTTTGACTTAATTGGAGTACGAAGAGACTAAGACTATGCGATATGGTTCCAATTGAACAATGAGATATTATCCTTGCAAAGTAATATTAAATGGAGTAAAATATGGAAATCAGATGAGATCAACGTACAGATAGAATGTAGCTTTGTAAAAGATGATGTATAAACTAAAAAATGCATGCATTTAGCGAAGAAGAATGTGAGCAGGAAACGATAACAATCACCACTGTAGTAATCAAACATAGAATTCAGGCATACGGTGCTAAATAATTGATATATGGAGCCTGATGAAAAAACCTGCTAGTCCAAACTACTGTTGTGCGCATAATGCCTCCCAGAATTCCCTCCGGTGCGGTTGTTAGCGGAGCGGCGAGTAGTGGACTGCAGCGGGCGCGCCTGCGCCGTAGGGGAAGACCCTATCCGGATTTGAGGCGAGGGGAGAGAGAGAGGCGAGGGAGATGAGGACAACGACGAGCTTAGCGTGGCGGTGGCGGCGGCGCACCCAGAAAAGCTGGAGAGGAAGACGACGGAGTCGACTGGATTTAGCGGCACTATGCTCGAGGATGGCCAAATCTGCTCGATCTCACCGTCGTACGCCATAAGACGGTGTCAGAGGAGGAGGTGGCACGTCCATAGACGAGCGAGGGATAGCCAAATCCATTTGCCTCGTAGCCCTCTTACGCTGTGGGGGAGGGGGAGAGGAGCTGGCAGCATGGGGGCGGTGAGTCAGGGAGGGTCGAGGCGGCGGTGGCGAGGTAAAAGCGGAGGTTGGCGGGTCAAGCGAGGCCTTCATGGCCCTAGGGCCACGTGGCAGTGCTCCACCGGGGGGAGAGGGGGAAGAGGAGCGGCGAGTGGTGAAGGAAAGAAGGGGGAGGAGGAGGAGTAGGGCAAGAAGGCGGAGGCGGTGGCATGTGGGGAGGAGGAGGAGGCAGTGCATGGTGAGGAGGCGGCGGTGTGTGGGGATGGAGAGCAGCGCGGGATAGAGATCATAGGCATGAAATGCGCAAGAAGGGTAGGCCCACCTGTCGGCACAAAACTAACGTGAGAAATGGTGAGCTGGCAGATGAACCATCAAGAGATAGTGGTGAACCACCACCACCAACTCCTTTTTTTAAGTGGTAGAGATGGGTAGATGACTAATAAGTCAACTGAATATTTCAACATAAGATAAGAAGGGGACATGACGTTTAATTGTATGACATTGTTGCCGTAGCTAGCTTCATTGTCCTGTCCAGGACTTCAATACAGCATGGAGCTCCATCAAACAGACGTGTTTGTGTTGCCTAATGTTTACAGGTTGAAATATCTCTATGCTAAATTAAACTCATCAGGAGGTGCATCCCAGACATGACAGTAAAAAAGATCATCTAATAGAAGAGAGAACTTTACCAGCAGCTCACAGTTGTTCCACATATAGTTCCATCGTAGTACAGTGCTGGAAGCCTATAACACTATCATTATTCATTAGGCCTCAGATGATCTTTGTTGGTATTAAATTCCTTTGTTGAGCAATTGCCAAACAAATGTGAAAAGCAGTGGTACAACTTGCTGCTGTTTCCTACTCGTTCCTCTTTTTAGTCCCCCACAACAACTTCCACTGACAGAAGCCGGATTGTCTCCTTCCTTCCTTGATCTGCATCAAAGCATTCAAGTCATAAGATCTCCATTCCAATTTGGCAATTCCAAATCACAAAATATAGAAACCCGAAAGGATATCAAGTGATAAAAGACCCCAGCTTTGTTGCCGTCGTTGGTACAGAGGACGAAAGCGGCCATTGTGAAACGATGGTTACGCTGGTGAATGAGAATGGTAGCCTTGAGAGTTCGATCAACACACATGGAGCCTCCTGAGGAAGAGATCTCACCTTGTTCTGTTATACTCCATGCAGTGCATGATCAGATCGAACAATCGAGAAAAATTGATGGCAATAAAAGAAACAATCAAGGAGGCAATCAAGAATGCACTGCATCATCTGCATTCTGCAGCCTACGCGAAACCTCCCCTCAGCTCGGCCGCCGACTGCAGTCACGCCGTGGACTCCGACGCCGTTGTGCTCCCATTGGGCTACCACAAGCACTGTGGCAATGGCGAGGAGGAGGGCACGGGGAGGGAACGAGGAGGAGTGGGGGCGTATGCCGGTGAGGGGGGCGGCTACGACGGTGGCGTGTGGGGAGGAGGAGGAGGAGGAGGAGGCAGCGCTGCCGGGTAGGAGACAGATGCGGCGGCGATGATTGGATTCGCTGGGGATTTTGGATCGGGGAAGAAACGAGAGCCAAGGAAAGCTACGCCCGCGTGTTGGCGTCGAACGTTTTTATGCGGAAGGGTAGTATAGATAAAAAAAAGAGAGTAATTGTTGAAAGAAATCGAAACTAAAAGAGCTTCCACTGGATTTTTCCGGTTTCTTGTTCGCGCCTTGTTTGTTTGCACCGTACGTTTGTTAGTCTTGTTTGAGGTGTCATTAACTAACTGCTGTAGGCTACGTTTGGGTTCGGAATTAAAATAACCAGGATAACTAACCTTAATCCAGTATATTAGTTTAATTTAATTTTTTGTGTTTAGTAACTAACTGATTGGTCTAAAAGGCCTTGTTAGCTAATGGCATCAATTTATTTAGGACAAAAGACTTTATTATTATTGTTGTAACTAATTGATTAGTCTAAAATACTATTAGACTAGGATTACGTGACTTAGCAGTAGGAAAACGATTGTGTAGGAGGGTTAGTTGTGTTACGTGGACTTATTCTATCTTTTTTTGGGTTAACTTAATTCTAAATTAAGCCGTTAAAAAAGTTTTGATCGGTTAAGCTAATCCTTCCTAACCCACGATGTTTGTTTGATAGATTAAGGTGGTGATCGGTTCGGCTGAAAGCCTCGTGGCTTATGGCTGAAAACACTGTAGCTGGCTGAAAAAAGCACTGTAGCTGACAGATGCTTATTTAGCATAATTAAATTTAAAAAAATTTTAAAATAAAAAAGATATGTTAGCTCATTACGTATAATACAAACAAATACGGGAAAAAAGAACCGGCAAAAAAGCTCAACAAAAAGCCAAAAGTTTAGAAAAAGACGAAACTTATGAATAGTGAAAAATAAACCAGAAGACAGAAGCCGAAGCCGAGTTGATCAGAACCTAATCTCTATCCATCTCTTAACCCCGAGCCAAACTCAGCATGAGAAAAGCATGGTTATCAAACTCCGCCGCTCTGAACACTCGTGCATTAACGTGATACCACCGACCCGTTAGCATCTATAGAGACCTGGGAACTTGTTAAAAGTTAACAACATTTTGTCCGGCCCATGGCCTGGCCTCACGGACTGAGTAGCTGAGTTCATCGCCCAGTAAGTGTGCACATTAGCTAGACATTAGAATTACCTCTCGTCTTCACCATCTATTATATCTATTATTATTAAATCAAAGGTAAAGGAGCCACCACGTTCACTCTTAACGAGTAAAAATTCTTATATTAATTAGAGAAAAAAGAGAATGAACCACACCGTTGATCATGGTGGGTCTAAATTATAAGGATCTAGATTAAAAGAAAGAGTCCATGACAAGTACAATAAAAAATAATTGAAATTCAAATTAAAAAATAAAATAAAATTAGCAATTTGATTTTTACACGAATTCCTAAGAAAATTTTAAAAAATAATTCAGAATAAAAATTAAACAAAAATTAATAATTAAATTTGTATATGAATTCCAACGAAAAAACTGAAATTCATAATAAAAATAAAAGAAAACAGCAAATTGATTGTTATACGAATTCTAAAGTAAAATCTCTAAATAACTATCCACAAGATAAAAATTAAACAAATATTAGCAATTGAATTTGTGTATGAATTTCAACCAATAAAATTGAAATTTGAAATAGAAAATAAAAGAAAATTTACAGTTTGATTTATGTACAATTACAAAGTAAAATCCTAAAATAAATAAATAAAAATAGCAATTTGGTTTCCGGATGAATTACTAAGTAAAATATTTAAATAAATATAATTCAAAATAAATAAATAAATAAATATTAGCAATTGGATTTGTACATGAATTTCAACAAAAAAAATAATTGAAGTTCGGAATAAAAAATACAATAAAATTGGTAATTTGATTTCGATATGAATTCCAAAGTGAAATACCTTAATAACCATAATTCTAAATAAAAATTAAACAAAAATTAGCAATTGGATTTGTATATAAATTTCAACAAAAAATAGTTAAATTCAAAGTAAAAATAAAATAAAATTTGTTATTTGATTTCCATACAATTGCAAAGTAAAATCCCTAAATAAATAAAATTCAATATAAAGTAAATAAAATTATCAATCTGATTTTTATACAAACTCCAATAAAAATAACTAAAATTTTTAATTAAAACAAAATTTATAACAAGAATAACATGAATGGTATTAAAGGAGGCCATGAAAGAGTGCATAATGTTGTACTGCCTATCTTAGTTGTTCAACGAAGACAATGTCGTGCTACTCGCTACAGTCGTTGAAGGGAAAGACCAGAATTAAAGGAGCCAAGGGCCATGAAGACCAGTGGTGAGTGTCAGCATTGTTAAAGAAGTCAGTGTCCAAATAAACTCAATAATAGGAAAGCTTTACCAGAGAGGAGATGAAGCTTTGCATTCAATTGAGCTATAACAATATGGGGCATTAGGTAGCTATAAGCATGCCATCGCTGGTAAGGGGCACAACATCACCTACGATGGTGAGAAGATTTTTCATATTATTAGATAACGACTAAACCAGACATGACGATATCATTGAAGATGTGAGATTACTGTGGTTAGTGAGGAAGCCACAACATTAAGGTGGCCAATATTGAAGAAGAGGAGCGATTGACATGAGAGAAAAGGGACATCGAGCACGAATAATATCATGCATGTTTATATACAAGCATGCATTTATACAAATAGAAACACATACATACAAAAATAGAAGAGCAAATAGCTCAACGTAGAGATAGCGCAACCATAGATAATAGGCTAGCTTAGGGCCACCCGAAAGAGCGTGACGGATGTCCCCAGCAGAGATCAGCGATGGTTGCACCTGTATGCATGTTTGATGTTGCAACAGTCAACATTAATCAATAATTGAGAGAAGTATAAGATAACTATGTGGTGGAGTGTATTAGAATGGGTAGCAGCTAAGTGATTGTATTGGAATAAATAACAACTAAGATAACTTGTGGAGGAAGAATAGGGGCATGCAGCTAACATGATCTATACATGATGGAGAGTATTTATGTTTTTAAAAACCTCAATTCATCAAGTTTATATTTCAATTACATTGCTCAAGTTGTATTTTTTTAAGTTTCTATTGTTATTTTCAATGTTTATGATGTATTAAAATACTAAATAACCTACAAGATACTAAACATATTCTCAAACATCAAAATTATATTATTTTATACTAAAAGCTTTAAAATAAATCTAACCGTGTAAATAAGCGGGCAACGTTGCAAGTTCAAATTACTGAATTACACATCACAAGCTCTTGGTTTCTGCTTGCGACTGGCTAAATATTGTTGATTCACAACCGAAAGATCTACACCAAGTCCGTTTCTTCATGTGATGCACGATATCACGAAAATGTTAAGAAACCTGGGCCTGGGCTTGAATCTTTGACCCATGGTGGGTACCTCACCACTAGGCTATAAATAAGGAGTACTATTGGCTATTTTGGATACGGAATCAGAAAAGAAAATAATAAAGAAAGATCAGGAGTTGTCTCTACTATTTGTATTTTAATCTATTATTTTCTGTCTTCTGTGATTGATCTGATTTTGTATAAGTAGAGAAAACGAAGAACACTTAGATTTTATCGGCTTTTACAGGGAATCCATAAAAATCGGGAAGTTGGTGGCGGAGTTGTTTCGGTACCCAAACGAGTTCAGTTTGCTAGAAGGAATGGTTCGCAAATCACAAGTGGTGCGGCACTGTTTCCCGTGGGCGCTTTTGGGGGATTCCGACTTCCGAGGCAAGAGAACCGGCAGGCGGCACAGGGTAAAGGCGCAGAGAAACGGAACAGCGTCTGCGCACGACTCGCACTCGCCCGAGTCATGCTCTCGTTCAATAACTTTTGGAAAGAAATATAATGTCATTTGTTGATGTAACGACCATTCGACCGAATCATCCCATTTTGGACGTGATCTTTCACAGATCTTTGATTGGGTGTACTTGGTTTTTTCCCCATCTCGTTGACGCGTGTATGGTACTCAGTGTTTGGTGATGTACATGACGAGAAGCAAGCAAGGATAACGCGAATGCCAGCAGATGGTCAACAATATTCTTCTTTCTCTTGGAACGTTCAATGGATAGTCAACACGAAAGTGCCATCCACTGATGGTTTCTCTTTTTGTGCACGTTAGTACAACGCAACAAGGTGATGGTCAACAATACTCTTCTTTCTCTTTTTGGCGACCATACATCAATTTTGATGGTAACCAGGTGAGAGAATTCTTCGCATGGTACTTTCAAGAATATGGAGTATGGTGTAGGTAAACCAAACCAATAACTGTTACTTTGCCGCTCAATGATTAAGCACGCTTCGTTGTTCAATAAGAATAGCTAGCAGGCATTGTATGGCTGACAAGGACGGGCGGCATCCGGTAACGTAGCAAGGGTGTTCGTCCTCATATATCAGAGTTCGATGCCTAGGATCGATACGTACATTATGCCTTATTTAAGCAAAATACACGTTTAATTCCGAAACATACGTCCGTACTTCGTGAGACGATAGAACTGCATGCTTGTGTGTGACACGAGTGGGTGTTTGTCCTCTTGTACTGTACATTGATGAAAGAATCCTAATTCTTAATCAACTTGAAACAGTATAATTGAATTAAAGTAAACAGTAAATTGAAGCTAATTAAGTTAATTGTAACACATAAATTACAAGAATTTAATACAGACTTCTAAAAATCAACCTAATGGGAAACTATTCGCAACATGTAATTATTCACAAGAACTTAATATGTATCAAGGCCTAAACAAAATTACATTGCAATGGTTGCATTAAGTAGAGAAAGAAATAAAAGTTGCAATTGCATTCTTCACTATTTTGCATTCCTGTGTATTGCTCGACGAGTAGTGGCCCTTCAAAGACCAACCCAAAACCAACCATTTTCTTTTTACAACTGACAAGGCAAAGAGAAAACAATCCAAGGGATAATAAAAAGAAAAGAAAATATTTCGCCATCAGAACCATTCGGTTTTAGAATGTCGAATCAATTAGAGCTCATCAAGGTTTCCAGACCGTTTAGGGCCAGTCGGTGCCTCTCGCTTTAGTGGGCCTCATCATTCGGCAACAAGAAAACTCAACGCTCACATTTTACTGACTTGCCTTCTGCAATAAAAGCAATCTAAAACCTTCTGCAATAAAAGCAATCCAAAACATAGTGCCAAGCTCACCTTATGGACCACTGGTCCAAGAGTAGAAAACAAACCAAGAGAGCCAAGAGGATAAGGGAGGGGCAGCATTGGGAATGAATAGGCCAAGAGAGAGGCACAAGCTGAGCGCCTTCTTCCTTAAAAGCAAACACCAGCATCCACCCCCCCCCCCCTTCATCTCTCAGTCGAGAGACCACCCACGACAAGCTGAGCAAAGAGCCAACATTGTCTTACTCAGCAAATCCCAAAGCCAAGCCGAACACCACCATCACCCACAACCAATCACAGAGAGGAGGCAAGGAAGAGAAACGGAGAAGAGGAGCTATGGAAGTAGAGCAAGACGAAGGAGAGGAGCGAGGATCACAGACGACATTTCGGGCCGACCACAACAACAAGACGACACTGTCGGTAGCAACACAAAAAGGTCGTCCCCATCGCCAGGCACGTGAGGACCACACCAAGGCCATCGCAAATGCCACCCATAGCTCCATTGTTTTCAGCCCGACAACAAGTAGGCCAAAACAGTCTCCCCTAAATCTCTTTTCCTTTTTTTCGTCAATAGCACAACAACACTGCAAGGCCCACACATCACACACCAGCACAACTAGCTGAGCAAGGTGGCCAAGGAAGAGGAGACCACCCAATCACAGCCGGCATGGCTACCATGCCACCAGTCGTGAGCCTATAGACACCACTGCATGCCCTTGAAGGGGAAGACATACTCCCTAGCACGCACATCCCCTATCGAGTTCTGTCACAACAGCGACAATGAGCATTCCCAAAACCATGCATGGTAAAGAATAGAGCAAGGAAAAATAGTAGCTAAATCAAATACATAAAGTAAAGTGGAAAGGAGGAATGGACCGTCCTGGTAGGAGTGGAAGTAGAGGTGAGGTGAACTGGTGGAGCTGAGGAACTGTGAAAGGAGTAGTTGAATTGATTGCATGGCGCTTGACCACGACCAAGCTGAACCCTAAGACCCGAACCGTCGGCACCAAGGCTGAGAGCCAAGGTAGATCCAAAGCGCAGAGCCGAAGGGGGAGAGCTCGACGCCATTGGCAAGCAACCACCGGTTGCGAGACCAGTGGAGCATCCCCAAAGACTCACCTGTAAAACCAAACCACACCACTGAAGAATTGGAGAATAGAGGGGAGGAACTTAAGGGAAGACACCACAAGGACTCACCAGAAGCCTAGATCGGCCAGTGCAACCGCAGCCCAAAGCCCAAGCCAAACCCTAGCCTCGAACCAGGGAAGGGCAACCATGCGAAGCTGAGGAGAGGTAAAGGGGAAAAATAGTAGATCCGATGAGAGGGAGCCAAGGGAGGCAAGCTGAGGGGAGGTGGCGCCCCAGGAGCACCCATGGCGGCGGTAGCAAGTAGATCGGGGGAGAACCATGGGACGTAAACTGAGGGGTGGCAGCATACCAAGAACACCCATGGCGATGTTGGCATATAGATGGGGGGCCATCGGCGGCGCATAGGGGCCGAAGCCGAACAGATCGAGCGGAATCTGAACCGGGAGAGGAGGTGAAGCCAAGAGGGGACAAAGAGTAGGAGAGGGAAGGGGAGAGGAGTGCATGTGGTGCGTGTTATGTAGGTGCGTGCATGCATGTACGTGGGCTGCATGCATCATGCATGTGCTGGGCCGGCTGAAGGAGCGGGCTGGGTCAGTGTGTCGTGTGTGTGTGTGAGTGGGTCGCGTGCATGTGTTGGGCCGGCCAGGAGTACGGGCCATGTTAGTAGGCCATGTGTGTGTATTGGGCCGACCGGGAGGGTGAGTTGAGCCAATCAGCCAATGGGCTACATAAGTCAAATTGGCAATTGCCTGACCATGGAAAATGAGAGGGAGAGTCGAAAAATTAATCCCGGGGGAAGACACTTACCTCACCAAATGAACAAAAAAAATTTAGTAAATGAAATCAGTTAGAAACTGAATAGGAAGGGACTGACTATATAAAACTTCATAAATCAACCCAAATTATTAAGTATATTTTTTAGTTATGCTTCTGCCTTATAAATGTAGAAGACTGCTAGATCATGTGATGGTCATGCATTTTGTTGATGATGAATAATTATTATTTGGTTTTATTAAAATTTGCATTCATGAAAGTTCTGGTCGATGCACTTCAGTGGTTGAGTTTTCAAGATGACAAAATGACCACGTCTCGTAGTTTGATCTATCTTCTGATGGATGGTCCGATCGGTAGGTCTGAACAACAGACTTTGACCATGGCAGACTTTGACCACGGCAGATTTCAATCATGTTCGACATTGACCAAGTCCAGTTTCGATCATGGCAGACTTCGACTATGTCCAACTTCGACCACATCTGGTTTTGACCGTGTCAGACTTCAACCACGTCCAATTTCGATCATGGTGACCACATCCGACTTCGACCACGTCCGGCTTTGACCACGGTAGAATGACCATGACAGGTCATCATAGATTTCGACCTTGAACAGTGAACCAGTCGTAAGCAATATTTAACTAGTCATAAGCGATAGTGAACCGGTTGGAGGTCGTAAGGTGATCTGCTATACTAATCAGTTGATGGTCAAAGCTACAGTACTTTCCATGGTTGTTGAAACGGTACCTGGTTGATACTCGATAGTCGTAGACTTTACTGGTCGATACTCCATAGTCGTAGATTTTACTGGTCGATACTTGGTAGTCTTAGACTTTATGATTGGTAGTCATAGATTTTACTGGTTGGTAGTCATAGATTTTACTGGTCGGTAGTCTTAGACTTTACGATCGGTAGTCATGGATTTTACTGGTCGGTAGTCATAGACTTTACTGGTTAGTGTTCTTAGACTTGTGATCGGTAGTCGTAAACTTTGCAGTCGAAAGTCAAAAACTTTGTGATCGATTGATGTAGGCTTCACGGTCTGTATTCGTAGACTTCATGGTTGGTATGAGTGCTTTAATTCTTGTGATCATCGAGTACCTTGAGTACTCATGTTGGGTCAGTGGTTGACTGATCTGTGCATGGCGGTCGGTGGTCGTTGCTACAGTACCAGGTAGGTACTAGGTGGTCGTAGCGGTTATCGATGGTACAGTACGCAGTTGGTTCTCGATAATCGATGGTGCGGTTACTAGTTGATGGTCATAGTCATAGACAGGGAGTGCTCGATGCCTATGATTCCCGAGTGTTCAGAGCAATAAGAATTCCCGAGTACTTATGGTTTTAAGTACTCGATGAGCTAGTGACTGGTCCATACACACCGATTGTAACCGGTCGAAATGAGTGGTCTGAAGTTGGTGTTTTAGAAAGCGATGAAATTTGTGGTCGTGGATGACCTAGTTGGTGTTGAGTGATGGTTAAAGGTGTTGTTTAAGTGTGTGGACTGATGATGGTCAAGTTGGGGAGAATTTGTGCCAAGAAAACGTTCTTTGGTCTTTGATGTGCAGGGTGGCGTGGAGACGGTTATGGTCGGTGATAAGGACCGGGACTAGGATAGGGAAATATGAGGTCCAGGCGGTCGAGGATGTCACATGAGGCGGTCGGGCTCACGTTGGAATACATGGAGATCAAAGGTGATGATGTGTGGAGAAGATACGGGAGGTGCGGTCTCAGAGGCTTCAACACGTGAGGATCATGCATGGAGAAGATATGGGAGGTGCGTTCCTGAAGGCTTCGACACGTGATGATGATGCATGATGAAGATATAGGAGGTGCTGTTCTGGAGGCTTTGTCATGTGATGGGATTGGAAATGTTATGGAAGGAGTCTCTAACAGGAAGGATTAGAGATATTAGAAAACCCGTATTTGGAAGGGGTTTCGGGTCCCTTGATTTTTGAAAGAGATAGGATTGCGTGTCCAGGTTGTTAAGGACACAGTTTGAGATATCCGTATTTGAGGTGAACACGGTTTAGGGATGTAGCATATCAAAGCAGGTAGACGCTAAGGGTTTTAGTCGGGGCTTCGAGGAAGCTTTTTGTGCTAGGGTTTTTAGGGATGATGTGAGGGTGCTTTGTAGCCACTAAAATAATATAGAAGTAAAATATCAAATCTGTTCTCAAAGAAAGTAATCGCCACTGACGTTGTCTCAATCGAAGCACCATGAGTTTTTTGAGTATCGCTTTCTTATGTTCTCGTCGGTGTGCTATCGCATCACGATTGAGCGATCTATGAGCACGGTGTCTTCGGTCGTCAGTCAATCCAACCAATCAAATCACGATATTGTCTTTAGCTTGTTCTTGTTCAAGCATTTGAAGCGAACGAGAGGATGAAGCATTTGAGTGGTCAAAGCGATCGAGATTTTCGAGTGGAAGAAGATTTCGACTATCATGTAAAGGAGGTTAAGCGAGCAGTCGAATAACTTGCGGTCAAAATCTACATCCAGTAATCTAGATTGCTTTTCTTCTGGTTTGAGATTTGTTTTTTTAGATATCAAAAGGCGGAGGCAATCATTCACCCCTTTGATTGTGACATACGATCATACAAGTGGTATAAGCTCAACCAGAGATAGCGGATCTAGTCTAAGTTGACACCGAGAGTTACTAGACTACACAGGCAAGCTCGTTCTTGATCATTCACATAATTATATTAAATGACAAAAAATATATTCTTGTACCATTGAAACTATATGTGCATCAAAATTGTATTTCAAAACTAAACCGGATAAAAGAAATGAAAGAAAGAGACATGAGAAAGAAGCAATTTAGCTGAGAAGAGCAGCTAGGTTGCAAGAGTAACTATTAGGATGGCAAAGGAGGCCCTACGCAGGAAAGAGAGGAAAGGTGTGACCATTTACATATGGCTAGAATATAAGGACCAACAAACTCTCACTCGGAAAGGGGTCGTACTTAAGTGCCATCTATATTCTTGTTTTTGACGGGCAGAAAATGCTACCCTGCGTTACCATTTTCTCTACAATGGGTGTAATGAGTGGAGGAACCCAGGACTGGTAATGCAAATCCAAAAGTGGGGGATCCGAGACGTATATATTAATGCATGTGGAGTATTGGGTGAAGGGATAACCGGCCCAACCAACATGTATTTGAGGTCGGTGGGTACCGGGTGAGGGTAAGAAACTGCCCCGGGTCACCAACGGAAAATATTTGGGTGGAGATTTAATAACGTAACATAGAAAAATGTTCTGTACTCTAAACTTGGCACCGCGTCAAAGGAATGCAGGTTACCTAGTTTCAAGAGAGCTCGGAGTAGTTATGGGTACAGTAATACATGCCTACGCAGCGCTATATGTAAAATCATCAATTCATACATGTCTCCTGGATTGGAGAACGTGGAGACCACTAGGGGCCTTTCTTCTCACCTGGTGACTAGTAGTCTTTTTATTAATTAAAATTTGCAACTTAATTTGGTAAAGTAATTTCCTGAAAAGAGACGATTCTAGAACTTGTGATAAAGAAACAAAGAAGAATCATACAGTGCATCTTTGCGAATATTGCTTGCTGAGTACACTAGTACTCACCCTTGCTATTCCTTTCTTTGTTAGACCCCAGTCCGACCGGGGAGTACCCTGAGTAGGATACGGGATATTGAGGCCGCGTGGAATAAGGGCAATCATGCCGAGGATTAGGGTGAGGTAGACACCTTATACGGCGGATGGGATGAGTAGACATCTAGTGGAGTAGGATTAGCAAGGGATAGGGTTTAAATCCCTGTCTCTCCTTTGTAATTAAATAATTTGTAATCGAGACTATAGCCCTGTGTGGCTAACAACTATATAAGTGCACAGTTTCTATTTATTGCTTCTCTGCATGACTCTAGTAAGGATTTGATATTTGTTGGAGCGGAATTCTACCGGGCAAACAAATAGTAATATGTTACTTAAGTGTTATTACCCTGGAGTAATGACACAGGGCACCACAATTGTACTTTAAAAAAAAGTATGAATACCGGTTCTTTTTATTATCCTCCCATGCTGAAAACAGACTTGCTTTGGAGCTAGTTCGAGCAGCGGTAGACAAACTTAAAAAGTAAAATAAATTGCACAGTGTGTTTTTAAATTTGCACAAGTAGGTTGATTAGGTACACCCTAAACTTAGAAGTGGATATTTGTGTCTTCAAACTTGTATAAGTGGAAAATGAATAAAGGGACAAGAATGAAGCCAATAAAAAATACAATCAACTGAAGGAGAGAATTGAAAACTAATTCCTCTCCAATGGAGAGGTCCCAATTAAACTTTTTATGAAAGTTTTGTGCGGTAAATACCTGTGTACATAAGGATTTGCACGATCATTGACTACGTATGCTGCATGAACCCTAATTAATTAGCTATTGTTCTAGCACAAGGGAATCCCATTTTGGCATAACAAGTAATCCACTAATAGAAAATTAGCAAGATAGATCTCTTCTCCCGTGAATAATACTCCATGAAGAAACTAAGTATATGCTCTGCTCAGAATGCGATCTTAAAAAAATAAGAAGTCGGTAGGGGCACGCAAGTGTGATAACACTACACACACGCAGCGGCGAGCATCATACAACGTCTCTAGTCTCCAGGCCAGTGCAAAAGGGCAGCCAAGGTGGCCATGTCGTCCCCGTATCGATCGCCGTCACCTCCCTCCATTTGCTCCTGTTGCTGCGACTGCTGCATGGAGCCACCGGAGGCGTCGTCGTCATCCGGCGACGCGGCGGCTCCAGTGGACGGCCCTGGATTCTCACCAGCACCGCCCGGTGCAGCGGCGAGCGGCCGCCGATCGAACTGCTGCAGCGATCCCGATTTGGTGTACAGTCGACACAAGCTGAACTCGCTCCTCAGCTACAACAACGCAAGCTCACAAAACAAATTACATGGTGGTATAAATTAAGTTGCTCGGCTTGCACATACATACGAAATCATAAACTAACTAATGAATCGTGTGCAAATTGCAATTGCCGTGCGGGCTATTCCGCTGCTTGCATGGTGGGGTAGCGTATGGACGGATGTGGGCCTTCGTGACCATCTTGTTAATTGGCACTTGCTAAGAACCACACAGAATATGAAGCCTGGTTTTGCGAGTGGCTTTTGGACACTTATCCGGTGCCAAAAGAGACAGGCACAATCAAGTTGCTCCTGCCATATCTGTCTAATTTATATGGAGATGGACATGACATTGAGGCGTAGGCAGGTAGCTTTGGAAGATACTCCATACGCATGCCAATATCTACAACGGCAACGAAAGCAACGTCGTTCATTCATTTTCGAGTGTTACCTGAGGAGGAAGGTTTGGTGGTGCAGTGGCGTGGGCGCTGGATGAGGACCGGGCCCCGGCGGTCGCGCCGGCGGCATCGTACTGGAACGCCCTGTACTCGTTCATCTTCCACTTGGTCTTGATCCCCGACGGCGCGCGGCCGCGGTAGAACACCATGGTCTTCTTCATCCCGATGGGCCGGCGGCCGGTGGAGTAGACGGCCCCGGGCGTGCCCGCCGCCTTCCAGAACCCCGACGGCGTGGTCCTGCTCGGCCGGCCGCCCCGCGCCTCCCTCTCCTGCCGCGGGCAGAAGAAGAACCACGGCTCCCCCTCGCAGGCGCCGCCGCACAGCCTCTCGTGAATCTCTGCACGCAGGTAAGGTAACATGACGCCGCGCGCGAGTTAACGTAATGCACGCGCTTCGAAGACACGCACCGTACGCAGTAAATCCTACCTGAGAGCTGCCACGGGTCGACGGAGTAGACGTCGACGACGGGGATGACGCGCTCGATGTCGTCGCGGCGGCTGTCGAACTTGTTGCGGAGGTAGAAGCATATCAGCTCCTCCTCCGTCGGGTAGAAGCGGTACCCCGGAGGCATGCCGTCTGCCATGTCGACCCGCGCGCGTATATATGGCGGCGCCGTACTACCCGGTCGGCAAGGATCGACACGTTTCCGGAGGAAGCCCTAACTAAGCCGGCGCGTGTTGCGCTGCGGCGTTTCTAACCAGCCACTGCTGGTCATACATATGGAAGCATACGGCCGCCGGCCGGTGCGGCCTGTGTGATATGTACGTGGAGAGAGAGGCTAAGCCTGCAGGGAGCTGAGCTAAGGGAAGCAGCGAGGTGAGTGGTTTGGCTGGTGTGGTGAGCTTGATGAGGAAGGAGGTGTGAGTGCGTGTGCGTACGTATATATGGGGAAGCCCGCCGCGCGAGGTGGTTCATGGTTGACACGGGGGGACGACGCTCAGCTCAGCTGCTTGCGGGGGCGGCGAAATTTCTCATGGCGTGGTGGGACTG
This sequence comes from Dendrocalamus latiflorus, assembly GCA_017311315.1. NCBI lineage: Eukaryota > Viridiplantae > Streptophyta > Magnoliopsida > Poales > Poaceae > Dendrocalamus > Dendrocalamus latiflorus. The sequence goes on from CM029663.1 coordinate 8,884,915, forward strand.
GCTGATCGCTCGCAATCCAGGAGAGAGAGGCCAGGGGCGTGGTGCTTAATTTAGTGGGGAGACTTGGTCAGGGCTACTTCTCATCGCCTTCCTCACCTTTGCAATTTTAGATCTACTCATATTAACTTCTAAAAACTATATTTCTATAGTATATAGCTTTTAATTAGAGAGTCTTTTCAAATAGAGCCTACTAGTTGACTGCAATACACACTATAGTAATTTCATTTATAAAGCTCTCTACAAATCTTATTTGCAAGTTTCTCTCTCCGTATGGTTTTCTATAAGCTATTACTATTTCGGTTTTGCTATTGCACAGGCGGCTGAAATTTTTTTATCTCTCAATCACCTGAAGTTGCACTCTCAATCACTGAAATTGCAGCCCCCTTAAAAAAACACCTGCAACTTCAGGTGATACAAAGTGCAACTGAAGTTGCACTCTCAATCACCTGAAGTTGCAGCTCCTCTTCAAAAATCACTTGCAACTTCAGGTGATTCAGAGTGCAAATGAATTTGCACTCTTGATCACCTGAAGTTGCAGCTCCCCCTTTAAAAAATCACCTGCAACTTCAAGTGATTGAGAGTGCAACTTCAGGTGACTGAGAGATAAAAAATTTTCAGTCGCCTGTGCAATAGTCACTCCCTTACTATTTATAAGCAAAAGGCAAAAGCTATTTGTAAAAATCAATATAAATGAGTTCTCTGTAAGCTATTGCTATTTTTTTAAATGCCTTTACATGTACCTTTAATCCTGGAGAACAGAGGGGCTTAACTCGGTTTGCTTTCGGAATTGTTCCGGTGACCTACGAGCTGTTCCAACTTTCAACCGGTGGTTAGCACATGTTAGGTGATCTTTTTCTATGGATTTTCTAGGATCTGATCGTGTGACCTTTTAGAGCTGAGTTTCAAGATAGCAATGATATCCAATTGCCATGCAAGAAAAAAACCATCATTCTACATGTAAAAGCTTTTGCTGTTGAAGCGATATCTCTTGCAACTCTGCTATTCTTTGGATCACACATAATTCTTTATATTTGCTCATCTCTATTTCAAACTCAAGCATGTTTTCTCGGAACAGCTAGGTCTTGATAGTTTCGCTACTCTGCAAGGGTTAAAAAAAGAACAGATTTTTGCAGAAACACACCCACAAGTAGGATTGTTTGTCAACAATCCACTCGTGTCTTGAATTTCGTCGGTCACACACTCACAAGTTTTATGTGGTTGTAGATCTTCACCCATGATCAGTTGACTAGCTGACTGTCTGATGTGGCACTTACGTAACATTCTAGTATAGATCTGTTTATAACAACACACCCTAATAGGCCATCTCAACCCCCTAAACTCGAATCGCCATTTGCTACTCAACTCGACGACTCATGGACGATGCAATTTTAAGGTGATGCCCACCACTCGCTTTGGTTCTGGGTGGAGGAGATGGACTACTAGGGTGTGCTGTTATAAATGGATTCATGCTAAAATGCTACGCAAGCATCATGTGCCGGTCAACTAGCTTTAGGTGGAGATTTGAAACAACGTTAAACTTATGAATGTACCAGCTTTGGGTGGAGATTCGAAACAACGTTAAACTTATGGTTGTGAGTCTAACGAAATTCGTGATGTATGTGGATTTTTGCAAAAATCCCCAAAAAGAAACTGCAACAGTTTGCTCCATTACAAGGCTAGATTGAATAGGCATGGATTATAGACCAGGTACCTTCCGATGAACAAAGTTGACCGAGTGTCTTCTATGCTGCTTTGTGTTCTAGTGCCGACATAAGGACAATACACTACCCTTAAGAAAAAAAAAAGGGGCCAATACACTGGAAGTATTGTACTGGTACGAATTTTAGCACGGGCCACTTTCAGAGAATCTTACTCCTGGAGTAAGGTCATCCAGTCACCACTCTGGGATGGCTGTTGCGGCACATTAATGAGCTCTAGCCTTATTCGAATTGATTTAGACACACCTGTAGATGATGGGATGCCATAAACGGCCCAAAAATATGGTCCTTTCCTAGCTTGAGCTGCTCTATGCTTTGCAGTGTACGTTTGCTGTTTAAGCTTTTTCACGATATCGATATCGAAAAGAAGAAAGAAAAAAACTGAAATATGAGAGGAACTACTACTGAATCAACTACTGGAGATTGGGGAGAGACTAGCGATCCTCGAACATGTGAAAGAATAATATGAATTCTTCGATCCCAACGGTGACATGTAGAACACATGCACTGTTCGTAAATATGGCATTGTAGTTATTTTCTTTTTCAAATTTGGTTCATAGTTATCTATTTTTGTAAATTTAGCTCATTTTCTGAACTCGACAGTTATGACAGACAAGCTCGGCAGAACATATTGAGTTACTATAGCTCGGCAGGTCAAACGGCAGGTGAGTTGCCAAGCACCAATGGCTCGATATGCAATCAAATAGTGTTAATTAATCAATATATATTTTATAATTAGCACTAATTAAACATGATTAGTGGAGTGTGTCCTGCTGAGCATAATAAAGAGGCTAGATTTACAAAAAGGATCTAGATGTCAATTTTTTTAAAAAATAACTACAGTATTAAATATGTGAACAGCTAGGACACAGGTCCTATGTGCATACGAATTAAGACAAACATTTTGTCAGCCTCTGCTTGTACTTTATACATGTCAGACCCGTGATGCTTAAAAAAGAATGAGAAAAAAATGCTTAACAATACACATACAAAAAAGGGGACACCATGCTAGCTAATATGTTCGTGTGTATATCTTATGTTAAAAAGATAAACAACATTTTTGAGAGACCATTTACAAGGTTTAATATATGTTTGTGATAAACAATTGACACTTTGGTTAAGTTGAATTTCAAATTTGTAATTATTTCAGAAAATTCAGATTTCCAAGTTGTCGTCAGTGTTCCTAGTCAGACCGGCCTGTGAACAGTAGTTTGACCGGTGGTTCGATGTGATTGGATATTGGGTGGCGGTCCGATAGCTAGGGGGACAATTGATTTCTAGTTGGCTACTGTTTTTTATTTCAGAGCACGTGTTTTATAGTTAGGCTCGTGTGGTCCGACCAGATATGAGTGGCCGGTGTGAACGACATTGAAAATCCGGTCATGCCGGTGGACCAAGTAGACTGGCTAGTAGCTGGCAGTCTGACTAGGGCGGTCCGAATGGCCTAAGGAGAGCAGTCAGGCCAGTGCTTGTAGGCAGAGAACAAGTTGAGTTAGTTTGAAGTCGGTTCATGGCTTGGGAGTTACGAGGGTTTGTGTTGCATTGCATAATGCATGTGTTTGACTAATGTGAGTCAAGTACATTGAATTTATGCTCTATATGGTTGCTTGGTCTTTGGATGTGCATGTGGCTTAGAGGACATAGCGGTTGATGGCAATAGACCAGGGCTAGGTGAGGGAGCTGAGATTTGAGTGGTTGTGTAAGTTTGGGTGAGGCTACATTGCTCAAGTGGGAAGCACAGAGAAGACAAGGATCGTGAAGTGATAAGTTGGTGCATGTGGTGCGTCAAGTGATGAGGCCGATGAACGTAGAGACGGTTCTGAGGAGTTCAAATGCATGAAGACGTGATGGCTAGTCATTAAACACTACGGGATACGCGTAAAAGCATGTGAAATGCTTTGAAGTGAAGGTGGAGACGGAGTTAAGGGAAGGTGCCTGGAAGTTTCGTCGAGGGTATTTTAATAGTTGACCAAATACTGGATTGGTGCCTTTATCAAAATCATGGCATGGAGAGGCACAAAGGAAAAGTGGTTTAGGTCAAAAAGAGCTGGAATTGACAAGTGGATTAGTCAGTAAAGAGTTAATGGAATGGGTCTTGTAAACGTTTTGAGAAGTGTGTGTGAGTGTGTAAAACCATGTTAGTAGGGTTGATGGATTTCCATGGTAGACTTAATGGGTTGGAACCATTAGGGTTATTGCTGGTTATTTAGAGGGGGACGAGAGGATGTGGTAGATCTAATAATTCTAGATTTTAGTTTTTGCTCTACCACCTTGTTTCCTTTTATGGTTGAGAGAGAGAACTTGAGAGAGGAAATAGTGGTGCTTGGGCTGCACCTTGTAATTATTTATGAGTATATAAATCTCATCCTCTATTGAAATATATCAAAGTTTTATCTCAATCATGTTCTTTTTTGCGTTCTTGCTTGGTTTTGTTTATTCTTAAGCTAGATTTGTGATTCCATTTCGTGGGGGTTCTAGCCCAATCTCTTTCCTAAATTACCTTGCTAGGACATACAAGAATAGATCTGGACGACCTCATGTCTTAGATCCTCATGAGCAAGAAGTAATTTAAGTTTTAGGGTTTTAGGTGTTCTTGTGAACTAGATTCGATTCTCTTCAATTTGGTGAACGCGATCCAAAGAACCTTGTGATTATTGGTTTATGTTCCTATTATCTTGAACAAGTATCATGCAAAACTTAGAAGTGTTTGGATGAGAATTGGCTTTTGACTCGAGAGGTTTTTCAGGTCTAGGAACAGGGGACCAGTTGGACCGACCCTCGACCTGTGGTTAGACTGGCCTACCGGTGTGACCTGTCTTAGGCTAGCAGTTGTACCGCCCCTCAATGATGGTATGATCAGCCTTGTGCAGCAGGTTGCTGATTTTGTTTGCTCTTGTTTCTAGTTTTGTTTTGCTTAGCCTAGTTAGTGTAATCTAAACTTGGTGACTATCTTAGTCACTCAAATGAAGATTTTGAATACCTTAGTGGAAAATGTTTCAGGAATCATTCACCCCTTGATTGCTGACATCCATTCTACAAGTGATATTAGAGCCTAGTTAAGCTCTTTCTCGTATATCTTAACTGGTTTTAAGAACCATGGCATCAAACAGGTATTCCACAAAGCCACATGTCTTTGATGGGGTTAATTTCGCTTATTTGAAGGCGAGGATGGTACATACATTCAAGCCCAAGGCTATACAATCTGGGTAAAGGTGAAGAGTTTCTATGTTGTCCCTACTGATGATCAAATTACTCTGGCAAATCTTCTGGATATGGAGGAAAACAACAAGGCTAGGAACCTCCTGATTCAGGGACTCGGTAGAAATGAGTTTGATCATCTCATATCACTTTGGTAAACGATATCTGGCAGACTCTCACTGATTAACATGAGGGCTTTACAACTATCAAGGAGGTGCATTAGAACCAATTCAAGAAAGAATACCAGAAGTTTGAGATGAGACATCGGGAGTCTTTGGATGAGTTCTTTGCTTGCTTTCATAAGATCCTTAGTAATTTGTGTGCTATCCATGTGGTCTATCTTGACTTTGAAAATGCATGTCAAGTCCTTTGGGCCTTGGACATATTGGTTTTGGAGATGAAAGTCTATCAATGACACTGATGTCATGAGCGAACTCACCTTGGATATGCTTTACTCAAGTTTGAAGACTCATGAGATCGACTTACTTTCTCGTAAGAATAAGTTAGAGTCGATGGCACTTGTGATTGACCCCGCTAAGAGTCCTTCTTCTGGCCCAGTTGAATTTGCTTCTTCTGAATCTCTTTATATGCCTTACACGCTATGAGTGATGACCAGCTTGAGTAAATTCCTAAGAATGACGTAGCCCTCCTATCCACCAAGTTCGCTAGAGCCTTAAACACAATGAGGATAAGGAAGAGAGGAGGATGAGCTTCTATCCGGTGCTTCAAGTGTGGCAATCTCAACCACATTAGAGCGTATTGCCCCTAAGCTCAAGGGTAAAGAGGAGAAGGAGTATCGCAGATATTCACCACCTCGGGATGCCAAGTTGAAGAAGCACAACTACCGCAAGGTAGTTCATCGAGTCATCGAGCAACTTGACTTGGGTGACTTGGGACTTGGGGACCGAGGAGGAGGATGAGCTGTGAGGTAAGAAGAAGGCAGATGACTTCACCGGCATGTGCTTTATGGCGAGCACCTACGCATCTCTAAAGAGGATGATCTCTACAGTGACCTTGATAAGGTAAAGCTCACATACAATGAGATATCGCATGTTGTAGTTCGCCTAGATGATGAGCTTAGAAAATGCAAAAAGAAAATAAAGAATCATGATTTCTTGGCTGAGAGCTTGAATGCTGAAACTGCTTGGCTTAGATCCTTAATTCCTGATGATGATAATTGTGAATCTTGTCTAGTGTTGCACTCTGAGTTAGACAAGCGAAGGACCATTTATTCTGATATTGCTAGTTAGATTAGAGTAGCATTGGATAAAATTGAGAATATGAAAGCATGCTTTACTCTTGGTATCATTGTACATGCTTATGTTGTTGATGAGTTGCTAGTCACTAGAAATAATAACCTTACCAAAGTGAAAGTTATTCTTCTTATTGGTTCCTTAGTGTATGCTTCTCATGCTAAACAACTCAAATATGCTAATAATCAAATTGTACAACTCAAATCTAGCAACTCTTCTGTGTGCTTAGAAGCTGGCGACATAAATGCCATTGACTTGTCTTGATCTAAGTGTGCTTTGCTATATTTGAAGCTTAATAGTACCATGAGAAAAATTACTGAATTAACTATTGAAATGCTTCACTCTAGGACTCTCTCATGCTCAAATTATTCTAAATTAACTGCTAAAATAAAACATTAACTTAAAATCTAAATGGCTAGACTGCTAAAAAAAGTTGCTGCATTGTCTGCATCTAAAAAGTCTAATCCTATTGCATCCATTACATGTGCATTCTGTGTTGAGAAAGGTTAGAATATAGATGAGATGCATGAGGTATTCATAGTCAAGCTTGATTAGTAGCTTACGGGAGTTGGAGAAGCCACTTGTGTATCTTGCGAGTCTCTTAAGGTTGATGTAGCAGTATATAAGGAGTGAAATGTTAGATCGGCGAAGAAGAGTGAGCGGAGATATCCTCGTCATCCTCCTAAACCACCAAAAATGGGTTCGTGGTGTTGGAAACACGTCATACACACGACATCATAATTGTTCCGCTACCGTGTCATCACCGTCTTCTTTCTTCTCTCTATTTTCCTCTACTTGGCTGAGAAGAAGAACGGTGCAAGTCGGTGATGTGCATTCATGGTCCGACTAAACCAATCCACCATTCTGACCCAAGTTGCACCTGCCAAACTCGAGTCTGAGTGAACCATGCACCGTGCCTACGCCAGCCACACACCTTAGCCCGACTCTCGTACAACCCCCAACTCCCGAATTCAGCTGCCTAGCTCACCGGTTAGTGCCAACGTCGAAGCTTTACATCGCCTCTACCACCTTGCCAGCCCCGCACCATCACCCTGTGCCAATGTCACTTTAACTCCATGCGATGACTTCTGCGCCACCACATGCTAGTTAGCCCACGAGATGCGTGCGCTCATCCACGCTGATGCCCACACACCATCTCTACATTTCACCGTGCCCTATGTGCACCACCTTCAAGTAGCTATAAAGCCAAAGTAGTAGTGGTTGCCAGCTCTTTTTTCCTTCCCCTTCACACCCTGAAGCTAACCGCACCATCATCAATGCCATCATTGCCTCAAAATCCAACAGAGCCGTCCACTTTCTCTGCCACCACCATGTAAAACCATAAAATTCCTCCTCTCCCTTGCCTCTTCCTCAAAACTAAGCTCGTTGTTGTGTTCCCCTCTTCTTGGCAATCATAGTAGTGCCCTCGCCTTCATGGAAGACCACCGGAGCCATCATCGGAACTAGTCGAGCCACTGGCCATGTCACCACCACCAATCCTTCGCCTCCATCTTTCCCTTCCCTCACCATCCACGTCATGAGGTGCGCCTCAACATGCCATTGCCAAATTTCACCTCCATCGACTACCATGTCCATCGTACTCAGCCACCACCGAGCTTCACCTCATCGCCATAATCGCTATCACCACCAACCTTCCACACTACACCCAAGCCAAACCATCCTCACCAAAAGACTCCCATGTCTACTCCGTGCTCATGCACTGCTATTTTCATAGAAGACCACCAAAGCTCACCACCGGTGAGTTTCCCCCTTTCCACGGCCATCACCCTTGCTCTACCTTTTTTTGACCACCCCAGTTTGAAGAATCTAGCCTTACCATTATGTGTTAATGCTTAGTTTTGGCAATTGATGACAACCATTTATGGAACCAACATTTTCCTTGAGTTTGTGAAAAGCTTAGGTTCTGTGGTGATAGAAGACTTGGGATCGCTTCATGTGTTGAAGATTATCAAGTCAACGTTCGGGATAGAAGATGGCTTCATGAGTTAAAGGCCGTAAAGAAGAGGATACATCATGTATTGATGCACATAAAAATCCCGAAGAGGAGATGATCATAGTTAATCATTAACTCAAGAGAAGACATGTTATGCATTGATGGAGGGCAAGTGAAGGATGCATCATGTGTTGATGCATATTAAGATAAGGACTCGGACTTGAAATGAAGATGTTGGTCACCAAGCTTCAAGAATATGCTCAAGGCAAAGTATAACTAGCTAGACTAAAGATGTATTCCTAATCTTTTACTAGTCTTGGTGTTTGGTTGGAAGACCGGATTGATAATATAAGAGTATTATACTATTAAGAGGGGTCATATCTAGTAACTTGAGTCTCATCATATGTTGATAGCTCAATCTCATTTGCTCTAGCTCTCTTATGGCATAATGCTTTTGATTTGAGAATATCTTTTGCAAATCGTTGTAGCTCATGCATAATCCTTGTGACATGTGCTTAGATTTTTGAATGTGTTTTGTAAATAGTTTAAGCTCATGCACATTTCTTGTAGCATGTGACTTAGTTTTGCGAATGTATTTTACAAACGAGTTGAGTCAATGTACACAATCCTTGTGTCATGATTCTAACGTATGCAAATATGTTTTGCTACTAGGTGTGAATCATGCTTTGATCATTCTGTACATAGTACTATAATTTACAAATGTGCAAATTGGTTGAAGCATATGCACTCTTGTCTTTGCTGGAAAATACAAGGTGGTATGACCGCACTGTGTATGGCAGTAGGACCGGGGCGGTCAAACTGACTCTGTGTGAGCAGTCAAATCGACCTCCAATAGTACCAGCCTCAGTGCAGTGGTATGATCGAGGGATCAGATTGGCTCTGTGTGAGTGGTCAAACTAGTCACCAGTATTACTAGCTCTATGTGAGCAGTCTGATTGGACTTGCGATACTACTGGGCATTTGTTGCTCGTAGGTATTTTCAGAGAGCACCATTTTCTGGGTTGTGCTTAGAGTGGTCAGACTGGCCTGCATGGTTGTCTGACCGGTGAGTAGTCTGACCGTCCTTTATGAGGGTGGTCAAATCGGCCAAGGTTGGTAACGACTAGTTTTCTAGCCGGTGCGAAGGTCGCAGTAGTACCAGCCCCCGCATGGTGGTACTTTCAAATTTTGGCTGATTTTTATTTCAATGGCTAGTTTCTTAATGTGAGGTACAAATACCCCCTTGTGGCCAGTTGTGAAGGCTAATTCTACATTCCATTGTTCACTATTGAGCTAGTGTGAGGTTCTCCACTCAATTGTGCATGTGTTGTATCTTGTAATTAAAGAGAGAAGTCTAGTTACATGTGTTGCACCTTGTGAGCAAGGAGAGAGGCCTCTAGTTGCATGTGTTGCATTTAGAGGTAGATTTTGTATTCACTTCAGCTTGTGCATTCGTTGTAGACTATGGCAGATCGATAAGTCTCCAAATACCATGGTAAAAAGGGATCATGTCAAATTGTGATTTGCTTTCTTGTGCTCAAATTTACATACTTGAAATTTATATTATTAGAAATTAAATTAATTGCTTGTCACTCTAGGATTACAACCTTGACATAGACTTAGAAAGTTGGTGCCCTTAGGTAAATTTACATAATTTAGACCTTATTTGTGCAAAACCAATTTAATTTACATTTTCACATTATAAACATAGTTTTAGCCAAAGAGAAGTTTAAAAGCGCTTATTCACCCCCCCTCACCCTTATACAGTCCTCGTCGTCCTCCCAAACCACCCAAAATGGGTTCATGATGCCCGGGAACACTTCATGCGCATAACATCATCGTCATTCCGCCATCGTGTTGCTGTCATCGTCTTTTTTCTTCTCTTTGTTTTCCTTTGCTCAGCTGAGAAGAAGAACAATGTTGGTTAGTATTGTGCATTTGTGGTTTGAACAAACCAATCCACTGCACCAGACCTGAGCCGCACGTGTCGAACTCAAGTCCGACTGAGCTGTGCACACATGATCGAGCCAGACCATCTTGCACCGAGTCAAACTGGACCCAAACTAGTTTTAGACTTAGTCCAACCTAAGTCAAACCCGTTTAGTCCGAGTCCAACCTGATTCCCATTGATTCAACTCGATTTAGTCTGGTTTAGAACCGATTTGCATAGTTCCATGTCGTTTTCCCCAAGTTAGCACCGGTTCTACATAGTAGACTAACCCTAGACTCCAGTAAACCCCCCAAACATCATTTTCACCCTCCATCTCCAAATTCAAATCTTTCCAAAGCCGATTCTTCATCGGTTTCCCCTTCTGATAACTTTTAGGCTCCATTTTCCCCTTTTCTTTTAGTAGTGTTTTATTTGCAAGCGGTGTACCTCTACAATAGGCTTGTTTGGCTTATTCATATGTGTGTGCTAGATTATGGCCAAGAAGCCCTTAGGACAATTGGAACTAGAATTGATAGCCTTGAAGCCTAAAAAGGAGCGAGCGCCAACTATGAGGCGCGAGGCAAGCAATGTTCCTTGATCATGTTGAATTTTGATTAGTTGGGTTATATTACGTATGGGTTAGTTTTTGTATTTTTTTTATTAATACTATTTGTTATCAATTACTTTTAATGATCATGTTTAAGTAATTAATGTATTAATTACATTATTTACTTGCCATCCTTGATAATAATCTGATCTAATTTTCCTTAATAAACTTAGAGCTAGTATATCATACTTTAGATTAACATAGTAGTGGAGAAATAATAATTACAATCACTTACCACCTGCCGTCCACCATCATGAGTTGATGTATCAGGACTTATACATGAAATGAATCATGATGTTTATGTTGGATCACTCGCTGAGATTGATGTTTTGGAAATGCTGGCTGAGGGCAAGGATTAGGCAACTAGTTGGCTACATCCTATGCTTTTTTTGGTCAACATGATGGTTGTTTGGATGTCTCGTCCGAAGCATATAAAAACTAAAATCTTATGCCATGAAATTGACATGATTGCTACCCATTCACGGGACCAAAAAATTAGACTTAGCCTACTACATTATTCCACTTCGTTGAGCCTACAGGAGAATGCTTGATTTCAGCAGTTGAGGGTGAGTCAAAGTGAACTTTCGAGTGCCACTTGCTGAGATACATAACGGTAGAACCCATGTAAGCAGTCAGCAGATGACATACAGTAGGCTTGGTGTGACCCTGACTGCTAGGGTCGCTTTGATGTCTACTGGGTAGAAACTGGTGTTTTGGGGTTCTCTAACAGTTCTGTTGTCTCGGCTCCGTACAAGTCATGGATATCGTGTGGATAAAACTGAGCACTATCTGTAGAGATTAAATCAAATAATTCAAATGCATTGCGTGGTGGGCCGACAGGAGCGCGACGTGTGGTGAGGTGGTGGGCCAGCGGTTCCTAAGACAATCATAGCACCGTACCAACTCAAAGTTCCTGTGTTATCACTATTTTATTTGCTCTTTATTTCACTATCGTATTTTACATGATATTGTTATTCTTTTTCACTTTGTGTAAGTACCATATGGAGCATGTAGTCCAACTATTTGTTGTCTTGTGTACATTGTTTTATAAATAACTAGCATCACGACGGCAAAAATATTGTATCGGTCACAGTTTAGGCATGGGACTACCTGAGTCCACTGCTAGGGACAGCCCTCGTACAGAATAGAGTATTCGATGATGGATCTGTACGGTCCGTAGGGGCGACCGATACTTAGTAGGTCAGGGGTTTCGTTTCTCAGGAGACCTAACGATTCTGCTCTTCTAGAACACGGTGTTCTAGTAGTGACTGTCGATGTTGGAGTATTCAGGGCGAAGTCACACTCTAGATAAAGTAGACTTTAGCTTAGAATATAAAAAATATATATAGTATACAGTTCGGGTAAATTCAGTCCAGTTTAGGTAATATTTTTATGATCCAGCTCAAACAGCCTAGATTATTCCACCACTGAGCTCGGAGCGTAATCAAATCCTGACTCTGCCACTATGAGTATCCCTCTTTTTAGATAAAGGATATAAAATCCGGCCTCTATATCCACGTGGGATATACGCAGCCAAAAGATACACGAGCTCTTAGGCTCAAAGCCTCAAAACTGAGGGGCAAAAAACAATAGCAATGAAAGCTTAAGGACTAAAAAAACTAGAAAGACTAAGCTTCAGCACTTTTACTCCGTCCTTGCTTTCAACAAGTCCCTATCCTCATCCGACTGAGCCATCCAAACTACGGTCTGTTTTGCGTGAAGATGGACCTCCGAGGCGACGTCTCCAAGGAGGCGACTAGAGTCGCCGACGCCGCCCGCCGCACCGAGGCAAGGTTTTCACCTGGAGATCAGTAACATGAGAGCTATGGAGTGCAACGACAATACCTCCAGGAAGGATAATGGCGCCCGAAGGCGTCATTGCTGTCGAGACCGGTAAGATCACCGGTAAGGCTTTCGCCAGCACCTCCATAGCACCCCACGCACTACCCACATACAAAAAAGACCACCACCAACACACCGGAATCCTGCACGCCTCAAGGCCATGGCATAGCCACCCTTGAACTCCACAACGAGCCGCTTCCTGTAATGCCCGCCACTGTAGAAACCACTATGCGACGCTTAAGCGCCACCACTGAGCAGATCCAGGAACATGAGCCACAGGTCAAGCCTACAGCAAAACAACGGAAGAGCTTGACGAGGATCTTCCTGAACGCCTTACGGAGCCTGCACGGCATGCGGAACACCACTGCCTTCTTGCTCTCGGCCACATCCATCTGGAAGGCGGAGTTGATGTAGAGGTCCTTGAGGACGCTCTTGAGCTCCTGGTTGCCAATCTCTAGGTCAAAGAACGCATGCGCGATGGAGTCCTCAAACTCCGAGGGCACGAGGCCCTTGATCTTCTGGATCTTCCTCCTCGCCGTGAACAAGGTGCCTTCTTCCTTACTTTCTTCGCCACTGACAGATTGGATAAGATGCACCGTAAGGTCATCTGAGCTGCTCCAGTTGTGCAGCCGCAATCTGGCCAGTACATCTTGGGATATTGCCTCATCAAAAGTGCATCTTGCAAAGAGATTCTTCATCTTCTCCTCATCATTCTCACTCCATGGAACTGCTTCTATGCATGTCAAACACGATTCAATTCCTTGGTCAAACATGATTGAGGAAGATACCTCGAGCACATCGATGGCCCGTGACACGCCAGCAGCAGCAAGCCGCCGCACTGGATCAGGCTCGTACATGAGCTCCACCGCCGCCCTGAAAGCCTCCACATTCTCCACGCTGTCCACCTCAATCCTCTTCCCGCTACCACCGCCGGCCGCGGAGCCCTCGCCCGGAGCCACGGTGGCAAAGAAGGTGCTACTAACACACAGCACCCTGGAGTCTAGCTCCATCACCACCCACCTCCCGTCCCTCCCTCGAAGAAAAAGCCTCAGATCCATCGCTCCATTGTCCCCATCATCCTCCCCCGCGGCAACCAAGGGCGCCACCGCCGCCTGCTCCCGCTTCAACAGGACCACGTCCTCCACGTCCTCCGCGGGCGGCAACGGCGGGAGGGGAAGCGGAAGCGGAGGCGGGAACGAGTCGTCGGGGTCGATGGGAGAGACACGGCTGGGGGACAGGATGCGACGGGAGTCAATGAGCCCACCGAGGCCGGCCAGCCTGGACGACGTCAGCGGCGTGGCCCTCGCCCAGCCCCGCACCGACGCCGGCCGCCCACAACCCCTGCGCTTCAAACCACGTGCGGTCGCCACATCGACTCCGGCCAGATCCATCACGGAAGTGCAGATCCGAGCCGCTCCGGGAGATCCACACCACCACGAGACGGTTGCGAGAGGCTGAAAAAGCCCTGCCGTCGCCCTCTTTGCGTCCACCGGAGACCGGTGGCGCGCTCCGGCGACGGCGAGGAGGAGGGATCCGGACGGGGGGTGGGAGGTGAAGGGACGGGGGGTCAATTAATTGGAAGATGCGAAGGAAAGGAAGTTTTCGGAATTCATTGTGGGCCTGAGTATCCCTCTTAAAAGTGTAAAATATCACCCTTGTGACTTCCGGCTTGGGAAGCTTGTGTTCATGTATGATGCTAGTATTTTTCCATTAAGCTAAAAAGGGATAGCTACAATTTTGCTTTTATTCTTTCATGAGCAATTCAGTATTTTTTTTGTGCGTCTGTTTGCTGGGTGTGATTTCATACTCACCCTTGCTTCTTTTAAATTATTGCAGCATCCAACATTGCCGATCATGTTGCCGAATCCATGTCGGAGCATGACGACGAGCGCTAGGCTTAGCATGATGGGGAAGGGAAAATAAATAAAAGACACTAGAAGTTTATTTGCTCAATGTACTTACAGTGGACTTTTATATCACCAATGTAATGAATAAAGTTATTTTATTTTCAGCCATCTCTCGATGAATATGTGTGTTTTTTTAAGCTTTACGCTTTTATGAAATTGCTCATAAAACGTGTGATGACCGTTACGCCTAGACCAGGGGCGGGCCCAGTGGGTAGTCCATATAGGCCCAGAACTACCCTGCAACAGTGCAAAATTTGGCCCAAAAAATCCCGTGCCCTAACCCCACGTCTCCGCCGACCGCCAGCGCCCATCCGCGGATCCGCCTCCACTCCGCCAGTCCGCCTCCGCCTCCGCCACTCCGCCAGGCTCCCTCCACCTCGGCCTCCGTCTCGGCGCCTCCGCCTCCGCCAGGCTCCCTCGGTCCCTCCGCCTCTGCCTCCGCCAGGCTCCCTCGGTCCCTCCGCCTCTGCCACCCTCCGCCTCCGCGGCCATCCTGACTCCCGGCGGCGCGCAGGCACGGCCAGGCGCCCAGGCCGCCAGGGCGCGAGGGCGGCGCGACACCGGCGCTGGGCTGGCCACCAGGCCGCGACCGCAGGAAGAGCCGAGGAGCAGACTGCAGAGCAAGCGGGCGTCGGCAACCGCGACCTGGCCGGCCGCTGACGGCGCCGTCCGCCAACCACCACTGCGCATCTGCCGCCTCCGCCAGGCTCCCTCCGCAATTTGGCCGGCTGTCCCTGGACCCTGATTGGCTGATTCACTGATGGTGCGATGTGTTTACTGAGTTTGAGACTTTGAGTAGAGACAAATGTTTGAAATTGGCGATTGCTAGATGGATTGGTACCTGGAAAGAACTCCTTTGAGCATTCATCTGTTGAGCTGCTTCAAGTGCCGATAGAGGATGATGGATGTGGACAACAGCCTGGATTCATCACCCAACCAACTGAATTAGATGATGTTTCTGATCATTCCTGTGAACTAACTCACAGTGTCGAAGCATACTCTTTGGACAACATTGTACTTCAAAACAAGAAAACTAACATTGTTTCTTCATTGGATTTCATTGATGAAGTGAGCAGCCATCAGAAACCATCAGATGATATAACTGGTTCAGATGTGGATAAGTCTTCTGTTGCTAATGGATATTTGGTGTGTTGTGTTAATCAGTCTTGTGATGGTCATATAGATAACGATGAATACTGGTATCCAAGAGTTGTTCAAGGCTCTCCGGAAAGCGTAAAGACTGTGGAAGAGTCTTCTCCTATTGACGAGTTCAACACAGAGATGGGGTCTCCATTGGTGGTCATGCAATCTGATTTATGTGGAAGCACAGAGAGGACTTGCACTTCACTTGAGGAGGTTGTCCAGATGCAGGCAGAAGGTCAATTTGATTCACTAGTCTGCCATGGTGTTAGACCAAAGGATATATTTCTGCACATGGACATTGAACAAGCAGCCACTGCCCATAATTTTGCTTTTGACAAGACTCTTGACTTGGTTCGGACTGCCAATTTTATTACGCAAGATGGGCGGCTCGAAAGTATAGTATATGATGCTCTGAATAATCATGCACAGAGGAAGAATTCTGAAAATAAAACTTTTGTTGGAGTTCCAGATACTGCTGTGATTCTGAGGCCACAGGTAGATGGGTTCACTGATAACTGTCCTCATGCAGCAAATGCTTCACATGATGGTCAAATCTTATTTTGCTTTCCAGGTACCAATCAG
Organism: Dendrocalamus latiflorus; assembly: GCA_017311315.1. Taxonomy (NCBI): domain Eukaryota; kingdom Viridiplantae; phylum Streptophyta; class Magnoliopsida; order Poales; family Poaceae; genus Dendrocalamus; species Dendrocalamus latiflorus. Next base: position 8,901,049 of record CM029663.1, read on the forward strand.
TACACTGAATGCATGATGTGCCTTTTTTTTGCTTGTTTTGTGTATGTGTTGGCAGACTGGCTGAATTGAGAGGCATGAAGAAGAACGGAAGCACATCGCACTGGCTGAATTAAGGTATTATGAGATCTTTTAGTTATATTATGTTTTTTACCGAACCGTTTACCGAATTTTTGTATTAGATTATACCACATTGGATAATAATTTTTTAGTTAGGCATACCCTGGATTCAAATCCTGGGTCCGCCACTGGCTTAGACCGTATTTTGGGGCGTGATAATACATACATATTTCCATGTACGTATAACGAAGCTCTATAGGAAAACAACACTTTTGTCCAATGTATTTGTAGCTTAGGAGAGTACGGACTTTTTTTCTTCTACATATGCCGTCGGATTAACTAATTATAAGATCTCCTAGGACAAACCAGTAACAAGGATATCATATAAAAGAAAAGAATTCAGCTAGGTGCTTTCATCGAGTTAAGTTCCACAAAAAGTAAGGAATTGGACGATTTGGGTTTACTCCAATTGAGATGCATACTTTAACACTGACGGGTGCCGTAAGCTGCAGGGCGTGTGAAAAGCCACCCTTTTGCCCCGGCAAAACGCGTCGTCAGGTCTTCGACCAGCTGCTGCTGCGTGCTTGGTAGGCATTGGAGCTCCCGAATTCAAGGCGCACGCGCGTTCCTACACGAACTCAGCACGTACTAATACAAACTGCCTTATCTTTTTCTTTTTTCAGTTTTAACAAGTCAAGCACTAGGATCAATAGTTAATCATGCATGAGAGTATTGTTAATCAGCAACTGCTAGACTGGGCACACAGTTTCTGCTTTCAGATGTACTACCATGCTTCGGGGTGCTCATTGGGTTTTTGGCCTTGAGGCATATTTGAAGCTATTGTAAATATAAAAAAGTTAAAAAAATAAAAAAAAAGTTTTCTCGTAAAGTACAATGCAAAGAAATACAGAGAAAAGAAAAGAAAAAAATTGAAATTAAGAAGCTAAAAGTTAAAAGCCAAAAGCATAAACTAACTTGAGCGGGACCTAAAATAAGGCATCTAAGTTTTTTTTTCCTGACCCAGTTCGATCGGCATTAGTCTAGAACTAGGATCAATAGTCGGGAATGGTAGCAATCAACAAGCCCACGGCTTGGCTTTATCTCAAGTACTTTGAACTAGTCTTAGTTGACATTTTCTACTTATACTTAGGCTCTAACTTATATTGCTATAATAATTAGCTTTAAACATTACGTTTTTAAGATAGATCTATAGAAAAATTATAGTAGACATTGTATTAAGTTCAGTTATACCGGCTAAAATTATATGTAACTATTTTTCTCTATGTACTATCTCTTGCGAATAAGCAGAATTAAAAAACTATGAGCTAAAATTAAACCCACAGTCCAAAAAAAATCCTACTGCTGCCTAACCTGGCTTGCAAACCTCGTTTAGCATGGCCAACTATCTCCTATAGGACTTAGTTCATCCCAGCCATGTTAATGTTCAAGGCGAGTGCTTGACGAGACAATATGGTTATGAAAATCATATGCCCGTGAAGAAATACAGCATATCCTGTTATAAATAATATGGTATAAGCATAAATTTGTATTTAATTCCAGCATAATTAAGTATTATCAAAACACATTTTCAACAGAATATAAATTACATAAATTGTGTATATATATGTAATTTTACCATATCATTTATACAAGAACATATATTTATCATATGAACTAAAATCATAGCTAGAATGACAATGTAAAACATTCTCATGAACATTGAAACAGCTAGGATATAGCAAGAATTTTAATTATTGATCAGAGCTCTTAGATGTAGGGTTACATAAGATATAATCTTGGCCGTCCTGCTACTGTGGTCTATACTCTTTACTAATTGAATATAACAAATGGGATTCAAACTTGAGCTCTTAAGAACACTTTGACAATCTTAAATTCAGATTAACAGCAGCATAAACTTTCGGCCAGCAAACAGGACAAAGCCAATGTAATCACCAAACAACACCTAAGTTAGCCAAATAACTTGATATACTAACAGGGAGAATATCACAAATTTATCAAGTTATGCAATAAGCCGAATTGGCTAACAGAGGTGTATGAATCAAGATTATAGTGTATGTAAATTCCAAAAGAAATTAACTGCAGGACAGAGAGCCAATTAACAATAGCAATAATGATCTAGAGCTCAAGTTTAGACATTCAATCTCAGTATTAGACCACATTTATCCTCATCAAGCTTACACTGAGCCACAAGTAAACTATGTCTCCCAGTACTAGAGCATGTAACAGAGACAAATGAACTAGCACAGCTCACACAGTTTGCAGTAAGAGGAGTAGAAAACTCATGATACAGACGGCACTCAAAACCGTTCAGAAGCGAATTAAGTCGATGAAGATCAACAAGAACCGGACAAGACACACCTAAGGGTGCTATCTCAGAAAACCTAGCATCCATCTGTGCTGCTACAGAAGAAGAGTGTGGTTGACGGAGATACAATGCCCACCTTTGTCGTTTGAAAATCCCCAATCCGACAAAGCTAAGGTGAAGGGGACACCACACAAGAACAAGAGAAGCATTAGCCAAGTGCGTCTCTTTACCGAGCACCAGGGGCCTCAAACCACCACCAAGACCAGCAAATACTAGCCAAGAGGAGGTTCCAGAGGCAAAAACCAGGACCAAATCGGGAGGAAGAAGAAAGAATGGAAGAGAAAGGGGTCACACTTTTCCGATACATCTCATGGAAGGAGGTGGCCTGCTTAAATAGCCGAGAGCTAAAGGCAAAGGGGAGAACACCGTGGTGGCATTCAACAGCTGGAGACGAGGCTCCCAGGCCGCTAGCTCCCTTCTCATTATGCCGAAACTACCGCCGCCCCTCCTAGGATACCGGATCTGACAACAGAGCCACACGGGAGACCGGATCTGGCAGGGACGCCGCCGCCGCGAGATCTGTCGCCATCCATCCGAAACCGTCGCCCCGAAAGAGAAGCACCGAACGAGATGCCCTTATCCCTTCTGTTCGACCCACCGACAGGTGGGCCCCACATTCCTGTTCCCTTTTTCTTTTTTTCCTTTTTAATTGAGAAATTACCGAAATGCCCCTAATAAACAACATATCCACCCTTGCATTGTAAATTATGTACTCCAATTACCATAACATGTGTAGCGTACAACACATGCAGAACATCGTAATTGGCCGATTCGTAAACTGAGCTCATCATTAAACATCCCAACAATACTGAACGAACAATGGCAGTAAAATCTGGCGGGACTGCTGTCCGGATACCAATTAACCACGGTCCATGGAGTCCTAATCTTCGTGCATGTCCATGTCGCCATGACATCCGGCACGACTGCTGTTCTTCACCCTCCCCTCTCGGCTAGGCAGCGAACGGGACCGAGTCGTCCTCACGAACCGATCCGGCCCAGTCCTATCCGTAACATCCGTTTACCCCATGGCAGTACATGATTATTAGCAGGCACCAGCTCACCTCGACGACGACGCGCGCACTGGCGTACGAGTTACTTAGCCCCCTAGGCGGCCGGGCGGGCGGACGACACCGAGCCCAGAGGAGACCGTGCTCGTCGCGGCAATGCTGCTGAAGCGCTTCAGGCCAAGCCGAGTCGCCGTCAATGCGGCTGGGATTTTGCCGCATCGCTCAGCGCGCGGGGCCCTGTTTTGGCTTCTTACTTCTAACATTTGGAAGACAAAAAAATATTTAGAATAAGTTAGTTTTTTAATATGGCTTTTTTTTCATTTGTATTATTTCGTAGAGATGTTTTTTTATTAATTTTTTAAAAAAACAGTTAATAGCCACTGCTATAGTGCTATTTTATCTAAAAATAACAATTATCAGAAAAGGCCGAATCAAACGGCCCTGGGCGCCAAGAGCTGCTTGCACGCCGTGCAGCGCGCCGCAACGCGACCAAATCTACGTGTTTTGATGGACGGATGGGCCAATCCAAAGTCACCGGATCCGATCGAACCAAACAAAAAGGACGACGGATGAGACGAGTACTGGAAGGAGAGGCGTGGGAATCTTGAACCGCGGAGTTCACACCGGCGGACCGTGCGTCGTGGGACTTGAACTCCTGTCCGTCGGAACTGGGCCGGGCGGTGGATGCGTCGGGAACAGAAACGGCACAACCGGGTGCTGTCTGTGCGGCTTGGTGGACGGCGACCGTACCTGGACATGGTCGCTACACCGGTAACAGCTGCTGGTTATCCGGAATACCATTGTGCCTTTTGTATAACGGCCTTATTTTGGAATCGTTAGACACAACTGTCTAAAATTATATAGCTGCGAGTATCGTAGACGAGTGCACATCATTTCTAATATAAGCTTAAGCATAAAAATCAGACTTTATTACAAAACTAAGACTTAGCAGCCAAGTTTTACATAGTGGGGCGTGCGGCCTAAAGTTATATTACAATACAAAAAAAAACTCCACAGGCATGCATGAGTATAAAATAAACTCTAACACCAAAGTCGTCTACATCGTAGTACTCATCAACGTCATCTTCGTAGATTTCTTTGTTTTCTTGGCAAGCATCTTCGGTTTATGATTTTAGCAAGCATGAATACAACCAACTGTACTCAACAAGTCACATGTAGAAATCTATATAACTACTTACCATGATTTCCAAAAGATGGGAATATAATTTTTTTATAAGTATTTGTGGATGCAATTTTATTTGCAAACATTTTTAAACACATAAGAATAATAACTTCTTAAGGAATTGGCGTTTCAATAGCTTGGTTACCAACCTTCAACATTTCCAAATTGTTTCCAAGTCTACTTATGCTTCACTATTAGAATCACCTATTAAACACAGCTTCATTAATCAGAAGCACGGCATATTCGAATACCGCATATTATGACTCTGCAGAGCTGCCCAACTTTACCTACAAGATTTCTTAATTCCGGCGTCCAGATTCAAGAAAACAAGGTTGTTTCACTGCTCATCTCTTTATGTAGCCTCTACCTGATAGATTAGGTACCCCCTGTCATGGAATACGGTGGCCTGACAGAGCAGAGTCTACCGTTGTGAAAGTATGGTTTTACCGTTTTCACACCACATTCGTATGCATGTTGTTCCCTCTTCTGGAACAGTATATCATATCCTTATAGTAGATATTCAATCGATTTAAGTAACTACTAAATCAGATTTGACAAATCAACGCTTGTAGTTGAGCGGTTACTATGTTCTTTACTTAGCATAAGATTCCAGTTCCTACTTTTTATCCACCAGGTAAGCATTTATTTTTGTCATATTAATAAACTAATAGGTTATTTCAAAAAGAAATCGTTTGGTTGCTTCAAATCTGTGTGGTATAGAAGCTGAAGTGCGAAGGTGAAGGAGGTGAGGTCGTATCATCTGGTTTATAGAAAATAAGGGATCTGCACGTGTTTTACTTGTACCGTTCTGACTTGTCAGTTTATTTCTCACAGGACAAATTTGTGAGCCATCGTAAGAACGGAAGAAATTAAAGGTCAGAGTATTTCTTGTGGAACAATCAAATCATGAAGGTTTCTTCTTTTCTTTATGTTTTTAGAGCGAGAGGATAAACCAATGTTGGAGCTAAGGGCACAGAAATGGTACAAAAATGTAAAGAAATACACATTGCATCAACAATGCATTTTCATCTCATGGCAATGAAGAAGCCGAGGCAACCAAGCACATATTATAGTTAGAAACCACTGGCAAAATATGAAACCAAGCACATATTTTAGCCTCCACTCGCTGTTGACGTTTAGCCCTCGATGGCCCCAACAAGGAACGCTCTGCAATATTGTTCTGCAGACATCCATTTCAATTAACTGTCTTCGATTTCACTACGTCAATGAAACAACTGGCCATTTTATGCGTCAAGCCCTTGACTCTGAAACCAGACAAAGACGCAGGCCCTGCGTTTTTGACAAGTGAACTCGCTCGCTCACTATTATTCAGAGTTGATTCTTCAACTAAAGCTGGCTGCAGTTGTCACTCTACACTCTACACTGACACTACACACAGCCATCACCCAGTGAATCCAAACACGAGGAACCCAAACGAGGCTCAGGGAAACCAAAAAATGCCTCTCAGTCCCGTCCTTTTCCTGCTCTCTGTGTTCCTGTCCCAACCATCCTCCCTATACTTCCCCTGTAGCCAGGCTTGCAATTTAACCGTAGCCAGGCTTGGTCCTAGGGGGCTTCCAGTCAGTCGTTCCATGTTCCAGCTCTTCACTGACCTGCCATAGCGCCATGGCTATACACTGTAGACGGCACAGGCGTCGCAAACAGCGTAGTGAAAACAAGACCGGGAACTGGATGACTGACTGGCCGACTCACTAATATTATGTCTCTGTTTATTTGAAGTTCGCCTTAGTACACAATGAACCTTGGAGGAACATGAAACGTAGAAATGAACGTTCTGTCATTTTGCGTTTGTCGATCGCCAGAGTCGTCCAGTGGTGACACAGCTACAATAAGATTTAGTAGTGTATTCCCTCTTTTATGTACTAACATCAGACTGATTACTTATGGATATCCATGGGAAAGCTTCATTAGTGTCGCCGCCGCATGGGCAAACGAATTCTACAACTGAAATAAAAACTACACGAAAGTATGATGATACTTGTACTCCTTCAATTGCTTCTGTCTATTTGGACGAACTGCTGCACCAGCCCCCTGGCTGCCAACACTAGCCCCAGCTTTGGTCCAGCCGATGTGACAAGACTGTATTCACAATGAAAATCCAATCCACTGCACCACCTCATTTTATCTTTATTTATCGAATTGCTACTACATGGAATGGAATTTTGGAATAAGCATGAACCGTCTAGGCTGGCGCAACGCAATGCAGAATTTTGATACCGAGCATTGGTGTGACGGGCCACTGGGCCGGGTTAAGCAGGCTACAACATCAAATACTTTGGAGTTTGCACATCAGCCTACAGAAATTTTGGCCGTTGTCCTAGTGGGAGAACTACCAGATGGTTTGGAGATCGGTCGAATAGAGGGGCAGCTCCTGGATATTAGAAAGCCAATCCCCACACATAATGTTATTTTTCTATCTAAATATACTCTTAATCAATTCCCAGCTCATGAAGCTGGGAAGAGGTGACAAGTATGTCTATCGTTTTTCCAACCAATTGGGAGTCATGGAGCTCCATTGAGGTATACTTTCTGTTTTGCTGGACCGTTTCAACAGCTAGCCATGGATTTCTTTTAGGTCGTTCAGAATCTCAGTTTTGTCTACCTGACAATCAGGCATATACAAAATGAAGTATCTGACTACGTTCTGGGCAATCTAATCTTAAAGCTCAGCTTAGACTTATGTCAGTTTGTGCATTTTTTTTCTGGCTGATTAATACAATGAGTTAAAGTTGCCCTGAGACTACCTGACTATATATCTGACGAAATCTGGTTTACACTTCGAGTGCACAAGAAAATTCGGCACTGTTTCTATGATTACATTATGAACTTCCCAACATAACTTAATATCTATGTAAACACCAAAATGAAAAAAATTGTGCACTTACTCTTAGGCCTTAGCCAATCAATAAATGTTTAATTCAAACTCTGAATAGCACAATCTAGATAGCCCTACTATTGTAAAAGACCTGAAAAATAAGCCATCTATAACTTATTTCCATATCTGAGGTACCAGCTTCAGTACACTTAACAGAGCAAGCTCCATGGGAATGGGTTTACAACTAATGATCAATAGAAGGAAAAAACTTCCCAAGATGAGGCAAACTATCCATGATTGCAGAACCACATTGGCCAAAAGGATTACAAAATTATCTTCTCCACCAAACGAATGAGCTTCGGTAGCTAATGAGCTCAACGAAAGAATCAAGCTCCCTAGCTGCAATACAAAGCAATACACAACTCACACGACAAATTATCAGCCAAATTTGATCTAAAACCACTTCATGTTGGAACCCACAATAAGGATCAATAAAAGATAACCTTCTCCCTCAGCAAATTAACACAGAAGCATCCATGAGAACACAACTAATCTTAATCCCATATCCAATAGAACAATGTCGCCTACTTGACAGCTCAAATCAAGAGTTTACAAGTGACGATGAATAGTACAACAGACTAGTTTTACTGGTGCAACTCAAATTAACACCGGTCATCCATAATGTACACAAACAAATTCAAACATACAAACCCAATCACTCGAATCTAACTGAAGGCTGCTGCCGAATGCAAGAGGCACGGATCAATCGAGAAAGCCGGTCTTCCGCAACACGGCATTGCGTACCTGGCGGAGGTCCCTCCCCTTGAGCGTGCGCCCGGCGCCCTCCAGCACCGAGAACGTGGTCATCGGCGACTCCCGCGCCCATGCCCGCGCCACCATTTCGTGCGGCGGCAGCATCTCCTCGTCATCGTCGTCCGCCGCTTCGCCCATCACAGCCTCGACCGGCGGCAGCGGCAGCCGCGCCGCAGGGACGTTCACCGGCGCAGACTGCGGAATATGCGGCGACAGCGCCGGGGCCGGGCGGGGTATTGCGGGGATCATGCGCGGAGGTGCCGCCGCCGGGGAGGCGGAGGAAGACGAGGTAGACGAAGAAGATGGAGGCGGCGAGAGAGGGCGGGGGCGCTCGGGGAGGGCGTCGAGGATGCCGTCCGGCGGGCGGCGGAGGCTGGGGAGGGAGCTAGGGTTTGCGGCCCCGCGGATGGAGGAGAGTAGGAGGGGGCGGCACGCCGGCTGCGGCCGCTCGGGGGATCCGGCTCCCGAGGCGAAGAGGTCGTCCTCATCGAGCTCGAAGGCGGCCGAGCCGGGCTGGTCGCCGGCGGCCGCGGAGGGGAGGAAGGAGCCGAGGAGGCGCACGGTGTTGGGGGAGTTCTTCTGGCGCACGCGGTCCATGGGACGGCTCGGCCGAGTATGGCGTGCAAGGGAGACGTCACTACTGATGGGAGGCGGCGAGCCGGCGACGAGCGGGCAGGTGACCAGCGCAGTAAAGGGAAGGGATGCGTGCCGATGCGGACTCGGGGAAGAAAATCTAGCAGGGGAGGGCCTCGTGGGTCCGCGTGGGCCAAAAATATAGTGGGGGAGGCGAGGTCCTCTATCTGCCGGTGATTCGGTGGATCTCACGGGAGGAGTCCCTACAGAAAAGTGTTTCCAGACTTAGGGGCCGCAGCCCACGGGTATTTGGGGTGTCGAGTGCTTCGACGGCACGGATTCTGGGTTGGTAATGGAGACTAGGGCAATTATTAGCAGCAAAATGGTATTTGGTGTAACCAAAATAAATTTGAGTTGGAACCAAAGCTTACCTATATGTCGTCCAAAAACCGTGCCTATTTCGTGTAATGGTCCAAATTTCAGTACATTTTTAAAACTAAAGCCACAAAAACCACTCCATAAAAATTTTCATAATTTTTTCTTGAATTTTATGGATTTTTCTGCTATTTATTTGAATTCTCCTGATTTATTCCTCTATTGAAAATTTCTTTTTTGACTTACTGGAATTAAAATCCAAATTTCCTAAACCCTAACCTGGCCGACGAATTCTTCCCCAACCAATTCCCTTGTGCCCTGTTGTAGGAGTGGCCCCCACCTAAACCCAGCCGGCCTGCTAAGGGATTGTAAAGCTCAAAATGGGATGTGTGTAATGACATAGATACCCCTGCGAGGAATACATGAGTGTAAAGACACACTTGTAAAATACTCCCCACGTGAATATATATATGGCTGCCCTGGACATGGGGAAGAGGCGAAGCATTGTTCATATGTCATCTCCACTACCATACTCTCATTTCACTGTTTGGTCTGTAACCACAACAGTTGGCGCTGTCCGTGGGGAGCGACTGAGCAAGCTCTGAGATATGAGGAAGGATGACACCAAAGAAAGCTTCAACATCGGCAGCAAAGAAGAAGAGGAGTACGACAGAGGTGCTCGTCAACGCCAGGGCTTTGGCATCGACTGTGGGTGCGGATGGCAACGCCGGCACTGCGGCTGCCGACGTCGACGCTCGTGGCACGGTGGTCGACCTCACCGCTGGCGTGGCGGTCGGCACGGGTAGTACCGATTGGGTTGTCAGGAGCGGTGACGCCGATGTGCACGCTGGCACGGCCACTGCCCCCGCACCCGGCGTGGGAGCGGCAAGCGGCTCCGGTGGCAACGTCGGCCTCGTCACCGACTCCGGAGTCCACAGCACCGGCGCGCCGAGTAGCTCCGAAGCGCAAGACGTGGTCGCTGCCAACCCGACGATGCATGCCAGCGCAACCACGTTGACGGTGGAGAACGCCCTACTAACGGCCCTCGACACGCTGCAACAGGAGCTGGTGGACCTCCACGGAGCCATGCGGGAATGCAAGAGGCTCGGAGCCAACAGACCCTGCCGGCGGTGGCGACAGAGCCTACACTGGAGCGGGCGGACAGCCGCGACGCCCCTACATCCAGTCGCGTCCCGCTTCGGCGCGTGGATCCAGAGTCCCCCCTCTCCGCGGGCCTGTAGCAATCAGCGTGGCCGGAGGACTTCAAGTTCCTCACCACCATCGAGCCGTACAAAGGCGACACGGACCCCCGAGAGTTCGTGCACGTGTACGAGACCGCCATCGAAGCCGCGGGCGGGGACGACTCCACCAAAGCGAAGGGGCTACCCCTCGCATTGTAGGGAGTGGTGCTCTCTTGGTTCTTTACCATAGAGCCAAACTCCATCTACGCGTGGGAGTAGATCCGTGACCGTCTCTACAACAACTTCCAAGGAAACTATGTTGAGCGCGTCGACGCGGATCAGCTCTTCGCCATCAAGCAGAAGCCCTCGAAAAAGCTCCGGGAATACTTCAAGCGTTTCGCCAAGGTTCGCTGCCAGGTCAAGGACGTCAACGAGACCACTATCATCAATGCGGCGATCCAAAGCCTCCGCCCCACAACCCAGGCCACCCCCACATAAATCGGCCCACTCGCTTCACTCACGGCTGCACTCTGAGCAACCAGAGTGCACCCATGCTACGCCACGCTGTGCTAGTGCACGCCCACCGCCCAGCCTCAACATGTTCCCCGCCACTGTCACATCACCAGGCTCACCATTGCATGCCTCGGTCGTGCACCAACCTCGCCACCACTAAGCCACAACCCAGCATCCTCTCCATGCCTCGCTGCTACACATGCATGCCACGCCATGTAGAGCGCGCCCCGCCCCAAATGCTGTTGTAGTCGTTGACCACAATGAACTTCGTAATGCACACACTGCTTGCTCCTGCCTCGTCTCACCAAGCTCGCGAGCTCCCGCTTCAAGCCATCACACGTGTCCTGAGCGAGTCACTGCATCGCTGCTGCATGCCGTCCATGACCAATTACCACCTTCACGTAAGTGTAAATAGTAACTGCAGCGCACCAACCTCTCCTGGCACTCTAGGTCGCCCTCCAGTAGCAATTTTCCTCGCCGTCGATTCCGTCCTCTCCTCTAGCGTGGTGATACATCGCTGCCCGCTCAGACCTCGGTTGAAATCGTGTAAATTCAAGCACCCCAACACAAATAATCCCTTCCTCTAGCTTCCCCATACATCACTAACCAAAAACACCAACTCCTTGAAGTCCAATTTCGCCAGTGTTGAGTAGGAATTGTTCACCCCACAGCCGTACCACCATGGCTGACATAGCCACGCCTTTACACACTATACCAGCTCAAACCTAAGGCACCCATGCACTCCTCAGGACTCGCCGAACCTCTCAGTGTGGTCTCCCTCGTCGAAAACATACCGTAGTGCCGTCGCCATGGATGACCTCCGCCCGAAGCGTCTGTGCACCGTCGCTAGCCTCCTCCGCCAATGATTCTTTGAAATTGATTAGTCCCCTAGTTTCGTAGACATTCTAGGATGGTGAAACCATTGCCCATTTCCCCGAAGCCGGCCTCTAGTGCAAGAACCACTGCCGCCATTAACGGCCACCGTGAAACAGGGTGTATCAGCCGGTTCCTAGCAGTTCCTATATCTAACTAGTTTTCAACAGTTTGAGACCGGCTTTACACTGTTCATTACCCCCACTAAGTCTAATAGTACCCATTTTATCTCATCTCGACAATATTCGATGAAAACCCTAATTTTCTCTCTCATGCCGACACTTTGTCCAAATTTTCAAGAGGAACTTTTATTGATAAAACGTATTCCTTTTGGTGTTACTTGATTATATTTGTTTTTATTATTTATTTGCTTTTTCATAAAACACATTAGAATACAATGTGGTCGATCTCATAGTAGGAGGAGACGGCTAGGACGAAGAGATTCAAGACGAAGAGCTCGAGGATTGGTACAACGCCCCTGAGCTAGATGATGTCATACAAGACGAAGGATATTAGAATGAAAGTGTAGATAGATCGACTACACTTAACAAGTGGCAAGCCACATCATTGATCATATATACTATATGTATACTATTTTTGTAGTTAATAGGTTGCATAATTAATTTGGTAAAACTATTTTTATAATAAAATGGATGATAATTATGATCCTATAACTACTATTGGTAAAACCTTTCTTGATTGCCATACCATATCCACCTCAGGAAAAATCCTAGGTTATATGATAGGTTATTACTACATTATCAACACCATAGTAGTAGATTGACATATTATTTATACACATTGGTAAAACCTGGCGATCGTCGTCGTTCAGCATAATGCTGTTATGATTTTAGTAAAATAGAGCCTATAATAAGATGAGTGGTACAACTCATAGATTCTTGGTGTCGACACGATTTAGTTTCTTTTAGTCTAGCTATAATAGAAATCATTTTGTGGGAACACATGAATGCATATATTGCATTGAGTAGGGGTATCAATTTTTTTTGCGAGGAGCATCAAAAAATTTAATCCAGTATGTTTGGTATTATAAGATGAGTGGAAAAGTATGATGGAGGAAACTCATGGGGACCAATTGGATTTCCGCGTGAGGTTCAGCTTCGCAGCATCTTTAAGAGCTAGTGGTTACTTGTGTGCCTTGCAAGCAAGCGTAGATACTTTTCCTTAAGGAGAGTGTATGTATATACATATGTTGACAGGTGTAACTTGTTTTAAGAACTTTATTATGTATGTACTAGATCTATAAATCGGCTAGAATAGATATATATTTTTGCAAGAGAAGGTAAGTGGTTTCGGTTTCTGGCTTTCGGCTTCTAAAAGCCAGAAGACCGAAGACGAAATAAATGTGTTGGCTTCTTAGTTTTGGCTTTTTCGACCTTTATTTTTTTTCTTCTTATTTCTTTGTATTGTCCGTGAAGATATAACAATGTTTTTATTTTTTTTCTTTATTATTATTTAATTGAATTATTCAGAAAAATCGCAATTTCAACAGAAAATCAGTAATAATACAATTTCAACAGAAAGCTAATAGCCGAAAGGTGAAAACTGAAAGCCGTAGCCGGTTGAAGGGCCTTGCAAGCTGGTAAAAGAATACAAGCAATTACATCCAACTTAAACGCGGGTCGTGGTAGACCCACTGGGCAACCCTGGGCTAAAACCGATTCGATTAGTAATGGGTCATCGGAACATCTGCATCCCAGATCCAATAAACACCCCATCTGTAATCTCGTAACTAAGAGCATCTCCAGCAGGAGCCCTCAAATCAAGGCCCCTATTTTTTATTTGAGGGCTCTCCTAACATTTGAGAGCTTGAGTTTTTTGCATCTACTCCAGCAGCAGCTCTCAAATCAGGGCCCTTAAATTCATCCTAATAGACACTGCCATGTGGGACCCATTCATCATCCTAAACCAAAATTTGAGGGCTGAGGACAAAAACACAGGCCCAGCAGAGCCCCTACTCAGGCCCTCAAAAGTAGGGGCCTCCTCCAGGGTCCCAGGAATGAGGGCTTGATGGGTGAATTTGAGGGCCTCCTACTTTTGAGGGACTAAGTAGGGGCACTGTTGGACCTATATTTTTATCCTCAGCTCTCAAATTTTAATTTAGGGGCTTATTTGAGGGTCCTGCTGGAGTTGCTCAAACAAACCATCCAACACAACAGCGCTCACGATAAACTTAAGGGGAAAAAATCCTTTTCTCTTTTCTTCCCAAGTCGTCCACTCGTCCTGTTCTTTCCGTTGCTTCGCCGTGCCGCGCCAAGGAGACGAGGCCTCGCCGGGAAGCTCGCCATGATCTCCGCGGTAATTGCGACACCCGCCCCTCCACCGCTTCTCCTCCTCCGCACCGCCGACCGTTCGCGCGCTCGGTTGGTAATTCGCACTGAATCTATCTATGCGCGCTCTAGCAAGAGAGGAGCCAGTCGCAGAGCCTGCGGTCGCCGGCGGCGACGGCTGGGGCGCCGTTCCTGTCGATATCCGTCACGGATCCCGTCAAGATGGGCACCGGTGTCCAGGCCTAACTAAATCTGCTGGCGCTAATTCACTTCTTTTTAATAGATAGGCAAGGTTGTTGTTCCGACGGATAACTCTCTTATAAAGTTCATTAATATCCGAAGTCACTACTTTATCCCCAGACCTATAAACAATGGGTCTCAATTCGGGAGGAAGAACCGGTAATAAGCACAAAACCATCCATTCTGGTTCTACATTTGTTTGAATAAAATGTTTCGCCAATTGCATGCGTCTAATCAAAAAAACTTTTCTTATTCGTCTTTTTCTATCTTCCCATTCATCTCCACTATACCCCTCGTCTTCTAATTCCTTCCATTCGACCAAGGAATTCTCTATAATAATTCGCAAATCCAAATCTGCTAATTGTTCTCTAATAGCACCTGCTCCTGTCGCAATTTCCCGATTTCGAAATGTTGCAAAGCCTGGGGTAGAAAAAAAGGGAGAAATGCTGTGGTTACAGGATGAAATTTCATCTTCGAATAAACCTCGTAATCGTAAGAAAGTGGGTTTTTTAGCGCTGGGCCTAGCAAAAGAGAAATCGCCGTATACTAGGCCCTCCAATTTCTTAAGGGGTTTATCTAAAAGGTTCGCGATATAACTAGGAAGACCTTTCAAATACCACACATGAGTCACGGGACATGCGAGTTTGATGTATCCCATTTGATATCTTCGTATCCGAGAATCAACAAATTCTACCCCGCATTTTTGGCAAAATCTTTCGTCTTCGTTTTCAGCTACGCTCACTCGAGAATTTCCACAAGCACAAATTCTGCTTTTTATGGGTCCAAAGATTCTTTCGCAAAACAATCCATCTTTTTCTGGTTTATCGGTTTTATAATGAAAAGTAGAGGGCCTTGTGACTTCGCCAATGACTTCCCCATTAGGTAGGTTTTTGTTAGCCCAAGCCTTTATTTGTTGAGGGGAAACGAGTCCAATTTGGAGTTGTTGATGTTTATATTGGTCAATCATAAAATAGAAATAAGAAAAGAATTTATATTTATTCCGATCAAACTTCCTCCCTATTAACCTGGAAGTTCTTCTCAGATACAAGGAAATGATTCAGTTCTAGAGCCAAAGATCGTAGTTCTCGAACGAGCACTCAAAAAGATTCTGGAGGATCCTCGTGATTAGGTACTCTTTTTCCCCAGATCGTAGCATTAAGTATTCCTTGGCGAGCTATAAGATGATCAGATTTATAAGTAAGTATCTCTTGTAAAATATGAGCAACACCAAATCCTTCTAAAGCCCAAACTTCCATTTCTCCTACTCGTTGTCCCCCTTGCTTGGCTCTTCCTCTAACGGGTTGTTGTGTAACAAGTGAGTAGGGCCCAGTAGAACATCCATGGATTTTCTCATCAACTTGATGAATTAATTTTAAGATATAGGACTTCCCTATTAGAACAGGTTGTTCGAAGGGGTCTCCTGTTCTTCCATCAAATATTCTACTTTTTCCCGGGTACTCGGGTTCAAATACCCATGGATTTTTTGTTTGTTTACTGGCTTCATATAATTCTGAAAACACAAGTTTTCTTGAAGCCTCTTGCTCATATCTCTCATCAAAGGGTGCTATTCTATAATGTTTCTTTAGCAGATCCCCTGCTAATCCGAGCGAGCTTTCAAATATTTGTCCCACATTCATTCGTGAGGGTACTCCTAAGGGATTGAAGACCATATCAACAGGTGTTCCATCTTGCAAATAGGGCATATCTTGCCTAGGCAAAATTTTGGAAATGATCCCCTTATTCCCGTGTCTTCCGGCTACTTTATCCCCAACTTTGATTTCACGTTTCTGTAAAATATATACACGAACCATTATGTCTAGGGGGTCCCTCTGGATCCATTTCACATCGATAACGCGCCCTCTTCCACCTATAGGTAGTTTGAGAGAAGTTTCTTTTGAAGTGGATACCTCAAGACCAAATATGGCCCGTAATAATCCAGCTTCCGCGATATACGACGATTCGCTCGCTATCTGAGGCGTTAATTTACCTACTAAAATATCGCCAGTTTCTACCCAGGATCCCAACCTAACAACTCCATTTCTGTCCAAATTGCGGAGTAAATGTTCTTCTAGATGTGGTATTTCTTTAGTGATTTTTTCAGCGGAGCCTTGGCTTGTCGTATCCGTCTGAATTTCATATTTTCGGATGTGAAAAGAAGTATAAATATCCTCATATACCAAACGTTCGCTAATTAGTACTGCGTCTTCAAAATTGTAACCTTCCCATGGCATATAAGCTACTAATACGTTTTTTCCTAAAGCAAGTTCCCCACCAACTGTAGCAGCTCCCTCTGCTAAAATTTGTCCTTTTTTTAATGGATTTACCCCATGGAACCCGAGGTTTTTGGTGCATACAAGTATTTTTGTTAGAGCGCCGATGGGTAACTAAAGGAATACTTATAGTCTTCCCACTACTTGATAAAAGGATCTTGTGACTATCAGTAGAAATGATCTTTCCCTCGCGTTCGGCTATAACGGAAACCCTCGAATCTAGAGCTGTTTGACGTTCCAATCCAGTTCCAACAATGCACCTCTCGGACCGAGAAAGCGGAACTGCTTGGCGCTGCATATTAGAACTCATTAAAGCCCGATTCGCATCATTATGCTCAATAAAAGGAATGAGAGAACCTCCAATAGAAAAATATTGGAAAGGAAAAATACTTCTAACATGAATCTGTTCCCATGCAATAGTCAGGAATTCTTGACGGTATCTAGCTGGAACAACCTGTTCTTCCTGAATACCCTGATTCAAAGACAAAGAATTTCCTGCTGCTATCATATAATATTCATCTCTATTTGGTGATAAATAAACCACCTGTTTCTCTTTTTTTCTTTTGCTTTCTCAGATATTTCATAAAATGGACTCTCTATGGATCCCCACCAGTGATCAATTCTCGCATGAATAGCTAAGGATCCAGTAAGTCCAACATTGATTCCTTCGGACGTGTCAATTGGACAAATACGCCCATAGTGACTCGGATGAATATCTCGGCTCCGAAAACTTGCAGTCCTCCCCGTCAATCCTCCAGGACCCAAACAACTCACTTTTCGCCCATGAACAGTTTGTGTCAATGGATTAGTTTGATCAAAAACTTGAGATAAGGGGTATGTGCCAAAAAAGGTCTCATAAGTAGTTATTAATAAAATCGAAGTTGAAGTTGGAGTTACCAAAGTTTGTG